>CM065923.1:826500-1426500 GCA_033439105.1 Magallana nippona
TTTATATTTGAAAAACAATATAAGATATAATATTGATGTACTTGTAAATATTTCAAAAATACAAATGTTTAGAATTACTATTGTGAAGCACATATGCTATAATTCTTACATATAATACATATCTACGGTTTTATAGATATTATTTTTTACTATCTTGGCACGAGAAAATTGGACATTGTTAAGGGGCTGTTCTGTAATGTGAAATAAATGGAAAAAAAGAAAAAAGTAAATATAAAATGTATATTAGTATTTTATTTTTATAAGAGATATGATTCACTGTATATAGTTTGTATTTACACAATAAAATGATTGTTTGGGGATTCACGCGGGATATGAAGGTAGCGACATTGGAAAAAAAAAATACACAACTCACTTAATTTTTTCTGCAATGCTCGCTTCCATCGTAACTGACATGAATCATCAAAGAAAGCATTTTATTGTTTATATTTACATTTTTCTTTATTTTAACACATTATTAAATTGATCGTAAAAAGTGAGAAACATTTACTAAATCATTTTTAATGTAGATCAGTACGTTAGATAAAAGAACAGCCAAATCGTCTCCTATGGGGATTTGAGTCTGACATCATCATGATTATTTTATGCAGTCCGTGATTTTCCTCAGGCTGGTGAAGGTTTTGACAAATCAATAAACGGGGCGAGCCGATTTCAGTCATTTCAGTTTCTACAGAACTATGAATAACAATCAACTTCCGTAAGAAATAGAGGGAATAATACTTGGTGGATGTAAATATAAATAAATGAAAGCCAAAACAGACATTCTCATACTCATATTAAGAACATTTGAAATTCAAAATAAAAAGTCCAATATTTATAAACAAAAATGATTTCCTATGCCGACTACCCATTAGGTCGGAAAAAGGCTTGAGAAAATAATGAATTATTTAGATTGTGAGAATTATTAGAAATTTCTTGATCGGAATAGTAATAGACGAAAACATTTATAAAGAGGAACCAGGCAATTTGAATACAGTACCCTATTTTGGTTCAATAGAAGTAAAACCCCAAAGTATGATGTTTACTGTAAATTATAAGCATTGTTAATGATATATTCAGTAAAGTACAACCACACAAACTGTTTGATATTTTTCATCAAATGGTACTGATTGCCTCTAGCAATATTGATTATTTAAACACCTAACAGTCAGTAAGGACAAGCGCCTGACATTTTATTACGGAACCCAATTCGGGCTCAATTAAAGAAAACCCCAAAAATATTTTAGTTATTAGCATTGTCATTTATATATACCGTAAAGTACAACAATACAAATAGTTATGTTAATATTCAAATCCATGACAAAAATTGAAACAGCCGTGCGTTCACTTGTTATTTATTTTAAAAGTGCAAAGTCTTGTGTGATGTCTCTATAGTAAAGGTACCTTATTTACAATTTGATATCATGAATAATGAAGTTCTACACATGTGACTAAACTCTATTCACTTCCACGCTTTGGACACATCTATGTGATATTAAATATTTGTTTATCTGGTATCATTCTATTAGATAAAGTTTTTCAGAGTCAAATTGTGCATTGGACTGTGCAAAAGACACCGACACTGATGTTTCCAATTATACTGGCATTTACTTACATTAAAAAAATTATTTCTTATAGACTATGATACAATCAGATATAATTTATTATTAAATTAATTGAAATAAAAAAACTGAAATTAATATTCTTTTAAGAAAAAAGGGTTATGATAAATAAAAAAACCCACTGTATTTAAAGCCTTTAATTCAACGAATTGATTTCCAACAATGATATGTTGTAAGCTAAAGAGTAGAAAAATAGACTTGCCAAAACCTAAAACCTAAATCTATTTTATATTATCTATATTTTGTTGGTCCCAAGTCTTTATTGAGTTGGAAAAATATTCTTAGAATATTTCGTATAAATGGATAGTTGAAAATAAATGCTTTTAGATATGGTTGTTCTCTGCTAGACTGCAAGTTCGTTAAATTATGCACAAATACACAACTCTTGATAAAAGATCAAAGTGGGTTCTAATACGATTGCATACGTTTAGGGAATGTTTTATATTCACCTTGCGACTCATGAATATTTAACACGGAAACGCTGCGTTTACCACATGTTTTTATAAGCTTTATACGTGTATATGTGCTATACGTGCTAGAGGAATATTATCAATATGATGCTCATGAATTAATACTCAAAGGTTATGTGAAGTTGATTTGCGAAACATCACAGGATGACTTTTAAAAAACTTTCCTAAAAGAGCAGCGATAACAAGATAAAGTATTATCATTAATTATCAAAAAATAGTTTGCCAGGAAGACACTGGATAATTTAGAAAAAGATATATAGATTAAATAGCATAGGTAGCACTGATCAAAACGCACATTCACGGTACGGAAGAAAATGGACATTAGCAATTGGAAAGACGATAAAACTTCCTCTGCGAAGTGCAATTTCTAAAACGGGCATGTTGATAAGAGATAAATAAGCGGATAGAGCAACAGAAAGTTAAAAATCAAATATTTTCAATGTGCTATTGGCGACTCATCTAGGCCAAATAAATAGATTAAGTAATAGTTAGATCATATTAAGTAAAATTTACGCGATTAATAAGGGGGCGGAGGGAGCGAAGCGACCGAGCCCCTTCTTAATCGCGTAAATTTTACTTAATATGATCTAACTTACTTAGAACATAACGCACTTTTTCATTGCCGATCAAAAGTTCTGCGCCAATCACACATTATCTCTTTCTTGTTTACGGCTCTCTTAGCTATCGATCGAAATGTGACGTTGCTGTGAACTTACAGAAATTCTTACCGATTAAAAACACCACTTAATAGAATATTAGCGACTGCCGATTGGATGAAAAAGTGGGTTATGTTCTAAGTTTGATAATTGTTGGTAACAGAACAAGTAACAGACAGTATAAACTGGTACAAAGAAAAAGAGATTGCACAGCGCCCTGTGAGTTCAGGGTTTATCATGAAAACCATAATTTACCATCGATGTATCTTTGTACTGATTGTGGCGGGATTTTTTGCGACGGAGAAAGGTACATGTAGTAAGTAAAATTACTTAAATCTATAAATTGTTCTAAATTCTATATATTTTTCTACAAGTCGATATGTTTCTATTGGTTTTTTTCATCTTTATTTGATTGGCATTTCTTTTTTACAGTGTTAATTTAACACTTTTCCAAATGATGATTGTCTGTTCAATCATTATCCGGGTCCACTTGATTGAAATCGATTAAGAAATAATTAAATATGCACTTGAAATAACATTTCTTTTGATTGTATTCTATGAAGTATGTAAAAGGTTCATTTAATAAGTAACAAATACAAAAATTCATATAATTTTAAATGATTACTTATCTAAACTATTGGATTGAGATAAATAAAAGTATATTCTAATCTTGCACTATTTAAGTTATGTAAAAGTTTCATTAGTTAAGCTAACATATGTGAAACAAAAGTTATACTAATCTAAAGATTAATTATATGCATTGTTGAGTATGAAATGTGGTAATAACGAACAGTAGGTCGAAAAATAAAAGTCTTTACAAAATGCACTTGATGTATGGAAATGAATAGTTAAACACCAATATAAGAACATCAGTGCATTCATTGGATTATCATATAAAAACATACGAAATCTTAAACATTAATATTTTTACAAATTGTCTACAATGTTTTTTTTTTCTTCCTTTTCGTTCTTTTATATCATGACCTGATCCTACCTCTATCTTTTTGGAGGTCCGTGTTGCTCTGCTTTGAATTTGTATTTCGTTTTATGGATTTTTGAGATGGTTGACGGTTTGTTATTGTCATTTTTTCATTTCAACCAAGAGTTTGAGTTTAGTTTAATATATGCATATGGTTAAAACTGTTTGCTTATGAACATTTTCACGATTGTGCTGTATTATTTCTTTCGTCTTGCCCTATCCAATAAGTTACAACTTAATCTGGCATAGATCGAACTTGTGTTTAGATAATATTATCTTAAATTTAACAAAAATCGTAAGGAAAAGTTATATCTAAACATAAAAACGTTATATCTGCTTGAATCGAATAATTACGTCAATGCCATTGTAATATGTTCATCTTTTTATTAAATAACAATAGTTATGTAAGTTTATATGATTTACTTGCGTGAATAAGAATATTTAGACAGTTATATAAAATACTGTCCTCGTCAGACTCAACCTATATCATGTGTTTTGTGTTTTTTTTTTCGTGGGGGGGGGGGGGGTTGTTTTGTTTTTTATTTATTTATCTATTTTTTTTTTTTTTTTTTTTTTGGCTTTTTGTTTTTTGTTTTGTGTTTTTTTTGGTTTATTGTGTTTAAATAATCAAACAACTTGGTCAGCCATTTTTAACGATCTTTTTCATCTGGATAAATGCTAAGTAAATATTCACCTCGTCAGCTAGTCATTGAGTAATTATGCCAGCCCTTCATGAAGCCGACACTATTTTAACATGAAAGATGTACCAAATATACAGTGATCATCCTTCCAGGACTCGGGAAACCTTGCATAAATCTGGATATATTTATAAATTGATAAAAAAAAAAAAAAAAAAAAAAAAAAAAAACACGAAAATTGCTATAAGATCGTTTCATCTTCAAAATAGCAAAAGAAATACTTAAATTGCTATTTTTGAAATAGAAAAAATAATAAGCATGTACAATGTGTAAATGCAATGCACCAAAATCAATTAGTATTAAACCTTAATATCGTTGATTAAAATTCATAAGTTAGGGAGAACTGACCACAGAGTACATGATATACCTCATTGTTCGTTGGTTTCCCGATGCAACAAAACTTTTCAACAACAAAATGCTAAATATAGATTTATGCGTCTTTAATCAGGTTTTGCAAAGGCAAAAAATAATCAAAATTAAAGGATTTATTTCAATAATGTATTGAATCATTATTTTTGAAAGATATAGTACCATGACTACAACAGTGTATGCACACAAACTAAGTATTGTGACATATTTAAAGTACAAGTTAATTATAAATCATATGAAAGTTAGAATTATCTAATCATAATGTAATCATTGTCAACCAAATGTTTTATTACACTGTCAAATGTACTGTAATAAAAACATGTAATTGAAGCTGAATAATAAACAGTCTACACACGTGCGTTGTATTTATATGACATGGTGTCAGAAGCGGCTGTGCAAATCGGTCAGATACCCAGACAAAACTGAAACATCCTTGATGGAAATTAAGTGTTAGGCATTACAGCGAACCTTTGAACTCATATTTCGTGTCATTTTAAAAAGATGGCATCGGACAAGGAGCCAAATCCGAAGATGGCGTGGGAATCCCAGGACCTCCCGAGTGCATTCAAGTCATTTAAAGCACACTGTGAATCTATGTTTGGCGGGCCTCTCAAAGGGAAATCGGAGGAACAACAGTGCAATTACCTAATGTTGTGAGTCGGAGAAAAGGGCAGGAACATTTATTCCACTTGGAATCTGCAAGGTGATGATAAGAAAACTGTGAAAGTTTATTTTGACCGTTTCGAACAATATTGCAAGCCTAAATCTAATGTGATATATGCACGTTACAAGTTCATGTGTCGCACTCAAGATGATGAAGAAACTTTTGAACAGTTTTATAAAGTTTTTGAAAGTGTAACTCAATGATTGTGGATATAATCCTGATATTGAGGATGAGATGTTGAGAGATCACATTGTTTTTGGTGCGAAATCAAAGAAAGTTCGTGAAAAACTCATTATTGAAGGATTAGAGCTGACCGTACAGAAATGTACAGATATTGTGAGAACATTTTAGCTGTCACAGAAGCAACTAAAATCTATGAATTCATCAGGGAAGGACCCTAATGTAAATTTGATTGTGAAGAATAAGTCACAAGCAGTTAAACCTCGTGCATTCAAGGCAAAACAGAAGAAGTGTTTCTGATGTGGTTATGAGCATTTCTATAAAGATAGATGTCCTGCTATTGGACAGTTTTGTTATTTGTGTCAGAAGCCTGACCATTTCGCAAGTATGTTCAAAACTAAAACACAGTCGTACTCCCACAAACATGTTGAACCAAAAAAATATCACGAACAGAAGAAGAAAGTGAATATTGTACAAGAAATATCATCAGATGCAGACTGTAAAAGTGAGGAAGAAAGTGATACATCTGCTGAAATATTCATGGGCATGAAAGACCATAGTGTAACAATGCATGTTAACACTGGAGCCAAATGTAATGTTGTTAGCCAGAATATTCTACAGCGCCTGAAATTTAATGAAAAAATTCAGTGATCAGAAGCCCTATTGAAAAGTTTCAGTGGACATACCATGAAATCCACAGGATTAGTTGTACTACCATGCACATTTCAACAAAAAACATTCAACATTCCATTTGAAATTGTAGACATCAAAACACCAACAATACTTGGATCAGAGACAAGTCAACAGATAGGACTAGTCCAGAAGACCTGGCAAACACAAGATACACTTGAAGGAAGATGTGCAACCAGGTGTTCATCCACCGAGGCGTATCTCAGTAGCACTTCGTCAAAAGGTGAAGGACAAACTAAGAACCATGGAGAAAGACGGCATCATTGTTCGACAGATAGATCCAACCGAGTGGGTCAACAGTCTTGTAACAGTCATAAAAAGCATTGGTTCAGTGATACTTTGCCTTTATCCTAGAGATCTAAACAAAGTCATAAGAAGACCTCACTATCCTATGCTTACCATTGAGGAAATTGTTTCTCGCATGCCAAATGCCAAGTACTTCTCCAAATTGGATGCAACTTCCGGTTTTTGGCAGATTCAGCTGGACGAGGACAGTTCCAAACTTTGTACATTCAACTCACCACTTGGAAGATTCAGATTCTTAAGGATGCCATTTGGTCTCAACTTTGCATCAGAAATATACCAAAGTGTGATGTTGCGAATGATGGAAGACATAGACGGTGCTGAAGTCATTGTCGATATTCTTGTATGGGGTGAAACTCTTAAAGAACATGATGAAAGATTAAAGAAAGTCTTAGGACGAGCAAGAGACTATAATTTGAAATTAAGCTCAGAAAAATGTGAATTCCGCAGATAGGAAGTGACCTATGTTGGACATGTTCTCAGTTTTGAGGGACTCAAGGCAGATCCAGAGAAGATCCGGGCCGTGACAGAAATGACACCACCAACTAACAAAAAGGACCAAAGGAAATTCATGGGATTCATCCAGTATCTTGCCAAATTTCTTCCAAACTTTTCTCAGGAATCGGCACCCTTACGTCAATTGCTCTCTAGGGATGTTGCATGGGATTGGGATGGAAACAAGCAAACAGGTTTCCAGAAACTGAAGGAGATGGTAAAAAAATACTCTTGTTTTGACATATTTTGATCCCGAAAAACCAGTTTTACTTACCGTGGACAGCAGCTCCACAGGTCTTGGAGCAGCATTAATTCAAGATGGTAAACCAATCGCATTCGGATCTAGAGCTTTGGCCACAACGCAGCAGAAGTACTCACAATTGGAAAAGGAAACCTTAGCTATAGTTTACGGATGTCAAAATTTCATCAGTATGTCTACGGAAGAAGAATTCAAGTTGCAACTGACCACAAACCTCTTCATTCTATATTCCGTAAATCATTACATGACATTCCAGCTCGACTGCAGAAAATTGTTCTTACGTTACAATGTTACGACTTGGATGTAACATACAAACCTGAAATACTCTTTCTGTAGCTGATCATCTATCCAGAAATAACTTGAACGAGACAACAGAGAAGTTAGTTGATGAATTCTCCGTCAATGCTTTATCATACTTACCCTTATCACCTGGAAAGTATGCAGAATTACAAAATCAGCTTCTGCGGATCTTGAAATGATTCTACTCAGTAAAGCTATTCTAGAAGGATGGCCAGAGAGTCGCGATCAACTTCCCATGGAATTACGCACTTCTGTAATTACAGAGATGAACATGCATTTATAGATGGCTTGATCTACAAAGGTCTTAGACTAGTGATACCACAAACCTGTCGTAAAGAAAGGTGAGGATACACGAATCTCATTTAGGCATTGTAAAATACAAAGCAATGGCACGTGAAGTCATGTTTTGGCCATCTATGGGAAGTCACAATTAAGATGTTATCTCCAAATACAGCATTTGTGCTACTCATCAGCGACAGAACCCAAATGAATCGCCAAGTTCATATGTAGTGAAGGGAAACAATGCCAGGAAATATCGCAGAAATAGACGAGACTTAAGGCCAACAAACTCTTATCCTGCGGAAATGAGAGAAGAAGAAGAAGAAAACCTGGAAATTAAGCCATTCCTGGATCATACCGTCCAACATGGATCGATGGATCGTGTAGATAGTAAACCTGAGAGGAAACCTACTATTGGTAACGCAGAGGAGATACAGAAGGACGCGCCTCAGACAATTCAGTGAAGACTAGGTCCGGTGTTATATAGTGCCTTTTCCCTCTAGCCACCGTTCCCCCCGGAAAAATGGCTATATAGCAGTTCCCCCCCCCCCGGAAAAATGGCTATATAGCAGTTTTTCCCCCACGGAAAGCTGACTATATAGTGTGTTTTCCCCCTTTTTATAGCCAGATTACCCCCACAGAAAACCTACTATATAGTAGATTTTCCCCCTTTTTTACATTCCGGTCATGTTTATGGCGGACCTTTCGTGGCAATAATTTGCAATAACTGATATTATATTAATTTCTCATAATAAAGGATAATTATGGCATTTATTAATACATAGTATAAAATACATGGTTTTTTCACCCCTGATATGAACAAAGGCACGGCCTTCATAACATTCCTGTGTCATCACCATCTATTTCACCTTTTGTGATACCTTTTTGGAACACCTTTTACGCGGATTTCGGAATAACTCGAATCTTTTTCATCTAATCGATGCTTATCTACAGTTTTGACTTCTTCGACGTTATGACATTGACATTTTTCACAGAAAACGTCAGAATACATTTGAGTGAAAATACGCCGGTTTGAAACTTTAATTTTCCTATGTATTATCATCTATGTATAAGCTCCTCCCAGAAAACTAACTGACTAATCTTGACTTAATTTTGTAGAGGAAGGGAATAAGAAATGGAAATGTATTACTCCCTTCGTCCAAAAGGCTATTAATTTTAATTTAATACCGTTAGAAAATATATCTTAAATATAATCATATATTTCTACTTCTAAATATCAAACGAGAGACAGGGTGCAATGATATGATGAGAAACTGAAATGGTTTAGTTCGATTGATGGGGTTATAAATCATGGGTAAGGGGTATTATAATTGATTATGTATTAAAGGCAAGTGTAAAGTTAGCATTTACAATTTTGTTTTAAAGTCACGCATATTCATGTTCATGTTTTTAAGCACTTTTTTTTTTACGAAACACGAGGGTTTTATGATGTAAACATTTTTTAAAAAATGAAATGGCTTCACAACCAGAACAAAATCAGTATCTTTGCTGGTTACTTTGGAAAATGTGAAATGGAGCTTGATCTAACCTTATGTATATACTATAATTCACTGCGTGTTAATTTTTCCGTTTTTTATTTTGCAACGTGATTTATAAATATACAATTTTGAAAACGATGCCATATAAAACAAGATATACTATTCACTTACGTAAAAATCTCACGTATTATTTCTTCGAACAATGACACAAGGGTAATTAGAAATAAAAACTAACACATTTTTGTGATGAGCTGACTTATTTTTAAAATATAAGCTTGATCGTTTAATCAATTGACAAGTAAAATAAAGTCGTATATCAAGTGCGCTATTGTTGGTTAATTATTTTTGTTTTTCGGTTGCTACTTCTATGAATAAAAATTAATTGATTTATTTATCTAGTTATTTAGTATATCATTAGTCATCTTATGAATTGATTAAATGTTTTGAAGAATAATGAATTTACCCGCGTACCTTTTTTAAAATTTTTGTTCGTAAATTTAAAAAGAAAAGCAAAATTAAATGTAATTTTCAACCATTTTGATAAAGAAATATATGAGTGAGTGTGTATTTTTAAATGATGTTTTTACTTTTAAATGACCGTAAAAATATGGTAATGTGGTCATCTCTAGTTTTTGAGATATAGGGCCCTAAAAATACACTATTCATTTTAATTAGATTTCAAACATCGGGCTCCGAAACATCAAGGGCCCCTACCCTGGGGGCTAAATTTTTCAGGGTCATCTACTAGTGGTATACCACTACCAATATAAAAATATGGTTAAGTGGTCATCTCTAGAATTTGAGATTTGGGCCCCCACTTATAGAACACTATTCAATCATTATAATGGGGGTTTTAAACATCGGGCCCTGAAACATCGAGGGTCCCTACCCTGAGGGCTGAAATTTTCAGAGTCAACTACAAGTGGTAAACCACTGCCACTGTGAAAATATGGTGATGTGGTCATCTCTAGTTTATGAGATATATGCACTATATTCATTAAAATAGGATTAGGCTCTGAAACATCGGAAACAAAATTTCTCTAAAACAGAGGTTTAGTCTGAATAAATTTGCACAAACAGACAGACGGACTGATAGATTTATTAAAAAATTCTCAAAACATTTTTCACTTACAAATTCAGAACACAGAATTATGCATACAAGTGTATATCTTGTAAAACCAAGTACTTTTTTCAATTAATTACCTAAATTAAGTTCTGTGTATAATTCCATTACACACATGTTGAATTTTCAGCATTGTCTATAAAAAATAATAAATCGGCAAAACGAAACTTAACCTTTACAGATGAATGCAGATATATACAACCTGGGTGTGTAGAAACATTGATTTTAATCCTTACTGGGTTTCCATAAATTTTTTTTATAAAATATGAACCAAAAACGTGAGGGAGAAACCCTACTTTGGGGGAAAAGCTACTATATAGTAGCTTTTCCCCCGGGGGGAAAGGCTACTATATAGTAGGTTTTCCGGGGGGAAAAGCTACTATGGGGGAAAAGCTGCTATACAACACCGGACGTGAAATTAAACTTCCATCGAGATTCCATGATTAGTTGTGAAATCAGTGATAATGTGTTCTATATTTCATTTTGTATTTGAAATTATCAGTGAAAGTTGTAGTGGCTCAGATAGAACATCGTTGCAACTTATGCATTCATTCATAAGGATTCAGCGATGGAACTATGAACAGCAGAACAATTTACAAAATAGTGAATTTTCATTTATTAGACTTTTAAAGTAACATTCGAAATTCTTTTCATTTAATATATGTAGATTAGCTTAAACTAAATTCTTGAAAGAAAGGAAGATGTGGCATATTCACAGTACAAATTGATTATAAATCATATGAAAGTAAGAATTATCTAATCATTATGTAATCATTGTCAACCAAATGTTTTATTACACTGTCACATGTACTATAATAAAAAACATGTAATTGAAGCTGAATAATAAACAGTCTACACACGTGCGTTGTGTACATGACACGTTATGCGCGTTAGTGCCGGATAACAAATAGTTTGCACAGACCGTTGCAGATATGACACTATATCTTTAAAAAAGGTAAAGACTTATTGCTTATAATAATATTTCTTTTTTAACTGCATGCATTGTCTTCAATTGTAATAATTGATACCTCAAAAATTCCCGTTTTAATTTTCGTTTGTGTGTAAAAATGACCATAACAAACCGTCAACCATCTCAAAAATCCATAAAACGAAATACAAATTCAAAGCAGAGCAACACGGACCTCCAAAGTGATAGAGTGTGCGTTTAATTTTGAGATAATTCAACGTTTTGACATCAAAATAAAACTCGTTAGTTAAATTATCTGTGCTATTTTGTTATAAATGCCGTTGTTTTACATACGAAAAATATATGGACTGTAAACATTTTTCTTAGCCTCGACTTGCAACAAGCATTTCGTGGACACAGTGACTGATGATAAACTAACCGCCTCCAGCATATATAGCACTGATTATACTGCCGACAAAGCAAAACTGTCAAGTACTGGTTGGAGTCCAGATAAATCAGAGGCTGATCCATGGATACAGGTACCAATATACTAGCATACAAATAATACGAATAATTATTATCATAAGCAAACTGTGATGCAAGGATACTTTGAGACAAAGTATATAGTAAAACAAGTAAAAGATGATTACACCACCATTTTCTTTGTTAATAAAGCGAGAAAGCCAATCGGCGTTCAAACAAGAAAATGGAAGTTTGGGCCTAACAAATAAGGAGTGTGGGGGCATACGCTTCCGTAATATTTCAGAAATTAAAACTTAATTTAGAAAGCAAAGCGACGTTTAAGCATATTAAAATGGGGGTATGGATGCAGTAGTTTCCGATATATGTAAAATTGGCCATAGATTTGAATAAAATGTAAAAGGTTTTTTTTCAGTATTTTCGGGTCAACGTGCAATTTCAGTGAGGTTCTTGACAAAACAATTGTTATACGAAATACGCAATTAAGCATAAACGTATTAAAATAGTATGCATGCTTCTCAAAACGGTCTGTGTTTTAGATATAAGAGATAAGTCGAGTCACGATCAGGTTTATACTTCAAACCTTTGTAGAATTGACAATTTGTTTTTCACCAACACCAATCTGATTTTCAAGAGAAAAGCCTTTCATAAAAATTATAACAAAAAGTGCTGTTTTCAGGTCGACCTTGGGTGGCCTTCTACCATTGTTGCTGTAGTAACAAAAGGATTGAATTTCAAAAACCTTATTGAATATGTGAAGCAATACATAGTGAGATACAGTAACACAACCTCAAGTTGGAGCACGGTGCAAAATGGCACTACTTATGTAAGTCAGTGGAAGTCAATATTTTAATTTCTTAAAAGCTTGTTAATTTTGCTATCAAAATGAGCAAAGATGAATATACAATATTTTTCCTTATTTGTAGGGCAACTTCACGAATGATTTTTTTTTGTATACATAGGCAGTAAAGTGCTAAAAAGTTAAATAACAATATTAAGGACGACGGACCTGATTCGCTTTGAGCAGATATATCGCACCCAAAAGGAGTGATTGTTACGAACATTGAAATCTCAGTATTACGTCACAATCACTAAAACACAATTAAAATTCGTTTATGAAGCAATATATAGCTGTTCCACGTCATCAATACACACTTTATATAGTGCAAGTAATGGCTGACCTTGGCATAATCTAACATGCTAAAAGACGCTTTTCAACATTATTTAACTTAAACAAATTTCTTTAGGGGACGTCACAGTGCTGTAGTGAGATTTTCATTAGCTCAAGTTATTTATAACCATCTACATAGATTAGTTAACAGAGTTTGAGTGAGTGAACAAATCATTTACATTCCGATCCGCTTCAACACTCGTATTGAAAATAGAGTTAAACCGTATCTGTGATTTAGTTTCAGGGTATTTTATCATAAGAAATGTTAACCACACTCTAAAAGTTGTTTTGTTTCATACATCAACCTAAAAATAATGTACACACCTTTTTCTTAGAGTTTGTGCAGAACTTTTCATCAAAAATTGAAGAAAAATAACGACACATCGCACTTTGGCATGTGCCCCCGTGAAAACGAAGTCGATGACATGGTCATAATGGTCATGATATTAAATTAAAATCATCATACAAGTATCATATTTCAATTTTGAGAGAAAATCTTTTGAAGAATTTTAAAAAAAAATATGTTCAATTGAAAGAGAGAAGTAATACAAACAAATTTTGAAATGGTCCCTACTTAAATTTTAATTCGATTTTTATGGTATTTTTTGATTGATTTTAAATATCTTTAGTAACTCTAACTCATATATTCTTTTTATGGAAATCACTATTGTAGAAGAGATTTGGGTCCGCCGTCCTTAAGACGCAAATAATGACATGACAAAAAGCAGTTACAAAATCACATTCATATTGCATTTATATTTAAGCATTGAATCAGTATTTCTAAAATTATAGTCTAATTACAGCAGCTATGTGTGCTCAAAACTTGAATAACGCTCGTTAATGCATTATAAACATTTGTGTTCACATACATTTACAATCTTCTAATAGAACTTTATGAAAAATACTAGTAACTAAGAAGATGCATGATTCTATACAAATATACAATATATGTAGTTTGCATAGTCAAAGATATGCAAAAGTACCTTTCCGTAAATAATTAAAAAAATCAATCGTATTATGAAAGTAAATGTCAAATTGTAGACTTGGTACTACGTTCTGATTTGGTAAGAAATCTAGCTCATCAATACTCATAGACTGACGAAATTTAATATTTTAATCGTATTAAATCATGGTTTGAATTTCCATTGTTCTCTCCAGATGGAAGATAATCGTCTATATTTGTCGTTATTTGGGACAAAAATATTCTATGAAAGTTCATTTTAGAAAAAAAAATAGTAGTACTGGGTTTGTAAAAAAAAAAACCCAGCCCCCCCCTTAATTTTTTTTTATTTATTATCGTTTCATTCAAGGAAGGACAAATGTTGTTAATATATATCATTTTAAATACAAAACAGTTTCTGGTAACAAATACAAAAAAGGCAACACTAATACAAAACTACTTTTTATACTTATTTAAATTTTACGATAGATAAGGTTTATAATCGATTTATTTATCTATATCTTCGTTCAAAATAAATGTTACAGTTCTTAGACTTGTTACTTATGGGTTTAAATAAACAGGAATTCATCGTCAACCCGGACAGAATTACTCCAGTGACTAACTTTCTACCCGGTCCAGCTGTTACACGCTATATCTTTCTGTACCCTGCAAAAAATCAATTGTGTCAATGTATATAATTATAAATTTAACTCAGCGTCCGGTAACAAATATGAAAATAATAAAAAAGCAACACCAATAGTAAAATCTAGCAATATTATAGCTAGTTTTGCCTTTTTACATAGATATTTTTCCAAACAGTCGTTCCAAATTTACGATAAATAAGGTACAGTAATTTTTTTTTACATAGCTTCGTTTAAAAAAAAATAACGATTCGTAGACTTATATATTATTAACTTTAATTAATAGGAATTCATTGCCAATTCAGACACAACAACACCAGTGACTAACGTTCTACCCAGCCGAATAGTTGCCCGTTATATCCGTCTTTATCCCACTGAATCCTACGATTACCGCAGTCTCCGTTTTGACGTCATTGGATGTGAAGGTAGTGTTAGATTTAATGTCATGTGATAAGCCAAAAATACATTTTTTTCAAAGTTATTAATGTTGCACACAATCTATACTTTACAACTATGGTTTGTAAAAAATAAAATATTATTTCTAGCATACAAAAAGTTAATTAGTTGTATGCAATTGTTCGTATCATGAAATTGTCTTTGTGTGTGTTTTTGAATTTCCAAACTGTAAAACAGCCAAAAATCGGTTTTTTTAAATAAACCAAGTCAGTCCAAGCTTAGAAATACATATTAAAGTTAAATTATAACTTTAACATTGCTTATTTTACAAAGATAAGAAAACTAGAAATCATTGTACGCTTAGCGTTCATAGTATAACATAAAAGCAATCAAGTTATCTTTTTTGAAATGATCCTCTAGGAATATTTATCAACCTATTAAATTTAAGGTAAAAAATGGGTTGCTTATTTTAATTATTTCATTTACAATCTTATCTTTATTTGGCAGTTGCTACCACTACTTCTTCCACGTTGACGGTGCCACTGGCCACTACCACTTTAAGAACGCAAACTTCTACCACCACTTCGTATTTAAGAACTAATTCGATCACCTTGAGTACAAGAAACACAAACACTACTTTGTCTTTACCAGCTAATTCTTCCATCATGACAATGCAAACCAATACAACAGCTTTGCCATCAGCAACTACTTCCACCACTTCGAGCTCTCAAACCTCAACCACGAATTTGTCGTTAACAACTACATCCATCACATCGAGTACCCCAAACCTTTACAGCACTTTATCTTCAAAACTTTTTTTGAACACTTCTACCGATTTGAATACGCCAACCACTGCAAACACTCTACTTGAGTCGACTTTATTCAACAATGCTCAAGCTGGACTATGTACATGTAGCTGTGCTCAGACAAATTTTGCAATGACACAACAGGACGTCCAGGCAAAGATAGAAAATATTGTACAGAAATTAACAGTTTCCAAAAAGAAGACATCTAAATACATTAGAAGCAAGACATCAGCACAGGATACAAGACCAGAGGTGGTATATGTTGGATTTGTGGCTATAATAATCCTCTGTGTATTTGCCAGTTTAATTATTATACCTGACCTCTGTACTATGTTCCGATTTTTCTATTTAACGCTAAAAGGAAATAAATAATACAAGTTTGGGAATTGTTATACAAAATACGAAGAAACACTGCGATAACACTGCAATACATTCAGATACTGTCAAAGGTAAAATCTTATCTGTATTTGCGGTCAGGAATTTTACTATCCGGACAACTCATATATTGTTACTTGTAAACATTAATATTGAAGGCTTATTTTCGGATATCGTCGGTCCTATAATACACCAGACTGTGCATACAGGTGATTACCCTGATAAATAGACTAATTTGAAAATTACGAAGTAAAATAATGTGAAATTTTCAACATTTCGTAACTGATATGTCTTCTCATCAAAAGCACAGATAAAATTATACGACACGACACTGATTGTGATAAAACACCAAAACAAAATTGATATTTTTATGAGATTGGTTCCTTAGTAACTGTAAAAAATTCAACCAACTAAAATGGGCAGAATGACCAATAAAAAAGGGCCAGAACCATTGACATATTTTACTCTGAATTGTTCCTACGACAGGTTGTGACCGCCTAAAATATGCTGTCCAGGATATTGTTAGAAATATTAAGTAATTCCATTAAAACGTATTTTAACACAATTTTTCCATTTATAAGAAAATAGTCATTTCTACCGGCAGCCTATAATAATCTGAAAGCTATGTACAACATTTAAACAAACCGGAAGTGTTCGTTATATCCAGTAAACGTTAAGGTATCAGGTCGAAATCAGAGGTCAAGATCTTTACATTGATTTTAACCCCTTAAAAATTAAGTTGAAATCGGTTATCCAAACGGCAAGACAAATGATTGTGTTTTATGCATATAGTAACAACATTTTAATAGGTTAACACTTAGAACGAAGGTCAGGCACGAGTGTACAAAGTATATCAAATATACAGTGTGGTTTTTATTCAAGTACATATGAATACTAATGTATTGTAAAAGAGTGAAAAACAAACAATATTATTATATTTTTACAAGATGGCATCGCTATTTGCCTCTCATTCTGTAATCCAATGACGTATTGAGGGTTTTTGTATGCTATAATAAAAATCTATATAACTATTTTATAACTTCCAAAGGATCTAAATTTCATTCATTCACATATTCATCTATTTTAATAGTACCTTTTTTATTTCATATTTCATTCTTCTATTCATAACGGATATGGTTTCTTTCAACGGAACTCTCAAGTCTCAACAACAGCCATTCAAAGTTAAGTTGCACGTAAAATATCTAAAATTAGTAATTCCAAAGAAAAGGTAGAAAATGAATTTATATAATATGAGTCAGTGTGTATAAGCATGTTCTTTGTATCTTCTAATCAAAATGAATAAACTAATTTATTAAAGTTGGGAAGGTCAAGGTTATATATGACTTCATGGCTGAAATGATATATTTTAAAAAGACATTTACTCAATATCATGGAAAATTATTTACAAGAATTTATACTAAAAGGGATTTTTAACTATATAATTTTCACGGTTAAGATCTTTAACATGGATAGTTAGGCTATAGTTATAGTTATGATATTAGATGTGGCAATCTGCATAAACAATTTATATACAGTGTTATTATTGTTATTGCTTTGTTTCTTTTTCCCTTTTATTATTTTTTTCCTTCCGCTAATTTGTACAAGCAATTTTTTGAAAACGACTAGACCGATTTTCGTGAAAATTTCAGATCTGGTAGATATTGATAAAAACCTTGTAAATATTTTTTTTTATTTTGATGACATCATTTTCGTTCTAGTAATATTGAGTTTTAGCGATTTTTAGAGGATCGGCTTGTCCTGGAAAATCCTCCTAAACGATTAAAAATATTGACTTAAAATTTTCAGGGATGGTATATGAAAGATTTGTGTATGTGTCAATAGGCATTTACATCTTTCTGGCACTAAAAGCGCCCAAGCTCGCCCAAGCTCAAAAAATTGAGATGAAAAAGTAACGTTATAATTATCTTGGTTTTCATTATATATCTCTTTTCTCTAAAATATTTCATAAACTACATCTAGAGCAAAAAAAAGTTAACTTTTAATAAGAGCTTTCATTTGACTGCAGGAATAAGGGGCTAGACCTTCAGATTAGGGACCGAGAGGGATTTAAAATCTTTCATCCATAGTGCGTAACTGAGGAATATTTTGTTATATGTTATAGAAGCAATATGTTCATGTTACAGTTATTTACCCATGAATTAAAACAGCTTTCTTACTTCTTACGTAAAAATGGGTTTCAAGGGGGCAAAAGTCCAAAATTGTGATCATCTGCATTTCAAAAAGGAGAACTATTTTGAAAAGCAATATAGAAGAAAAGATGCTCAGAATGATTATTCATCAATATCTCAGTTGTTATGTAATAAGAGGTTTTAAGGGGCTGGAAGTCATAAATTGTTATCAATAATATCTCTATCTGTGTCTAACGATTTTTATTCATAGCTCGTTACTAAAAACTATGAGGTAATATGTTATAGAAGCAATATGTTCATAGTTATTTACCCTTACAATTTGATAACTTTCTCATTTGTTACTTACTTTTGGATTTTAAGGGGCAAGAAGTCCAAAATTGTGATCATTAATATTTCAATGAGGAGATATATTTTGAAATGTGACATAGAAGACAAAATGTTCAGAATGTTGTACATGTATTTAACAATATACCACTATCAAAATTTCGATAAATAGCCCCGATAAGAAGATACAGGGTCGGCCCCTGAAACATTTTTCCCAGATATTTCAAGAACGGTAACTAAGTACTAAGCACTTGTAGAACAAAATCAAAAGAACTTTCTTTTCATTTCAAGAAAAAAAGGCTGGCCCCTCAAATAACGGGCCAATAGGGGTCTAATTAATTTCATGCAAAATAGTATCTGACCCTTCGAATGAAGACTGCGCCCCATTTCCAGGTCATGTTTGGTTGTCAAATATTAAAGTCGAAGAATAATTTCAGAAAATCGGCCGGAAAACCTATTCATTGCTCGCAACGAGACAGTGCCTAGAAATATATTTATTATATATACAGAGATATTATCGTCAAGGTAACCCTACCTATTCATCCTTTGTGCTAAAAGCATAAGATAAAGGTAGTAACAATAAATAACAAATTATCTTAAGGTAGTACGAAACACCCGTGACATTATTTATTTGAAATATTTTCTCATATACATAAAATCATTGCACTATTCGTTGTAAAAGTTAATTTTACTCCATTATCTAAAAATTAAATGTATAAATAATATCCTTCATTTAAATGTTAATTATATTTATCTGATTTTCGCCTTTTTATGATATTTTTTTTCATTTGATTTTAAGTCTCGATTGAAGTCATCTATTCGTAAGGTCTATGGTCGATACAACGACCTTGTCAGCAAATACAATCTTCCACTGGGTCGCATGCTGACTGACGTTTTTCATACTAGTTGTTAGACAATAATTAATCACCTAATTGTCTACGGGCTTTTCCGTTTTTCCCGAATACGACAAAGAGCACACGGCGGGTGTGACCAGTCAGCAAAGGATGCTCACTCCTCCATGGCACCTAATCCTATCTCTATTTTTTTTTTAAAGAGGTCCGTGTTTGTTCTGTTCCTATTT
Organism: Magallana nippona; assembly: GCA_033439105.1. NCBI lineage: Eukaryota > Metazoa > Mollusca > Bivalvia > Ostreida > Ostreidae > Magallana > Magallana nippona. Next base: position 846,355 of record CM065923.1, read on the forward strand.
TGTAATTTTCTTTTAAACTTTTGAATTTGAACACTGTTCGTTATCACCACATGTAGTCAAACTTTGAAAAACAATTCGTGATGACGTTGATTTTTGCGGTAAACGACTCGAGACAATTGAACATGTTTTGCATTTTGTGAACGTTTTCTACCATTGTGGAGCTTATAAAGCATGTGTTTTTATTTTTTAAAAATGATAAAGAATTAATTTCAATGTATTTATATTGTCTTTGGCGAATGACTATAATTAGATATAAACAAATCGTATTATTTAATATACAAAGCAAGATTTACATTCCTGTTAAATTGTTTTCAAACTGTTGTGAGTGCGTTACAGTATATTACGGTAAAATTTAGTATTGAATAAAAAATGTATATACAAATGTATATAAAAATTGATATCATCAATGAATTTGATACTCTTAGGTAAGACACGTCTTATAATATCTTTTTCTTTCTTCTTTTTCTCATTATTTTAACAGAATCGTCCATTTTTCTTATGTGTGTTAATTTGTAACTACATATACTTATAAGTATTGTGTGTAAATTCTCGCATGTATGTCGGTCTTTGTAAAATTAAAAATCAGTTGCAAATAAAACAGAGTTGATTTTGTGTTGTAACTATTCTATCCTATTGTGTCCTTATTTGATTTGATAGAATATATGAGATCTTGAAGAAATTTGTTTTTTTTTTAATTATTCTGATCAACAAGGGTTTACTATGAAGCATCGACTGACACTGTTGTGCACATTGATTTTTGATTTAAAGAAAAAGGAACCTTTCTTTTAGTATAATAAGGTGACCAAATACATTCGTTGGTGATCTAATCCAATAAAGCTCGAATGGCTTTATGATAAATTGGATTACACCCGATCGTATTTGATCACATCAAAATATTCAAATAATGAGTTTTTATTACTTATATTCATATACTTTTCAGCAATTTTATAATAAAATATGAAAAAACATGTAGTTATAGATGAAATGTATTGGACTATACATTACAAAATCGATTTGTAGTGTTATCACAAAGACACTAGAAAATGAAAATATTATCATATGAGTCAAAATTCAATATCGAAGTGATACATATAGGTAATAAAAAGTCGTTATCACCCATCGTAAATGTCTTCCTGTGAGGATAATTATAGTTCTCCTGGTGAATATATTGGGAAATTTTCATCTAATATGGAAAGAAACTATAAATGCTTTATACGTTTTCTGAGTTGGATGCCATTGATGGAGTGAAATACCTATCAATGGTCTTGTGATTAATGCTTTTAAACAGCAAATCATAGCTCTAATAATTATATTGTACAAAATATTTCCAATGTAAAGTTCAGATGGTAAAATAACTATTTTTTATACCTTAAGCTTGTACCCGTATAGCAAAGCCACACTCGAGGTGTGAAATGTGCTATGAAAAAGCTATCCAAGTCAAAATCATTGGATAAGTGTTTTATTATAATGATATAAACATATTTTAATGTCTTGTTATCAAATTAAGGAAGTTGTCATCGAACGTACAATTGTTTGACAACTGTTTTAAAAGGATGTACATCTACATTTACTACTTTGTTGAAATTTAGAACGGAAAAAAAATCTATGCTTTTAATATAAAGTTTCAAGCATTTAATTGTTCATCACAGTAACTATTTGTATATGACTCGTACATAGTGCTCTAAATATCAAACGTCATTGTTGTGGAAGTACTTTTTAGTTCACAAAAGTTAAAAAAATCAAATTAACGGAATATAACATTGGCGTCAAAATTTGAGTGATTGTAGCATTCCTAGGGGTGGATAGCAAATCATGCCCAATTAAAGTAAATGATGCCTGAAAATATTTCTGGATTTTATACCCATAGGATTGAAATATGAAAATGGAATTTAAACTAAAATATAAAGGATAACTGCACTTAAGGAGATTTAAAAATTGCGACAAAATAAATGTTTAGAATGGGCATATTTCTTTAAATTGTAGGAATTGCCAATATCTTAACTGCAACTTTATGAAATTACATCAATATAAAGTTCATATTTACAAAGAACGAAGTCGTTTTCATAGGCAGGGGTCATTACATTTTCTTGAATTTCCATAGGATAATGAGGACGCCCACTTTTTACACACTTAATACATAGTCAGCGCATGTTTGTCTATTGTTCTCCTTTTAATGGTAGTTGTATATTTATACATGTAAGCATATGTTAAAAGGAGATCAATAGACAAACATGCGCTCATGGTAAAATAGACAAGAAACTGTTTCTTCTTGCGTTTGCGTTCTCTGTGTTAACGATGTACTTTGACGTGTTGAATATTATAATTTACAACGTGATTTCTAAACCCAGGTAACTTTGTGAATACAAAACCCCGTCACGTGACTTGTTAGGTAGCATGCATACTGTTAGGCGATATTATTTTCCCATGCATATTTCATTCGTTCCAATCCAGTGTTGGTTTCTTCATTCCTCGGAGATATTTTTAAGAGATTATCGGTACTGTGCGTTACTGATTAATCTATTTGCTTATTCTTTTCGAACACGTAAACTGTTAACATCAGCTACTGGTTTACGATCATCAATGGCTACTTATATTGCCCGATTTTATATGCTATATATTTTCTTTTGAAACATTTCAAATTAAATGGCAACATGCAGAGAGAGAGAGAGAGAGAGAGAGAGAGAGAGAGAGAGAGAGAGAGAGAGAGAGAGAGAGAGAGAGAGAGAAGGGGATGTTAAATTATAATACTGCTAATCTAAATTTAGACCACTCATTACAATATTAGATCAACCCTCCATGCATATTTATGAGTCTTATCTTCAATCAAGGAATTTCTTTGTCGAATTATGGCTTATTCATAATGAATCAGGGTTATCATCTCTACATTTTAAGATATTTGGTGTTAAATTTCTCACCGAAAGGCATTTTCAAAGTTCGACAGGTAATAACACTTTTAGTACATAGGGAAACCTGAGAACCTCATGATTAAATAAATGGTTCTTACTGAATACTACTTATATGTTGATAGATAATCCGCTCTTTTAACACTAATGATAGACGTTCAATTTTCATGCTTAACCTTAACAAGGCCGAGTACAGATTAAGCGCACATGACTTTGCGCATCTTTTTATTTTTTATTTTCATGCAGCCGAATGTGTTAAGATATAACTTTTTTGTAAATTGTGTTTTTATACAAAACTAACATTATATATAACGTTTATTCGTTGAGAAATTGTTAGTCTATGAATTTGATAGGGTAAAATGCTCAACCGGCGCTCACGCGTCATCGTTTCCCGGTATTGTAACTTTTTGTTTTTTTCTGATAATAATTAAATAGCTAATTAAACATTAATTTACACTCAAAAAATTAACATAATAGTGTATTTGTATTTCACAATTTATTAGGTTTAAGATTAGTTGTTTATAATTCATAAGGATTGTACGTGCGTGTTTTAGAATTGTACATGAGACACCCTCGTTGCTCTCGACAAAATCGCGTACTTATTGAGTTATTCATGACGGGTGTCTCAATTTTTTAAGACCAGCTGTTGAGAAAGATGCGATTTACGGCACATGTACGAATGATCATATTCGTTATAAAAAAAAATTTGTAATTTGAAAACTGTAACTGGAAATCAAATTGTAACCATGTCCAGTTAAATTGAAAAAAAAAATAAACAAATGCAAGCACATTTGGAACAAATAGTGAGTATTGAATGCCTTACAATTCTTTCATAACGTTTGATAGTCATACATTTGTATTCCTTAATCATAGAAAATTTGATAGTTTATGTTAGTATATTGATTTGCTACAAAGCGCTATTTTGCATGTTCCGGTAATTTCAGTAGACGATGCAAAACTCAGCAAGAATTATTTTCAGCTCATAAAATATTCTTTAAAAAATTGACCTGAATGTGAGAATGTTGAAAAATAAAATTGCTAATTTCCTTTCAATAAATTTTATCATGACATTCTATTGATACACACAAAAAATTGCAAATATCTTCTCAAATATTGACATTTAAGTTAATTCACCGTAATTTTTTTTTACAAATAGCATAAAATGTTTACATATAAAATGTTTTGTAAAGTTATCAAAAAGACATAGTACATAATGATGAATTCTTTCGTAAAAAAACCATAAAATAATTCTGTTGAACTCTGAAAACTATCAAATACATTTGTTTTTAAAACAATTTAAATTTTGTTTACATAATTTTTTTAATTTTAATTATATTTTTGAAAGAAAAATGTAGAATTTGGTACACTTTATTTTCTATTTTTCTATATATAGTTATGTATCTTAAATGTTAGCTATATTTCATCTGTACCGCTAAATTTCGTTTCCTTATATTTGTGGTCGTCTGATCAATGAATGTATATGGCATACCCCCAATTCTTTCCATCTATCCATATGTACTTCTTAAATTAAATCTTCTATTTATGCAATGGTGATAAATGTTAATTGTTCAGCGTTGCTACAGGTTATATTTAACTTTACATAAGTGTATTTTTTGTACTGATGGCTAACAAGTGATGGCTAACAAGTCCATTCGTACAAATATATATTTCATATCCTAATAAACTGCAAAATTGTTCATTTCTACTTGTTTAGCATCGAATAGAAAAACCGGATCACAGTACAGACGTCAGGTAAAACAACAAGCCCGACCATTAAACATAAAAGAGTTACAGCCGCAGATCCGACGTATACCACCTCTGGTCTTGTATCCTGTGCTGATATCTTGCTTCTAATGTATTTGGATGTCTTCTCTTTTGAAACTGTTAAATTTTGTACAATGTTTTCTATTTTTGTCTTCAATTCCTGTGGTGTCATGGAAACACTGGTTGGAATACAAGCACATGTGCAAAGTCCAGTCTCAGAACTGTTGAATAAAGTCGACACAAGTGTGACATTTTTTGTATTTGCTGTACTCAAAGCCGTGGTAATAGTTGGATCTGTTGTAGTTGTAAGTTTACTCGAGGTGGTAGAAGTAGTTGGTGAGGACAAAACCATGGTAGTGGTTTGAGTACCTAAAGAGGTTGAAGAAGTTCGTGATGATACTAACAAAGTTATGACCCATCTAATGAAATTTTTAAGATATTTTATTTATTTAAAAGAATTACCATAGCAACCAATGACATCTAAACGAAGGATATCGCGGTTAAAAAACGCTGTTGGGTACAGACGGAGATAGCGGACAACAACAGGGGTGGGAAGAGCGTTATTCACTGGAGTCGTGTGGTCTGAATTTCCGATGAACACCTTGAAATAAAAGAGATTCTGTGAATAATCAATGGACGAATACTAAATACTTTGTTATTTTCGCCCCGTGATATTTTCGATCTTTTGCACTTGCAAACGGTTTCGTCCCATCTTAAATTCACCCAAACAAAGTGGCGTTAAAGAGAGATAATTAAAAGCATTGGAATTTGTCCAAGTCTTTCATTCGCCAACTGCATACAGTATGTCACGCAAAGTGATCAATGAACGAATCCATTATCAGAATTATTTATAATCAAATTAAAGTTGAGTAATATATCACTTTACTGTTTTTAAACTGTATTGAAAAAGAGCGCTTATATTTAACCAGATATAGTTAACACATAGCATGAACAGTGTAGCCTGCTATCCACTTATATTTGGACAGTATAAAGTACATAGTTTATGATTGTATTCAACTGCATGGGAGAAATATATATATATTGAATCTGGTGCAGGGTTGATAATACCAAATAAAAATGCGTTTGACATTGACAACATAATTCACAAACGCGAGTGATTATTTTATTTTGTAATATATACACAAGTTTGCAGGATTAAAAGCTTTATTAAACTATTCAATATTTAATTATTCATTTGGAATACATGTAGCACCACTCAAATACTTAATTATATATTAGAGCCCTCAGTTTATTACATAAACACAAGCTAAAAAAGGTAATTAAAGAGGTTCTATATAGCTGTTCTGTTCGAATACCGTAATTACTGGTTAGCTATAGTCAACAATTCTCCTCTAAATGAATTTTTGACTACTAATTACTAATTGCAATATTTTTACAAATTTCAAAATACTCAAAAGAAGTGGTGGCAATAATCAACATGAAAACTGATGTTACTGATGAAAAAGAAGAAAAAGACACAAACGTTGTTAAAGGTCAAAGGCCTAGGTCAACATTCTAGTCTAAAGGTCCACCAAATCATTTAGTTTCCAAATCCGAGCGAACGACTGGTTTGCAATGCCCTTCAGTACAGATGCAAGTATGAATTAAAGTAACAACTGACAAGTTATATTCCACAGCCCTTCGACTTTTTCCTGTCCGCCAATATTGGACCATTATTAATTCATTTTATCGTAACAAAACGGCAGACCAATTAGCATAGAATATGTTACATTGGAAAAATTATTTGTTTTTTGGACATTTGTGGTAAAAACAGTATAGAAAAATATTCACAAATTATCTTCTTCGCCTTGACTCATGTCAATAGCAATCCTGACAAGCTATCTATCAATTTAAATATTGAATGGCTTACATTGGTGGTGCTGTATTGCACCGTGCTCCAACTTGAGGTTGTGTTACTGTACCTCACCATGTATTTCGTAACGTATCCGTTGTAATTTTTGGAGTAAAATCCTTTCGTCACTACAGCCATTATAGTAACAGGTTGTCCAAAGTCGACCTAAAGAGAAATTTTTGCTTTATCATTTCCCGAAAATGGTCTTAACTTAGAATCAGGCATGGAAGTAGTAGTCTATTTTAAATACTAGTACACTTAAACCCAAACCTAACCAGCCTGACTCGATATGTTCCTACAGCTGATACCTAAAGCGTCTGAAAAAGCAAGCATCATATATGCCTCATATACTTATCAGAAATGTGATGGTTGTTTATATTGTATTGACAATAAAACCTCACTTCTTTTAACATACCATATTAAAAAATAGCCAGACAATGCTACTATCATATGACTGAAAGTATGAATAAATATTATAACTTCTTTGAGAAAAATTTTTCCAAAAAAATTGTTAAAATAAAGTGAAAACAGAAAACAAGTCTCAAAATATACTCTGAAAACACATATAAAAAATTGAGGTTTTACTTCTTCAGATGGCTAAATTCGAATATTTTCAGCAATTGAGAACATGTTTATTAATTTTGATTGCTATAACCTATAAATTTTTAAAGTATCTTTCTCATTTAACTCTGACAACTGTAATGAAGTAATTTTTGTAGTATATTTTCAAATTGCATTCCTCAGAAATTTACCAGTTTTACTGTGCCGGGTAATTATGTCAGTGCCAATGTGGTACTTTTGCACCCACTTAAGACGCAGTTTCATAAAAAATCTACAGAAAACAAATGATAGGCCATTGTCTAGAGAGTGGATAATTACTTTTGTTTTTAGTGTGTTTCACCTGACAAGTGATATATTTACCTTTAAAAATTATCATCCCATAGGAAAATAATAATTCCCATAGGATATATGATTAATAATTATAATTCCTATAGGATTGTTTTGAACATATTTTGTTGAGACAAACTCAAAAAGGATTAGATACATGTTCTTACAACTTACTGGATCTTCTCCTTAAATGTAACAATAACTGTCATATAAAATTAAAATATGTACTGATATAAACATTTAAACAAAGACAAATTACTTGAATCTCGAAGAGTCGTCAATGAATTTGTGCACAGAAGCAAAAATGATATTGTTAATGTCTAAACGTAGGTAATTGTTACCATATAAAAGAAAAATAGTAATTCAGACAAATAGTTTTCCTAAAGGAAATAGGGAAATTAAGATTTCCTATCGGATTTTGAAATCCTATTAATGTTTTTTTTTCTTTTTTTCAAATTCTATCGGAATTTAAATTCCTATAGGAAGTTCTGTTATTCCGGTAGGAAATTCCAAATATCCTATAGGTGAGTTACATTACCAACAAAAGTTGTAATAATCTTTTTAGGAAATTGTCTATCATATGGCATATTTAAATTGTTTGATACATGAAGCTTCAGCGGGTGAAAAATACCACCTTGGTTTTGACATTTCTATCCTGCACAGTGTTTGTTTGTTTGTTTTGTAGTATACATTACCTTTTGTAGTATACATTACCTTATACATTAGTATATATTACCTGTATCCATGGATCGGTATCAAACAAAGGGTTAGGATCAGGAGCCCAACCAGTACTATGGAGTCTTGCTTTGTCGGCAGAACAACACACATCAAATATACTGGAGGCCGTTAATCTATCATCACTTACAGTTTCAACCAAATACTCGCTGCAAGCCGACGCTAAAAGGAATTCTAAATAATAATGCGATCGTTATTTTCTTATTTGCTGTAGTAAACTACGATTGGACACATGCATATGAGTTTCAAGATTGTTGTTGTTAAAACGTTATATCAATAACGATAAAATACTACGTGTTCATACTAGGCAAGTTGTAGTTACTCTTAACATATCTGATTTTGTATCTTAGACATGCTTTTAATTGGTCTTGTGTTTCTTGTTATTTAGATTATTTGAATGTTTTAAAAATTAAACAACCAAAGAGCATATCTTCTGAGTTTATCAAAAGATAATATTGACCAGTGGAGACATACTTGACACTTAACTAGATGAAACTGATCGTAGCAAGTTGTTGACCAAGTTGTATGATTAGTTGAATACAATGCACACAGAAATCAGACACGGCAATGAAATGGGAGTCTCCCGGTGACAATTATTTTACTTTAAACAATATTTATTTAGTATTCGGTATCATATATGTACATATTAAAAAACAATGCAAAAAATGTTGAGAAACATATCAAACGGCTTATGTTAATTTCGTTATCGTCATCTTTACATTTTTTCCTTAAACATTGCCTCTAGACATTATTTGTTCTCTATAGGAGGTTGAACACACTTACGTGTGTAACAAAATTTACACAAAACTATTTTGTTACTGTCATTACTATGAGGTAAAAGCAAAATAAAGGTTTGTATATTTTATTGAGACATTAAGACATACTTATTCGTCACAAAAAAATGGTCACTTCCTAAATATCATCATATTCAAACGCAACTATGGTATATTATGGATTACCAGATAACTATTGCATACTGCCTAGAAAAAGAAATAAAGCGGCACAATCGTGAAAAAGTTCATAAGAAAGTCATTACAAATGGGGTAATTAAATAGAATTACTGTATATTACTTGTCTTTTTATCAGATTTCATTTCTGTAGGTAAATAAATACTAAATTACCCATATTAGATGCCATACACCGTAAAACATCACATCAGTTTACTTTAAGAAATATAGATGAAAAAATGACAATAACAAACCGTCAATGTAGAGGGAAATAGTTAAAAATAAAATTGAAAAATAAAATTATAAAATACGTTTTACTTATTTCGTTTATTTACCTACCTTTATTAGCTATAAACAACCGAGTCACAATCACTACGATGTAATATTGAGTCTGAGTCCGGGGTCCCATGGTCACCTATGTAGTTTCGGGACACTGTGGCTCTAACCTCCCTCTTTGCCCTTTTAACCAGCTTGTTCTGTTTGTCACCTTGTTATGTCTATCACCTTGTTCTGTCTATCAGCAGTTTCCAAAATTAAGTTTTCGCTGCCTAATTTTGTCGCCGGTGCAAAACACTTCTCTTATTTATTATTATCTCTGAACTTCTTTAACGGGCTGTTTTGTAGGATTTGTTATTCATTGACTTTCTATAGTTTTTTGCCTGGCCTCACTCACAAGAGATAATAATGTATGCACTAATGTTTTACATCATAGCTTTTAACAGCGGAATTCGATTAATTATGTAATGTATAGCACATTACAAAAGCTTCATTTGGACTCTTGTTTTTATTTTCAATCAAATATGAATGGGGTATTTTTCTAAATATATATTTCTTGATATTTTGCATCATCATTCTAATATCGATTTATTTGTAAAACAGAATTAGCATTTCTATATTATGGCAATATCATCCTACATTCTAATATCTCTTTAATCTAGAAAACTAAAATTGAAACCTTTATCAAATACGCTGGTGCTTTATGAATTTTGATTAAAAAATCAACATGAAAGCTCTCACAAGACATAAAAATATGTTAGGTTGATGCACATGAACATAACCAATGTTTGTTAATCTGAAAACCTATGTTAATCGTGTCAGAGTCACTTTGATGTTGTATATACAAACGACTATTTCATTCATTATTAAGTATAATCAATCTATGGAACTAGTTTGAGCCCCTAAGGGGTTCAAACTAATTCCATAGATTTTTTTAATTGGTGATAAAATAACAGAGGCGTGTACCGTTTGTTTCCAAATAAAATAAAATGGTTTTTGAAATTGGTTATTTTTTTAATGATATATATATAAAGAGGTCCTTTGAATTTCAGCCAAAATGCATATGCAATGAGTAGGGGATAAAATAACCCTGCATTCATTTACATTAATGTGAATGGTATTGTATCATTGCAACCAAAATGTGCAGAATGTATTGTTATTAAGATTTAAACAGAATACCGCACGTTAGTGTCGATTTTGTGTATAAATTTATATCGGACTGTCTGTGCAGGAATCTCCGCACATTATTAATAAGAATACCATGTACCGTTATTTCACCAACTTAAATACAACTTCTTGAACTTTTTTTTTTCGTTTTTGGGTTTTTTTTTTTCAGCGTAAACTTGAGCGAGTGTAACGAATTAAGCTTTCCCTTGAACTCACCAAATGGATTTTAAGACCTGTAATATTACAATTTACAGTTACAATACAAATCAAGATACGCTCGTGAAAGTTGGGTAGTATTTTAATAGAAAGCTGAGTGGCATCCTACCGGGCTATTAACAACTTAACGTGATACTTTACAGATATTTACCAATTTCAATCATTATGGTACTTCTTAAAATGGAATTAAATTATACGCGCTGTGATTTTCCACTAAAATTTGTCAAGAGGTTGTGTATGTAAATGGTAACTTTATGGAAGCGTTAGTATTGCTTAGATTCAAACAGAGAGTGTCCTGAGTAACTACAGAAAATGTTAGATTCATAGAATTAGATTCAGGAAAGTCTTTAAAAAAGCTGCTAGTTTTTTCGAAAAATTCTGTTCATACTTGATTACACACGGTCTTGTGGTGTTAATTTTGTTTGAAATTGAAAGAGTATATTTTGAATTCATTAAAATGATTTTCCTGCAAAATCTAATAATGTTTTTTTTTTAATATAATGAATATATAGCCTTTGTAAATGGAGAAATGTATGTCATTGTTTCGGCTCAGATATTCTCTGTTTCGACTCGGATATTCTCAGTAACAGAAAAAGTCAGTCGTGATAAACAAATTATTTTCCCAGTGTAACAGCGTATTATCTACGCATTTATACAGAGATACTTCAACTTTTTTGAAAGATCTTTTATTAAAAAATGCATTGTATATAATTGAAACAACTTTTCAGTTTTCAGATATATTTTTCAGATATATTAAAAAATATATCGTTTAGAGCATTTGTCACAAACATTTATAGAAATGATCAGATATTTATATTTTGTTAATCGCAAATGATATTTTCACATGTAAAAAACAAATGAGTTACTATACCCTGCAATTTGATATATTCAGGAAGAGTTCAAACAAATGAATTGGGGTTTTTTTTCTTATTAAAAACATAAATTTTTTTTTTTTCAAATGTAAACCGCTAATGCGCAGTGACTTTAAAACTGCTTTAAACGGTGTACACTATTTCATTTCTTCTCCATCTGCCGTTATTTTGTATATATATGATATGCCTATTTCCACGTCCAACTTTTGGTCAGTGAAAATATACGATATTTGTTGTGTAATAATAATTGTCAGTATAAGCTGTAAAGATTGAACGAAGACTTACTACGTCGTTTATATGACCTTGAACCTGCCTTATACTTCACCGAGTTAAAGATTTATAATTTTTATATTCAGTAACTTAAATGACAAACGTTCATTATTAGAATAACTGGGATGTTTAACTTTAGAGAATCGAATCGAAAAATGAGCAGTTTTGTACCACTTTATAAAAATAAAAGATTCAACAAATGACAAAAATTAAAGATCTATTTACAAACATCAATTTGACAATGAGTATGAACTAATTGAAGCACCTAAAATGCAAAATAAATAACTTATCAACTTTGCAACGTCAAGAGTACTAATTGGTTTTTAACTTTGATGACTAAAATGGTGGGTTTTTTTTTTTGCTCGGATAACAACGTCAACATTTAGTTTGCAAGTATATATAATTTATACATCGCACGAAAAAACAAGATTACATGATTTATATTTGTTCAAGAAAAAAAATGGATTCCCCTATTCATCTGTGTTATTTGTAAATACAACCCAGTCTGGTTTTTCTAAGTGGTATATTTTGTACTCCTCTATCCTGATTAATCTAGAACTCTAACACCAAAACACGTTATTTGCATTACAATTATGTAAATATTTACGGCTCGTTATTTACATACATACCAATCTTCTTTTGATTGGTTGATGTGTTGATTGGTAAAATGCGTATTAGAAAGTACAATAAAAGTACCACAACGAAAGTACCATTCCTAGTAAAAATAAATGAGAACAATAAATTCCCATATGTTAATTTACATCACCAAGGAGTATTATATAAATGGCAGGAAAAAGACCAAAAACATCATCTGAATTCCTGAATCGACTTGAAGGTAAGATTGGTATTTTTTATTATATACAAAATTAACTGTGGCATTGCTAATGCAGAAATTTACAAATAACAAGAAATATTAAAATGGTCCTGTTTCTAATGTGGTTGGATGGTCGAGAATCTGTTCTAAACTTTTAAATATAATTTTTGATTTAGAAAAGGAAAAATCCAGATATTTAAACTTAACATTGTCCTATGTCTTTATACAAAATTCTATGTATAAAAGAGGTGAATATAACTAAAAACAACCTCGACCATCCAAGCCTGTTAAAGCAATGTAATACCAAATGTGTATATTATAACATTTACTTCATCCAACATTTTATTTTTGCTTATTTTTTTATTCTTTAAAAGATAGGACCATTCTCATAATGACAAAATATCTGTTAATGTGCTAATGCGCTTGTTCTGGTTTTCATTTTAAAACAATTTTAAAACAATTCATTTTGTATCTTTACAAGAACGATTCTCTCAAAATGAAACAATATTTGATACTGTGCATGTGCGCATGCCTGAACCTATCTTTGGTAGAGGGTGTGTCTGACAAGATCAGCCATGACATTTCTACTCAGCCTAAATGCACAGAGGTGGTCAAACCAAGAACGTCAAAATGTCAGTGGCACATTGGTCTCTACAGCAACATGGATTACGTGATGCTCAATGGAAAAATCGCAGCCTACCAAATCCAATGGTTTAATGGAAAATGGTCCGAGTGGTTTGTCCCCGGAGTCAACGACCTCGACGGGAAATTCAACATCAACCCCGTTACCTGCGGTAGTTTTCCCAAGAAGGGCAACACAATGCGAAGGATGTGGTCATACTTTTACGATCACACGCACAAATATATCTTGTGTGCATAGTGACCGATTGGCTAACGACAAAAAGACACATATTCAAAATCATCATCAATTTTACAATGTCGTTTTAATTATCTAATTTTCGCCAAGTTTGTTTTGATACCAACTGTATGATAATACGTGTATTAGGTATTCTGTTTTGATAATTTACATTTCATTTGATTACAATAAATATAAAGACATCGCATGTGATATTACTTGTTTTTTCTGTCTTTTCTTCTTTTTTTGCTGATCGATATTCTTTAGATATTCTTTTTTTTCTTTTTTTTTCTCATTCTTTTTTTTTGGGCGGGGGGGGGGGGGGGGGTGTTGTTTACTTTTTTAAGAAGAAAAAACACTATCTTTACTTTCACTACTTGGTCATGATCGATCAGCTGATTACAACATTGTGCGGATAATTACTGATTTCTATTTATATCTCGTATCGAGTCTCAACAGGTTGCTGTTGGTGACAAAACACTATGCATGGTTAGATCACATCTTTTTGTATATATACTATAATAGTATATACACATATTATACACTGTACACACGAGTTGAGTTGAACATATTTTAATTAAAACAATATATTATACAAACGGTTTCTAGATACACATAAAAGCAAATCATGACTTCTCTACCATAAAAAACTGACGTGCACTTAGTATGACAAAAAATAAAATTTGGTGGTATTTCTAAATACTTAGTGAAAACTTATCAGCTATTATACACTAAACCTTTAATTAACCGACCACTTTCCTGTATGAATATCCAAACAAATAGGATATAACTGATAATTGCTATTTCTTATATAAAAGAGAGATAATAATTTATTGAAATTGGATCCGCTGTAGAAGTTTTAAGTACAATCTTGTTTCTGGCCTTTTGTTTCATTTTTGTTTTAACCTGTGTTTAGAGACATTCTGATATATATCACATAAAAGTCAGAGCGAAGGGTGTGTGTTCTGTTACAAAAATAATATGTCTGTTATTTCTTTGAATTCAAGTTTAAACTAGAGTCTTTTTATGACAGCCTCTAATTAAAGGGATCAGATAAGTCACAGAACAACGTACAATAATAGTTTCCCTCATCGATACGCTTGACAATATTATGATGTATTTAATTTTTTCCATTAATTCAATAAAAGAACTCAAAAGACGTTATAATTTGATGGAAAGAAAGTTTCCGATCAATAAAATGACGTGCAAGTTTTCAATATTATGAAAACGTATTGACAACCAAATATCTATCTAATAAAGACACATTTTTAGACATTTTAAAACGTATGGTAAATATTAGTGCTAAAACATCCTGTGGATAGTGTTGTCACGTATAATTTCTTTGTTCACTGGAAAAATATCTAACTATATGTTGTTCTTCAATAGAAATGGTTGGTAATATATTATTCAACTAAGTACGCATAGATGGCAAATCATGGTCGGTGTCACACACTACAAATAGACAATGATTCCTGAAGTTGGTCGATTGATGAAAAATATTTGTGTACAAATTAATTTCAGGCATATCTGCTTAAATAGCTGCTTAAAGCTTGTTTCAGAATAAGACCTTTTGATATTAATAGTCATCTAGTGAAACCTATCACCTATTTCAATAAATGATATCACCTTTTCGAATAAATGATATTACCTTTTCGAAATAATCAATTGATATCACATATTCGAATAAATCAATTATCTAAATAGGCGATGTCCACTATTAAATAGATGATATCACATTTTCAATAAGAAAAGGTGTTAACACCTATACGAATATGTTACTTGTTTTAATAGGTGGTATCACGTGTTCCTTTCATTTCATTTTAAGAGTGACAAATACGTATGTGATGTCATTTAATTCACAAAATTTCAATATGACGTTAGCATTATATAAGTTTTTTAACATACATACATGCTATGAAACTAGTATGTTGGTACTCGGCTTTCAGGGAAAAATATAAATAATTCATACCATGGGGTTTACTTACAGAGGGACCATGGCACGGGGCGCGTGTCTATGTCCCGTTTGTATCTCTAAAACCAAATTGTTGTCTGAAAGTGCCGCTGTCCAATCTCAGGCCTCTGAGCCATAACTCTAATACGAACTCAATTTTGATGTAATTCTTATTTCTCCATCATGTATGCCTTTTTGTAAAATTAGACACATATGATAAGTGAGCTTGTGTAAGTGTTATGGCCCCGGAGTCCAGTCCTTTATATCTTTTTATAACTAGGAGTATTATTCAATTATTTAATGTTTGAGCAGTCAATAGACCAGAATATTTTTCCCGAGGTGCAGGGAACAGCACACTGAGCTGTTCCCTGCACCAAGGGAAAAAAATTCTGGTCTATTGACTGCTCAAACATTAAATAATTGTTTTATTACCTAATTCCGTTTTTAGTATTTAGGGTTTACAGTTGTATATAACAGAAGGTTTTCGTGCCATTATTTACTTCAGTTCACTTACAACGTTACGATAGTTTCCCTGAGAACTATTGAAATGATGTCATATCGTATGAAGTGCAGACAAGAGACTTTCTAAACATCGATGTGAAATCAATCAGGAAGCCTTAACATATCCGCGTTCTGAAATACGTTGCCGGTCCAATAGATCGCAGTCTATTGACCGGCGGTCCAATAGAACGGTTTCAATAGCTAAGCAAAACTGTATACACATACAAAATAGACGCAAATATTTAATTTGTAATACAATAACAAAATCCCTTTGATTAGGTAATAAATATCCATTATGGTAGTTGTGTGTTTGTGTTTCGGCCAATAGCAGTTGATTTTTATATGAGGCACCCGGCAAGTGTCAGTATATATGCGCATATATTACACTTTGAACCACTTTGTTTACTATCTACTGACAGATTCATGTATATCTTTATTAACCTGTTTTACTTCTATTTGATTAGGTTCTGTGATTTTCTGGACAATGTCTTAGCTGTTCAGAATATTTGCTGTACCCCAGATTTTGTTTTCTCTAATGTATTTCTATTACCATGCATTATCTAGTAAACTACTTTCGTTGCGTTTACATTTTTTTTTAAACTTGGTCATAAATTTTCATGTCTTCAGTATGTATCAAAATAACAAATAATTGTATAAAAAGCTCATATCGATTGTTCAATATTTACGAGTATGTTCTTTTATACCAACCAAACAACGCATTAACATATAATGGTGAACGGAATACGGCTTTTGGGATGAATTCGGGAATAGGTTTTGAAAAAAAAACATATGATTGTTTTCTTATCATCTTCATCGTCTAAACTGAGTTGTATATTTGCTTTCTGGAGTTAGTTACTTTACTGGCCTAACCATGGTAGCTAGATTACTCTTTAACCAAATGTTTCCAATATTTGAACGGGATTCAACATATAGCTGAATTATGATAGACTATAAACATACCTAAATATTCATAGCATAGCTATTCCCTGTTTTTTAACAACGATATTGTATTAATTAATCAACATTAATTGTTTTAATTAGAGTTGTTTCTGTTAGCACTATACATGCATTTTTTTTTATCATACACACAAGTGTTTCGCAGGACTATCTAAGGATGAATCAAATGTGATCGTTTTGTGAAACACCTACAGCAAATACCTGTCAGAAGTAAAATCTTAGATAACCTTACGATAGCTTTCTGAAGCTGTACCCTGACTGTGTGGTTTGTGACATCCTTACAACATACCCCATATACCTGTCCACTGTCCATTCTGTATTTGATAATACAGCAAATGTATTTGCATAGGCTATTTCAATATCATTTAGGAAGTAGAATTTTCTAACCCATGTTTATATTGTAGTGTTTAACGTACCATATTCCTCTTTCGACACTAGAGTTACACACATAATTAAATTCCAAGTAAGCTTAATTATGTATCGACATCAAGAGCGACTTGTATTTCCACTTTGAAATGACTGTCCTTACATTTCCCATTTAAATATTTCCCCGACAATCTCTGGTTCGAGCTATAGGTCGTTAAATGAACAGGCTCTGCCTTGGTTTCACAAGAGATGTGAATGGTGACTAGAGCCCCGGATCAAAGTGGAGTGCCCGTAAGTATCCCAGATGTATAAATCAGTTCATCTACCAGTTCCGTGTTAATCATGGATTTTAATCCGGGACCAACCTCGTCTCAGACACAATGGCCATGCAGAACACATACACCCTGATATCTTGTATTTTCATTAAATATTTGGATTGTTCTCCAAATGATAGCAATTTAATCTGTATATTACAACTTTTTACTAACCTGAATCCCCCTCCGCCCCCCCCCCCCCCCCCCCCCCCCCACAAAAAAAAAATATTCCTGCGGATTTACAAATATTTTACTAGCAATAACTGTGGTGTTTTAAAAACTTATTTCACTACTCCCTCTGGATATAAATAAATGATTGAGTACAAAACACACTGTGGTATGGTAAGCAAGTACAATTTTATTTTGGTTAAGGCAATATCCAGGGACAATAGACTCAAAGCAGTAGAGAAAAGCGGATATCACGTGACCAGCGGAGAGTTACCTCCCCTGTCTACTGGTGTAACAAATCCAATATATTAGTACAGTCTATAGAAATCTAATGTTCAAATGGCTAGTAAAAATATGACAACTGTGTACTATGATAAAAAGATAAACAAGTTTGGTATAAAGTTTTATAAAGTAAAGAATTTAATGCAAGGAAAATATTACAAATTTATGTGACATACACCTATTAGATGGAAATAGAGCCCCTGTGATAGGTAGCCACAGACTACACAGTCACAGGGCTATCATATACACAAGTCCTTTTGTAGACAGGAGTGGAAATTTTAGCATCAAAATGGCGGACAGAAACAAATAGCTGGATATTGCCATGCTTACAATGGATTGGACTTTTGTGATGTTTTATATATCTTTGACGATCTCCCCCTGAATTACAGTCGATATGCATAAGGAAACTGCCATTTCGATGGCACCAAAATTTCCACCACTGACCTCATAGTAGCTCCCCCCCACCCCGGCGGTATGTTAAAACAAAACCAGGTTACTGTGAGAGAAATACAGGCCTATTGCTGGCTCTAAGTCTGGCAGTCCAATGCAGATTCCAAAAACTGAATCGTGTTATAATACAGTATAAATATGTATCACATATAAACATATATATAAATATATATATACCATCTGAACCAGTAACCTTGCCTAATTTTAACATAGCATGGAAACATACAACACAAAATAACAAGTGATGATTCAGAAAGATTCAAGTCCACCCTCAGAAGTTTTATCATTTTTTTTAATTTAGAAAGTTTGTTCATCAGAACACGTCATGAAATATAATTAAATATTTGATCATTCATAAAGAAAAAAAAATCTCCGTCCACATTTTGTTTATATCTCTAACACCATTATACAGATGAAACTTAATAAATGTCCATTTACAACAGTGACCGTGCCAGCTGTGAAAAAAAACTCCTTCCGTCTCGTGTTGGCCTTTGACAGAGGTGAGGGAGAGAGGAAAAATTAATATCCTGCCAGCTCGGCAAAAGTCTGATCCAGCTCGTCACTAATGGCCTTGTATCGCTCCTTTTCTGCAAGCAGTTCATCTGAAACACAGGAGAGAATGGGTTAGTTTGGGTCCTTGGCTTAAGAGACCTAATCAAACCTAACTAATTTAATTTTTTAAAGCTATAGTGTCAAACCCCACTATCATTACTGCTGTTTATATCCACCACCCTATTATAACCGAATACTTACTTAAGCTCACTTCTTGTATTCAAACCTGTCATTGATATTCATCCTCCCTGTTTACTAGATATCTTTACTGTGAATTATTGTGTTTTACTATCCCGACATTGATTTATATCCACCCCCTATCATAGCTAACAACTGTGTTAATGTCTGTCTTTACATCTCCCATCACCCCATTGTAACAAACATTGAGCATTTTAATAAATAGCCTTTATAATACGAATTATAACCCTTCAAGTGCAAAATGTTGCCCCTTAGAATTGATTCTATAGAGAGAACATGTAATAACAAAGTAAGACTTCATATAAATGGTACAATTAAACACAACTGATGCAAAAACTCCATGCAAATGCAATTAGTACATAATTGACCATGTTATAGGAATATGAAGGTGTTTCAAACCTGTACAAAAATTGTGTAGATCATCTAAAACTAGCCGTGGTTCTACAAGTTACTCAGATCCTGGAGCGTGGCCTCCATCTCGGCTTGTAGATCCAACTTTTGTTTCCTTTCCTGTTCTAAGTCATCTGTAATTCACACACAGACACATGCCAATAGGTTGATTCACATGCAGAATGCAACACAGAATGTCATAATGCAAGATCACAGAACTCTGGTAAACTATGAGGGACCAGCTGTTACTATGACAACCAGTCAACATGCTCCTAAATCTTTCACAAAATTCTTATTTTCTTAAGGCAAAAAATTTACAAGTCACAAAATATGGTATGAAAAATTAAACTAAATTTTTATGAAATCAAAAGATATATCCAAATAAAATTCCCAGAATTTAAAGTTCATTGTTAAGAAATCATAAAATATAAGTATATAAAATTCCTCTTACAAAAAAGTTATGATTATATCTCTCCAACAGAATTTAAAATTTAAAAATCAACCGTTTCCATAATGAAATGTGTTATGACTGTTTTGGATTATCTTTCATGATAAGCATGATCAACAATAACACATTTAAAAAGAAGATAAAACAGCAGACTGCATAGTAACAGTTTATAATGACCAGCCTTCTGATGGACTAGAGGTGTGCAATACAACATTGATGTTAGAGCCAATCAGAGACTAGATACTTACCTAGGCAGGGGTGGGGCCACACAGGGGGAGTGAGTGCTCAGAGAGGGACTACTCGAGTGTGTTTAGCATGATGGGTAGAGTTTACAATGAAATTGTTATACTACATTGAATGTCCAATTTATATAATAACGTTCAGAGAAAAATAAATTCCCATCTACATGTACTTTATAAATATATTATACCACTTATTATCACCACCTAATTGTCTTCTACAAGTAAAATCTAAAGGCATATAAAAAGATTTCCCTATAGCAACAGTTTTAACAGAATATTTCTACATAAATTCTACAAATGGTTGCTGTACAGTTGGAATGAGAGAGACTGCAATAGAAGCGAAGAATGACCAGTGCTGGGTGCGAGGCATTACCCGACAGGTGAGATGTTACCTGACAGGTGAGCTTTACCTGACAATTTGTCGTTCTCCAGTTGGAGAGTGTATACCTGTCTTTCTGCAACCTCAGCTCGATTCTGGCTCTGTGGTAAAAGTCAAGGCCATGTTTTATTTCTAACCTAACAACACATCAAGCTTATCATGCTTTTAGTTTTGGTAACACTCTACAATGCACACCCCTCCTTCAGGCACTGGCTGAAAACAAAACTGTGTTAATATGGGGGCCCACTGAACTGTCTGTGTGCCCAGATCTGAATGTTGACCAGTCACTGATTACTTATCTGAATTTTTAGACCATTGAGTTGTGTCATTGGAAAATATACTGTGATATCAAAAACACATTAACAGTACATAATTTGCTTTTTGAACTGAAGTCAACAATGAAATCTAGACACAGTATTGTTTGGAGTGAGACTGGTAAATGCGCAAGGGGAGTAACTCCGTTGTTCATGCTGGGCCTACCTTCAAGCCTGTCGACCTCTTTCTGGAGTTTGGATACAGTTCGCTCAGCTTCGGTAGCCCGGTTCTCAGCCTGTAGAAAGGGACTTGAATGTTACAGATCACCCAACACAACAACAGTTAAAGGTCAGATCCTTCTCTGACACAGCGGTCAATTTGACCAGTGGCTTTAAAATTAGGGATGCATGATTTTAATGCTTCACTGTGGATTTCAGTATACAAATAAAATATTTATATGTTTTATACAGTAGAAGAGGTCATGTGTGACCTTACAAAAAAAGCTCATCCAATCAGAACAAAGAATAATATTCAACAAAACCCTCCCTCTTCATTCATGCTGCAGACATTGATTGGGAAACAAATAACAATGCATAGCCAATACAAGTAACAATTTAAGCAGTCAATATTTATCTTTAAATGTGAGCTGATCTATAATTGCCATCAGAAATATAAATTATGATATAGATAGTGTAGTAAATATTATAGATAGTGTAAGTAAGTGTTAGACTTACATCCTTCAGCCTCTGTGTAAGATCTCTAATGGTTTCTTCATAGCTGTCTTCTCTTTGTGAAGCCTGAAAGTTAGGGTCAAAGTCACATTAAAACAAACATTCACATGATACAGATGTAGACTATAACAAAACTAGTGTTTTAAATTTCTAACTAGAAGTTAATGTAGCTTTAAATAAAATAAGTTGCACTGAAACAAAGAGTTAAATTTCTAAAAACATTTTGATGTAAAAACATGTTTTTCATCAAGAAACTGAAATATGTGATGCACTTTGAAACAAAAAAAAATGGCATCCGTCAGTAGCAAAGGGTTAGGATTTCCAGCAACCCCCCAACTCTTTTTTAAACTATATGTCTTTATTCAAAAATATTTATAAGATGTATTTAAATTATGAGGGCAAGTTCTTTAGAAGTCCCCATATAATTTTCTCAACTCTAATATCATTCATAATGATGGCTACTTAGAATTCAGAAAACAACTGAATGGGTCTAATAACTTGGGTTATTTTGACTCCATGCTTTTTTCACACCTATGATGACTACAGCTGAAACATGCACCAAATTATACGGACGCCATAGCAACTAAAACTACTGTATCAGTGGTTAGTCTCGACAAATGATTTCTTTCTCTCGATGAAACTTTCCTTTGAAATGTTTACAAAATAATCATGCAATGTGCAATATAAACCCCGATTAGGACAAAAAAATCACTCAATATTTTGCTGAACTTTTGCGTCAAGATTAATTACAATTTGAGCGTGGTATTGAGCTGGGCATGGCATGGACAAGAAGCACAGTGAGATGTTCACAACACTGGCCAGGCAGAAAACACCCCACCCCCTCCCACCCTCACTGTAAAGGTCTCCAGGCTTTACTGGCAACACCCTCACATATTTCAGTTTTCAACATCATATGGATGAATCTAGCTAAATCATGCACATAGTCAGGTTATTCTTCAACTTTGTCACACACCAGTTCATCACTTGCTTCAGATTTACATTAAAAGGCAATTCCATTAGGGAGTTGAAAGATTTTTTTAAAAATTCTGAAGGTGGGAAGCCTGTCGAAAAGCTTGAGTGTTTTACAAGACTACATGCACCATTATGAAATCTCATTTTTTCTTAATTTTTGAAACCAACAAATGATGAACTGGCGGTATATTGTCAATACATGACATATCACAGATTCTGTCTGGAATACTTCCATAAAGGACTACAATTACTGGAGATGTTCAAACAAACAGATTGCGATCTATGGCCTGATTGTGGGCCACTGGCAGGTGCTAGTTTGTCTAGACGGCTGCTGGTCTACACCTATAGATCTGTTACATCACCATCATCACACTAGTCCACTTCTTGTGGAGGAGGAAATAATGCAAGACTCTACCACCCCATACCACCCAATAAACCCTCATTTCTTCCATACCACCCAAAATATACTGTTTAAACCCAAAACATTAATCAAACACTGCAGTTACAAATCCGTTTAAAATCTCAATTTTAATTCTAATTATGTGCAAAATAAAGAGTAAAACTGGGGTCTGATCCTGGGGGTTAAATCATGCTTGGTCATTTGTCTTTGCATATTCTATATATGCTACAGGGAGAGAGTGCCCATTGTAAAAACACTTTAGTCTTGCATTAACCTCCTCTCCTTCCTAAACATAGACAACATTCTTGTTTTTTGTCGTACTGACAAATCATATTACCAAATGAAAAAAAAAAAATAAAAATAATGAAATAGGTCATTGTCGGTTCTGACAAAACCAAATGTGAGCATGCTTGTAGGCCTGCATACATCGTCATGCACACCAGCAGAGGTACACAGGGGTGTGTAGTGTTTATACCTCTTGCTCACTGATCTCCAATGATTTCATATTGTTGCCAACCACCTTAAGTTCTTCTTCTAACTCCAATACTTTCCTGAAATTTAGAAATTAAGACTAACATTTCCAAACAATATATCAGGTCTGCATCCCCACTTTTAGAGCCCATCATGGCCTGCTTTCGCCATCTGAAACCTGCTCCATGCTACTTTTTTAAAGAATATTCTCAAAGCTATCCAAACCTCCCAAAGACCCTGTGTTCTGTAACTACATGGAGCTGGTTTCTGATTTGACCTTTGGGTTCCAAGTGAAGTTGCACCCTGTGTGATCCAGCCTGGATATTCTCCCCCTTACCTGATCATTTTGAACTTGCAGGGTTTTGATATTGTTAGCCACAACTGAGAGTTGTTCTTCAAGTTCATAAACTTTGCTGTAATAGTACAAGAGAAGGGTTTACTGGGCATGTCTGCTGGCCTTTAATTCTATATCTTTGCAATGCTTTGCTGATTTTGATCTTTGAGTATGGATGGCTGTTTTGGGTCGAATATGGTTCAGGGTTTATTTTTTTTTTGTTATAAATTCTCAACCCAAAATTAAGAAAAATTAACAATTTTTGTGTTTTTTTCAGAGCCGACAGACATTGAAAAGGACATTTCAATCTTAAAATTCTCATTTCTTTTACAGAATAATCAAGATGTTTATTTTTCTTTCTCCAAATAAACTGAATGCACACAACACTGGGATCTTGAGAAGCATGCAATCAGTTGCCATCACAACATGCCACACCAACCCAACTGTGGGTAAAATATCCGGCTCACATTGCCTCTTTTTGAAAAATCCAGACTGAATCGGCAGTGCATGTACGCTGGGTCTCACAGTCCAAAAAATACACAAATAACACAGACATGCTGTGACATGCACTAAATGCTAACACCCACCTGGGGGTGGACCCAGGCTCTTCTAACACTTGGACTGTAGCCCCCAGCGTACATCCACTCATCATAATATCAGTTAATAATCTCGGCCAAGTCAGGCTCACACAGAGCGAGTCTGAGTAAGCCTGATCAGCCTGGCTGTTCATAAGTAGACACATACCTTTTCATCAGATATTTCTAAAGCTTTAAGGCTATTTGTGGCTACATGCAATTCATCTTCTAGGGTTCTAACCTTGCTGCAATGGGAAACAACAAAAACATACAAACATTAGCACACCATGCTTTGAATATGCACACCCCCTCCAATTTTAACCATTATGCTCTCTACCTAACTCAGTTCAAGTAATGTTCACCCAAGATCAATTCCCATCTACACAAGTTTATCTATCTGAATCTTTATAATATTTTGTCGACTTTCTCTTCCTCCTTTTTACCAAAGTTCTAAACCCTTACTGCTATAACTGATAACAATTCTCCCTTCCATTAGGTGTTGTCTTTGAAATTTAGATACTATGTCCCTTTCATTAATTATTACATCTTGGCAAACTTCAACCAGTAACCCCAATCCAACTCCCTCCAAGAGTGATGTCATTTTCCTGGAAGCCCTGTCTTATCATTTACTCCCTCCTATTATATATGAACTTCAATGCTGAGTTCTACCCCCCTCTTCCCCCTTCCTCTTTCTACAATGCTGTATTCATGCTGAATCATGCACTTCACACAGGAGATTCTAGTGACTTTTGAGAAACCTAATGTCATGTATACTTAATTGCTCATCATTATCTCTTTTCAAATAAATTTTAAAATAAAAAAGTTAAGTAGTGCAGTAGTCAATAATATCATGCATCTTTTATTCTTTTTATACAATAATATTAAATATCAGATCTTTCTTAATTTTAAATTATGCTCCAAATTATTAATCTTAAAATCAAGATCAGAAACAAACCTTTCAGCTAATTCATAGCGTTCTTCAGCTCGTTCTAATTCGCCTTCTAGTACACATAATTTTCGTGCAGCCTACAAAATGTTATTCAGGTCATAACAAGAGTTAAGGCAGGCAACACACAGAAACAGTTAATGTTATTGTAACTAACTAAGGGGACACAACTCTGAGGCATTCGCAGTGGGGCGGCGTGCACTGTCATGGTTCGTCGGATACTCACGCCTCAGCGGCTTCGAGTCTAGCCTCAGCACGTTCAAGGTCCACCTCTGTGATAGCAAGCTTACGGGCGGCCTGTGACACACAGACAGACAGACAATCAGTCACAACGACCAAAGCAATGGTCTTTTTATCCAAATTTTTTTTCTTTCCAAAACATTATCCTTACTCAAGTTCATTTCCAAAAATTTCATTACTTTAATAAAATATATTTCTCTGAACTCAAAACAATTTTTCTTTTTTGATAATGTTTTCAATTTTCTATGGATGAATTTGATTTTCCTTTCATAGTTTTTTACGATATTTGAAAGAATTAGGGGATTAGTAATAAATTTCAAACTCATGCCTTGCTATCACAACCTACACTATATTAACAGTATAACAGAAATGTATAGCTCAAATAGGGGGAAACTTTACAGTTAAATTATTGAAACAGTACAGAACAACTGGAGCTATACATTTAAGACAAATAACTCATCAACTTCTGCAATCAATACAAAACTACAGGATAAAAACAATGCAAACACATATTAATTATATGAATAAATAATCACAAATAATAAAAAACCATAAAACTAAAAACAGCTTCATAAATATCAAATCAATCATTCCAATAAAACTGTTAACAATGCAACTCTGTTAATTCTTTCTCTGGCTTCTCAGATTTTAACTGATTTTTTATCACTAATCAAATGGTGTAACATTATCAAATCTCAATAATTAATTCAAACTTTGAAAATCAATGTAAGCCCAAAATCACAGAATTGACAGAAGTCAAGTCTCCAGCCTGAATGTCTCATTCATGATATTTTCTCATATATTTATCTAATCTTTACAGTGATATGTCAAAACTGTCCTGAACAATTTTTTGAATTGGTTTAATAATATTACAACAATTCAAGCTGAAGATAGAAAATTAAACATGAAACAAGCACCTAAAAGAATCAGAACATCTGGGTATTCAGAGTGCTTGTCTCTTTGCATACCACTTTTCCTGTGGATCTGATTATTGACTGATTAATAATTAACGCTACAGCTGCTGTGTCATTCTCAAACAGCATTCCCAAGATGCACCTGTAAATATAATCATACATGGTCTGATACATGAAGGTTTCCATTAAAAGAGTTTGAAGTAGGGAACTGCCCCCTCTTCAAGATTTTCATTTGTTGATATTTATTTTAGCTAGCTAAATCTAAATAAACAGCAGGATTTAGAATGAGCAAGTCATTATCTTCACCAAGCTTCTGTCAGATTGCTTTCCATTAAAATATTATCCTTCATGTATCATTGTGACCAATGTTAATACTTAAGGGATTCTAAATTAGTATATGGCCATGCATTCCAATAGTTTTCTTGTTTTCAAGATGCAGTAGAGAAACTTAAAAAGAATTAAAATTTAACTTTTCAGAAAAAAATGGAATTTAGAACAGAAATGATGAAATATTGAGAAAAAAGAAATTGGGGGAACTATGGGAATGATGGCTGGCACAGTTCTCTGTTTCATTTCAGTGATTGGGGGCAGTCTCAAAACACTCAAATTGACTTTGCTTTATGAGTTATTTGGCATATCACGCTATGGAATAGAGAACTTGTGATCTATCAGACTCTAGAGGTTTACAACACACACAGTGGCCTCCTACACATCACTCCATTACAGAGGCCAGGCTGTTATTGACTTTTAGGGGGAAAAAAACAAAACACATTTTTGGCATGTCCAAACACATTCCTTGAGGGATGCACAACTCTGGTTCTGAGCTAAACAACAGTAACACCATATCAAATGGTGATACCAACCCCTGCTTCATATGAGGAGCGCAATAATTCAACAGATTTTTTTTCACTTCTATAAGTTTTTAAACGTTTTCTGCACATGAAGCAGGGGTTTGATGTAGCTCGAGCCTCGAGTCCACGCAGCTTCACCTCATCGTATTTTTTGTCAGCCTCCTCAGCAATCAGCTTGGCCTCAGTAAGCTGTTTCTCTAAGACATCGGTTCTCTCCTCTGAGGCGTTATTGAGGTTTTCCAAGACCTTGCGGTTTCTGGTGGAAGAAGACATTGTCATTTAAATAAAAATGGACTCAAATCTTTTTTCGTTATCCCTGTACATGATCAGCCATGCAGAGTGGCAACATTTGGTCAGCAGGACTTATAACTTGGTTTCTATCTTTTCCCTATGCTTTTTTTTTTTGGAAAGGTCTATGCAGAGCTGCTACAGGGGTACAGAGATTACAGGTAGACGACCAGTGTTAGATGTGGCATGCCAGTATACAGAGATACAGTGATTATGTGGACTGTTACTAAGGACCTCATCATATTTTCGGTCGGTGTCCTCTGCTATATATCTAGCCTCCTTGAGCTGCCCTTCTAAGGCATCAATTCTCTCATCATCGGCAAAACTTCGACTTTCTAAAACTTTCCGTGCTCTGTCAGAAACAAACAAACAAAAAGCAGAAAAATTTTGGTTAGTTCCACAACCTCCACACTCATTAATACATGCCAATTTACACAACCTGAAATTAAAGCAAAATATTTAATTAGCAATCCACATCTGGAAGAAAAGGAATCCTGATCTCATTAATACTAGACAAACCTTAAGGTACCCCAACTTGCTTCCTAGAACAACATCCAATGGTCACCATGGCATCGCCATGTAAATGCCATGGTTACATACCTCTTCGTATTTCCTTTCGGCCTCATTGGCCACTAGTTCCATCTGTTTCATTCCGCCCTCAAGTTGGTCTATTCGTCCATCATCCAATAAACTCTTATTTTCTAAGCATCGGCGGGCTCTGTTTAAAAATTTATAGAACATGCAATCAAGGCTTGGATATACCCAATATTACCTCTGTATATCGGTTCTCTGACGTTTCTGCGACTTCTGTCAGTTGTCGCAGTTTCACCTCCATGTCATCCATTCGATTTTCATCTGTTCGATTTCTGCTCTCAAGTGTTCGACGACCTCTAATGCCATTGGGTAAAACACTTAATTAGCATAACTATTGAGCCTATCCAATCTAAGCTTTAATTAAATGGATATGTATGAAGAAGTCTGTATTTGATGTGTTTTAACTTTTGGAAATGAGTGCCAATTGCAATAATATCTAAGTAGAATGTGTTAGGAAGTTACAAGTATACATGTATATAGAAGCTTTGGAGTAGTGCAATTAGCCATAAACCGGTTCATCCTCTGGATGGTTGCTGTGACAGTAGTTGATATTTTTCCATCACCCTTTGGCATTAGAGATGATACAAGTTTACATGGAGTCCAAGTTTGACAGAAAGAAAATGTTTGCATCCTAGGATGAAACATTTTCTTTTAACAGCCATCCTACATTACATTTTCTATGATTAGATATATACATTTATGAGAGATGAAATATTGTATTATTTGAGCAGCCCCTGTGAGTTCTAAGTTTCTACTAATCATCATACATGTTGACTTAAACCCCTAGACTTCTGTAGTAGTTTTGCATAAACATAGCACCTTCCCATACAAGTAAACAATGGCTGTATGTCTGACAGAGTTTTAAATATTCAAAAAACATGCAAACCATGCAAAATGAATTCAGGTATAATAGCCTCAAGGGAAAACCTTTTTATTACACATCAGTTATACCTGCATTGGTATTTCAATTCAATCTACATTTGACAAATTTTATTTCCTCTTATCAGCTACTTGGTTGGCTTTGTTTTGTTCAATTTGGGGTAAAATTAATTATCCTGACATTGAGTAGCCACTGAGCCTTGCAGCAATCACTCCATTACACAGAGATAAGGAAGCCAGGACTAAACAGATATATATATATGGACCTTTATCACTACCCCTTTGACAAAAAATACCTACATGAAGTTTGTACTTCCATCTGATCAGGTACTTATCAAATACTGAGCCTCCTTGCAACAATTAGGGCCCAAACAAACAAAGGGACAGGAGTAACAGGTATATATCTCATGCCCCCCAGACACGAGTCGCAGCCGTAAATCCAATAATTTATACATCTCTGAATGCAACAGGAAAATCAATTGATGCACGCGTTATTGTTGATTTGGTTGAGTGATTTCTGCGACTTATTGGGGATTCCGACAGCGACTGTGGTCTGTGGGGGCACTGTGAAATGTTCATGCTGATAACAGATACCCTGTACATCAGTCTGTCCCAGAACCTCAAGCTTAATAGTACTGTTCATTAACTCCCCCACCCCCCCCCCCCCAAAAAAAAAATCATTAAATGTACTACATGCAGTTCTCCCAGAGTTATTGTGGGAAAACACCCCTGCCTTTGGTCTGTTGAATGATGTACAGGGTTTACAGATATTAACAAAATATAAAATAGAAGAGTGTTATTTTGATATGGATAATCAGTATCTTTACAGTAACATCATAATGAACTGTATACATTTAAAAGTGAGTATTTGAAAATAGCAATAAATTCTTTAAAATTATGTTAACCATAAATAAATCTTTTGACTAATTCAGAATACTTGATTGAATTCAAGGTAAAACCTGACTTTATAAAGTGTGCATAAAGCTTAATAACCATAATTTGCGTGGAGATAATACAGAGAAGTGAACTGATATAACAGGAGTAGAATGGTGGTTACCTCTCGCTCTCGTCTGCGGCTTTGGAAGCCTCCTCCAACTTCTCGGTGGCGGTCTGGAGCCGCTCCTCTGACCTCTCCATGTCTTCCTCCAGGAGCTGGATCCTGCGGTTCAAACTCTGGATCTCTTGTTCCGCCTACAACAGTGAAGGTCAAGGCAATCAGGGGTCACTCTTACTCAACACACAGAGGAATAATCAATGTGACTTCAAGATTTTGAGTTGTAACAAATTACACTAAAATTATCTTTGCATTGAACCTAATTTTTTTATTAGAAGTTTCTAGGGGAATATTTATATAAATATTTCTTATAACATTTATGAACGTCGAAAGTTTTAGATGTATATAAGTGATACAAAAACTTCCAGCAATGTTAGACTTTATTTGTAGAAAATGATGTGATGGTTCTCAACTAGTTCACTTTGTACATAAAAAAGATATAAAAAGGTAATTCAAAACATATGACTTTACATTTGTAATAGATCATACAAGCGACCACGCAATGAGTAACAGTTTCCTTCACAAGAAATATGCCAGAAATGTTCACTACATTTTTGTTTACATCTTGAGGCCTCTGTTAGAGGCAATCCTTCTGTTGACGTAATTTAATTCAGGCTGGGATTCCTGGCATTCATTCTCCAAGCATGCATTATCTGACTGTCATACTTTGGGTCAAAGCTTTAAACTCAACAGTGGGCACTTAACCGTGACTAAAGGGTGCATAAATCAAGCACCTTGCAGTCAATGGCTGGCCCGAAATTAAAATACCAAGCTACACCTTCTGATGTAAACAAGTGTACAAGATTAGAGAGAAAAGTGTTTGAACAAGGTTTCAGCCCACTCAGCATTAACAGTCTTACTATCCTGGGATTTTACTTTGATATATATGCTGCCCTTCACTTCATTACAAGGTTAGAACAATGTTGACTCTTCAAACTGTGCTAAAAATTGCCCATCTCTAACAGAAATAAACCCTTCCATGTAAATGAATCCTTGTATTCAATATACAGAGAAAAAAATTACATCACACTAGGGATGGGCCAAGTTAAAAGGCTGTCATCTTTATAATTCTTAATAATTTGTTTTTTTAGAATAACAAAGAAACTTGGGTCAAACAAGAGCATAAGAGTTGTCTAGGAATGTCATCCCTATCCCTCCAGCCGACCCATACAGACTAGGTGGAGAGAGCAAAGAAATATGATTCATTTTTATCCAAACTGAAACAAAACGGACATTTAATGCTGCTTTATCACTGACAGCAGCCACGAGATAACGACAGTGTGTGGATTTTGGGAGGCAAGGTTTGGAGGCTATGACTCAGAAGGTTACCCAGACAGCACACAACTCCCCGAGAAATTCCCCTGTCGCTCAGACAGGCGAGAGAAAGTTTAAACCGATGATATAAATACCTTCCTATTGACATAAATTACAGGTAAACAATAATTTAAATGAAAATTGTTGGTGCAGAGAAACCAAATATTGTGATGTTATGGTACGGGTCTGGACTGATTCACCTGTCACACACCTGAAAGGTGAGCCACTCAGACAAAACAGGGGCCCACGCCATCTGGGCAGGGTCAAAGGTGACACTGATTTCTTCAGGTGTCAATACCTATGTTTACATCTATACAGACTGATTAGAAAAAGTTTGAAACAGGAGGTCCTTAGGTTAAAAAACTACACACACACAGTGATTAAAGTGATTAAATCCTTGTTTGTGTAATGACTTTAACATCACATTCCTTAGGTCAGCAGTGTAAGATGTGCATGACTATTTCAAATGTGTTTACTAATTCTGACTAAGTAAACTCGATACAATGTCCTAAGGCTCGTCAACTAGGTTTTCATGAAGTAAGCATTATCTATCAATGAATAGTTGTCCTTATAAGAGCTCTCTTATTCATAAATAAAAATCACCTCACAATGCCTAAGCCACAATTAACATACAATTAACATATTACTCATTGTATAATAGTATATTAATACTCAGCAATTATTTCTCTACATCAAACAGTTAATGCTTTAGCAGTGTTCTCCTTTTATGTAGGGGAGATAATAAACTTAGGGTTTTTATGAGGTCAAGCCTGTGTATGAAAGGCTGGGCTTCTGATAGTGACACAGTTTACAACATGTGTAGGTGATAACCTGAACTACAGGGAAAAACGATAAAAACTTTCCCCAAACAAAGCCCCCTATCTACCTAAGTGCAGTGTGTCCACACCCTTCATGATAACTCCTAAAGTTGAACTTTTTTTTCAAGAGATTGTGCCAATATACCACATGAAAGTTAAGTTTTTTTTTAGAAGAGGAAATGAATTATAAGAGGAGGTTGAACGAATAATTGCCCTCTGTTAAACATGAGGAGGAAACAAATTCTCAAGCATCCCTTCCTAGAACTTTAAACGGGGCGGTTTTACTGGAGACAGACCCCATGTAACACTCTCAATACTTATAACATGATGGCAAGTGTTAGTTTTCATCCCAAAGAGTTTTTTTTTTAAATTCATAAAATTCAGGTTTACAAATGCATTTTAATGAAAAGAGGGTAATTTTACCAGTTACTGTGATCATTTACAAAATTACATGACTAATTCTTCAAACACAGTGCAATAGCGTAAAACGTCAAATCAAAAAGAGAAAGTTGACTCTGGGTTTCTATCACAGACATGCCAGGACAGAGGACAGACATTGGATCAAACTGAATCAGTTACCAATAGAGCAGTATAAACATGATGGATAGAAGTAAACAGCTGATTATTAAACACTAAAACATCCTGATTCTCTACCAGATGATCGATAAATGAAGCAATATCGATTCGATAAGTCAGACAAGATTTAAACCTGTTTAGAGCTGTTCATAAATGATGGACTCCTCGAATTCCAAACATTTTAAACAAACCTCATCATAAAACTCCTTTTTAAAATATAACAGGAAAAAAATAAAACATTTCTAAATAGTATGATCCTTTACAATCCGCCTTGACGTGCAAACATTTTGGAATTAATATCAAATATAGCGGAAAACACATGCTTTATAACCCGAGGAAATTCGGAACGCATTAAGAGCGGAAATGAAAACGGCCAACACCTACATTATCCTTATCCTGTTTTAGACCGTCGTTGACTCGGAGTTGAACTTCTAGCTTTTCCTTAAGAATGTCATTTTCTTCCCTTAAAGCGCCCATTTTGTCTTTAAGGGCCTTCAGGGTGCCTGCACCTCCCATCGACATTTTGAAAAGTTTCTGTCCTAGTTAATAAATCCACAAAAATGGTAGAAAAATTCGCCGGCGACGTAACCGCTTCACTCTAATTCCTGATCCCTCCGCGTTATAATAGGTGTCCCCAATCAATGTGTATAATTTCAATATCCTTTGTGAATCTTATAAACTTTATCGATGAAGAAACCAATGACTTATAACATCAGCAAGTTAACAGCATTAATGATATCACGAGAGTTGTCAAAGTACGGTGTATCACTACGCGACCCTTCCTATCAATGGCTCAGTGTAGTATGCGAAATAGTGTCACATGACTAATTTGACCCATAAATATTTACCTGGCTGTTTCTCATTTGTCCTTCCGCCCTTGTAAATGTTTAATTTTACTCCATATATGGAATTTCGCTATAATGATTTATTTGAATATGTTAATAAAAAGAAAAGAAGAAAAACATAACTGAATTTGCACTTTAACAAATTTCACATGTATTAATAAAAGAGAAGGGGGGGGGGGTGTAAGCTTAATTTCTTCAATATGATAATATACCTAAGACAGAAATTGGTAGTAATATTTTTTTTATTGTCTTGTAAATAAATTATCCGGTTTTAAATGAAAAATGCAATACATAAATTAAAAATAATTCATTTGTTATTTAAAACAAGTATATGTGGGGTTTGCGCATTTCAAGTTTCGCTTGACCGAATCTGACCCCCTACAGCCATATATCTCCCGGCACGCGACCACATCCTTATTACAATAATCAGTACCGACAAATGACCCTTAAAGATTAATTTGTAGACGAGATATGCGGCCCCCGCTGCGTGCAATACAAAACACCGGCATTGCATTCACTTCACCTCCATAAATCCCCACACATGTTTCTCTCGCAGCCGGGGAGTCATGTTACCCAGGTCTATTTTTGGTTACAGGGAGGATGCGCCTCTTTATCTGGCGCAGGACCAAGAAACCCTTCACATAACACATCTTGTGATGAGCAACTAACAGACGAAAAGCGAAAACAGAGACTGTTATAATGAGAAGCACACACAAATCACTCGCCCCTCAATAAAAATTTGGTAAAAATCCAATTCTTTTAACATAGTTCAAAAGTTGCATAATCGGAAGAAAGAAAAGCACTCAAACAATGTATTATAAATCTATGTAACAACTCATAAAATACATTAAAGTTTGAAAAGAAAAGAGAAGAATTTGCAGGGTTTTCACCAAATTAAAAGCCTACCCGTCTCAGAGACACTTTTAAAATATTCTGGACCTCTGTTCCTATAATAGCGTATTTAATCATAGTATTAGACTGAATTCCCAGGGACAGGCACGAGAACATCAGACCCCCGGGGCGGGGGGCGCGGGAGGGGCGCTGGGGTTTCTGGGACTGGTCCTCCTCCTCACTTATCTCGATGTCTGAGAACAAAGGGTCATTGTTGTAGATCACTCGGTCAAACTCGTCCATTGGCACCAGGTTCACGGGATTCCCTCCTTCCGGTTCCGGTCGGACGGACGAAGACGACCGGGACTTTTTACTTTTGTCCTTTTTACTTTTCTTGACCCTTTCCCCGGTCTCTCCATCACATTTCTCTTTTTTCTTCTTCACTTTTTTTGTTCCCGATTTTTTCTTTTTCTTTCCTGACACTTCTGGAGTTAATAAATCCGACGTGAGATCTGTGGAATGTGACGAGGCCACGGAATCTTGTGAGAGTTGTGATGAAGACATACTGACCACGGAATCCTGGGAAAGTCCCGTGTCTAAATCCATGTCCACCTGTAGGCTATCACAATTGTCCCTCCACTGACTATCTTCCGTAACGTAATCCCCAGTTCTCTCCATGGAGAAAATATTTGTCCTTATTTATTATACAACTCCGAGAAAATATGTAATTTTTTTTCTATATGTCAATAAGTTTTTAAAAATCTAGATGACCACGTGTATTTTGTTTTGAAATCTAAATCGGGGTCACATTGAATACATTTATTGGCTATAAATAGTGTTCCGATGCGACGGAGTAAGAACAATTATCGGCAAAGCCGATACTAGTCGAGGTTCCGGCGTAATGACTGGCAGAAGCATTCTTCGCGTTACATTCCCATATAGGGAAGTGTGACGTCACATCCAGGTGTAGTAGAGTGTGCATTCGATTATACGCGCCGGCAGATAAGAGGAGTCTGTACACAGCAGGATCTCAATGCAGCAAATTTTAACCACAACACAACGTTTACATTCCACTGATCGTAACATATACACAGTCCAATCCTTAAAATCCTTTAACTTTTTAATACAACACACAGAAAGAGAGAAAAGCAGGAGATATCGCCCAAATTTCAACATCACAGAATATCTCATAAATAAAGCTCCTTGATAACAACACTGACCACTGGATTTAATAGATACATGTACATGTTATATCACATGTAATTGGTAACACGATAAAAATCATTCACACAGAAGCCAGAAAGCTTGAAGTTTGGGCCTCCAAACTATATAAAAGAAAGCTAGCCATGCAATGTACGGAGAGGGGGAGGGTTTCAAATGTGTATAACACTTCTGCATGTTTATCATAATACTTGAAACAACAACCACCAAAAATTGACAGATGACGTCACGAGCGCCGTCTGCTTACCTCTGAAGCGGTCTTTTCTGCCTCCTCGAGCTTGGTTTGGCATTCCTGGTATTTCTCGTTCACTGTATCGAACTCATTCTCTAAGTTGGAGTGCTTTTTCTGCAATGATGTGAGATCTTCCTCTATCTGAAAGAAAAATAAACCCAAAGTTTGATTGCTGAATTTGTTACCTAAATATGCAACAGACTGCAAAACATGACAAGTCTACAACACAATGGGACGTGGAGGGGGATTATCTTTTGAATTTACGAAATGAATTTTAATGATTTCAGCATTTTTGCATGCTTTGCAAAGAGTAGCGCAAAGAAAAGAGCGCATGCGACTTTAAAAAATATGAAATAGTAGAAAAATATGAATTACACGAAAACACAACGAACAGTATTATGTTTGTGACAACACCAATATGCATTGAAGATCTGATCTAGTCATGGCACCTGACGACTATCATGCCATATAGGTATAATAACAGTAAGGCATGGATCAGATTTCAAGATGGCCGCCATGTGCCTGCAAATGATATGCCATTTTTGTTACAATGTCAAAATTATATATATCATTTTTACGAATTTCCAAAAATTCAGGTTGAAACAGGGCACATTTAAATACAAGTTGTATGAAATACAGGACAAAAAATAAGTTTGCGTTTCACTATTTTTACAGCTTCTTTTACAGATTGTTACATTGAACAGTTGGTTCTGTTGGTCGTTTACAAGGCTTGTTGGTTTTTCGGGTATTAGTCTTACCTTCGCTTTCTGCTCTTCTGTATCCCTTAGCTGCTGCTCCAGCTGCTCAGCACGGTCTTGAGCGTTCTCCTTCTCCATTTTCATGGCGATCATCTTCTTCTTGATGCTGTCCATGGCTGATTGTTAAATGTGGTCCTTACAAATAAACTACAACAAAGTAAAGGAATATCAAAAGCAGAAAGGAATGAACGGGGAAGACTTCAACTGCAGACGACGAGAAACCGCTAACTCAACAGCTCCCTCAATCTCGAAAGGGCTACACTGAAGTAAACACTCACTCTGGCCTGCCAAATAATTGGAGAGAGGAGAGACGGAATGTAGAGGGACAGCCTATCAGAAAGGGTATATCTCGGCGCGATGGGAACCCCTAGAGCGCTACGTCACGTACACGCCAGATAACCTTACATCCTTCTTTGGAGTCTGCAAGAATCACTTATTGGCATCGGGGGATTCCAATCGCCCTCAGGAGGGGTGTCAGCCGACACACTCAGAAAGTTTTACCAAAAAGTTCTTAAACTTTAAAGCGCAAACTTAAGAACAAATACGACAATGACTCTCCCTTAAATGTACTCAAATCTATAGAAAACATATTTATTGATAATAAAAGTTATGTAAAATCGCTTATTTCCTACTTTACCTGAATTTTATATAGATAAATTTTACATAGACTCATCCCGTGTGTAGAACACATGTGTGTTTCCATGGTAACGTAACAAGGAAGAAAAAGCCGTTTGTACTATGTTAGAGATTTTCGCCTACATGGATGTTTTACTCAAAGAATCATTACAAACAATACAACCACTGCTCAGGCTCACATAAGTGATAAAAAATAATCTTTGAAACTCTTTAGGGGCAAGGAGGGAGGGGGGGGGGACGGTTACAGAAAATACAGAAAATAATGTTATTTACTAATTTTGCTTATTGCTGTAGAATAATCTGCAAGTCGCTCTGTTATTTTTGCTGACATGTTTGATGGAAAGTATCCAAACTTGGTACAATGACTTGAGTGGGGGTGACTGTATCCCCGTAAAACGCTAGACGGAGAGGAATGTGCGAATTCAGAATAGTAAAAATTACAATAAGATTACATGTTGATAATTCAAATGTTTAGGGGTTATTTTTTTACATATTGAGTGTTCAATAAAAAATAACCATATATTCATAATTTGTTTAATAGGAAAATATGAATTGAAATTGTTGTGGCGCAATTAGTAAAGTTTTAGAACGTCTTTCAATTATTTACACATGTGAGTTCTTTCCACCCATTTATTGAATAATTCACTGTATCATAAATTCTAGCTAATCAGCTGAACATGAAATCATTTAAAGACGAGCCAGGAATGTATCAACTGATAATGATTGGGGTGTTATGCTGCAGTTTCAGGCACGGATTTTTTTTTATCGTGAGAGTGGGAGAAACAGATGGTCATGCCCCCCTGCTGGACCATCGAGCGGGGTGGGGGTAGATCACCGCTCCCTAGCGGGAACCTGTCAAACATAAGGCGCGTGTGTGTAAGTATGTAGGTATATCAAATGACTCGTAGCTCGCGGGCAGCGATGGGGAATCAGAAACATGTGGCCGAGATGGGTTGTTATCTGTATTTGTGTGTATATCTGTTGGCCATTGATTCCCCCATGTAGATGCGGTAACATGCCGGTAAGATGGTATTGTACCGCTAATCCAATCACCGCAATCTGGCCGATCTGGCCGGGGATTAGTAACATCTTTACTCTGATTCCTCACCCTGGATCTAATGACCAGACCGATACTTTGCATGGTCATTATTATCATCCAGTCTACAAAATCACCAACTGTTACATGCATTTGACCCCCATGATCAGAAAAAAATGATGCATATTTTTTTATAAAGAATAATTTACAATTTATAAAATTTTTAATTACTTTATTTATTTATTCATTTTGTGATCCTTTAATTTGAGATGTTTTTCTTTAAATATCATTGATCAGAACAAAATACTGATAAAAAGCTTGCTCGCTGTCACTGGGAAGTTTTAACATAAGCTCGCTGTCACTGGGAAGTTTTAACATAAGTTTTCTTCTCGAACGAGTTTGTTTTTATATTTTTCACTAAATGTATTTTCGGAACGCATTTCTAATTCCGAGCGCTATCAATTGTTTGCAATGATTCATATCTCAAGTAGGCGGTTAGCATTTTGCCATGGAAACCATTTTTTTTTTTACAAACAACATCATAAGGCAAGAAACAAAACATTTCCTCACAAAACTGTGACTAGGTCATCCTGCATGTCACCTTACTGAAAATAAATTCTGCGACTTAATAACTTACTTGTCACCGTAATTAAATGTGAGAAATCAAGAAATTCATGTATTTCTTATACCGTTAAGTAAATGTGTGTATCAAGTATTTATAAAAAGTGGAAGCTATTTGACAGCTTCTTTGTTGAAACATCCCTTTAGAAAAGCAGTATTTCTGTGTTTTAGTGTAAAAATACAAGTAATAGTCCAATTGAAAGGATATACACAAAAGTTTATATTTTAAAAATAATTAGGTGTACACATTCATGTATTTTGACAATCAGATTTACCGATAGATTAGACGTGAATATGCACAGATCATATTATATTTTGTCAGGGGGATACTACATGTATAATTTAGCAACCCACTTAAGTGAAATAATTTAATATCATTTAATTTCATTCAATTTCATTTCATGAACAAATGGTCCTCTTTGTTGTCAATGTCTACAGTTCATACCGGTTACGGGCAACTTGAAACTTGGACTTCACATCTTCACCAGAGAACGACCAAACAGTTGTGTGGTTTTTTCAGGGTTTTTTTTTCATTGTATTTGAAAATACAGATGATTCAAAATTCCAATTATAACAACCCACTGTGAAAGAGTATAGACAAACGTAACGGCATAATTACTTGTAATTCAATATTTGCATCGTTTTAAACTTTGTTAATGCACAACTTATGACCTCCCTAGATTTTAAATTTACATCAAAACTTACTTCCTTAGAGGAAACGATTGACTAAGACAGAAATTGCTTAGAACCATTTTAACAAGAGCTTGGACTTTGGGTAGTTGTGTCAAACAGCAATGTGACGTAGGCCTGTGTATTTCATTGCTAACCACTCAGCCATGGCTCTTTGAAATCAACATGATTTGTCTGGCTTTTGAGCTGAGACTACGCAATTGGTGCATATTTCGTTTGAAACCAGCGTCATTCTTAACTTGTTCCGATACAAGAAAAAGATCACTACATCCTACCGAAAGTCCACGGTCTTGTTTAAATGGTTCTAATATGGATCGGATAAGTTATCCCCTCACGTCCACAGCCTGAAGTTGTTCATTATTGAGCTAAAACTATCAAACTAAAACTATAATTCAGCATTATTTTTTTTTGCATCATGCAAGAAACGTTTGTAAAATTAAACATATGGATAGACAACAATAGTATTCCGCAAGGAATTAAGGAGGATAGACTATGACATCTACCATGACATGTTTACAAACACGGAAAGCAGGGCTCACACGTTCGTACTTTCAACCAAAGTGATCTGCTGAAACCCAGATCCAACTAAAATCTCCGAAAAAAAAATGTTTGTTTTCTTATTTAGACGATCTGCGCACGTATTTATCTTCTTGTAATTGTTTCACAGCAGCACACGTTTTCAAAATAATTGCTACTGTTTCCACTTTGATGTAGATATGAAATAATTTTTCAGTGTTAAGGGGCGCTATACGAGTTTCTCCGGCGTAGAAGCCAGGAGTCTGAGATAAAAAGCTATACCCCGTTAAATGTATATTGGACCTCTTCCAGCGGCCTCAAATTCAAACCTTTATCTGACGTTTTGTGTTCAATTTTTGCACGTAGTTGCGTAATTTACAGGATTGATACGAATCTTCTAGGTGCGAGATGCTAGACTTCAAATTATTCATGTTCCAGAACGGCACCATTAAACTATTGTAAAAGTTCAGCATTATGACTGGTGTACTGGTTTATTTGGTGTATCAACAAATAATGTGCTGCAAAATTTTTTACGTCTTCAAGAAAAAAAAATTAAGACAGAAATTACCCCCCCCCCCAAACACAAATTAAAAAAAACAATTAAAACCATGATACTGATCCGTGTTTCTCCAACCAATCCAAAACCTACACCTCCCGATTCCTTATACCATGATATGATAAAATCAATTGCATCCCACCCTAAATATATTAAACGTATAAAAAAGCTCGTAGCAAAATAATGTAAACTTGAGACATTGCTACACTCTAGAGCTACAACAAGACAGTACGTTATCATTTCACATTCACACATTTGAAAAATGAAGCTAACTGGCTCGAAATGAATACAGATGGCGCCAGCTGCCTCAGATACTATTCAATAACTTAATTTCAAAACAAAACGTTTCGTACCTCTTGTTTATCTTATTTATTTTAAAATATCTCTTCAACATCACTACATGACTGACTAGTTAGTAAAACCGTTATATAGTAAACAAAAACAAAAACCACCAACCAAACAGTGCAGGATATCTGACAGATATCAGATTCTACAGATGATATCTAGTACTTCTTCTAGGAATTTCAAACTTGTATGTTTTATACCTAGGCCTTTCATGCTATATTAGAGATGTATTGGAATCAATATACAATTAACTGAAATATATTTTTTGATTAGGTGATGGATGCGGTTATTTTTGTTACATTAAAAGTTTAAAATCGAAGAATTCTAAACTTATCTATAACAATCTTAGTTAAGTTTAGAATTCTTCGATTTTAAACTTTGAATGTAACATTTTTACTGTTTTCAGTGGCCTGCAGCGTTAGCTTCACTATAAACATAGCCGCAGGTTGAATTTAACTGACGTTTCCTCAAGACCTTGTACAACAAACGCCGGGGTGAGTGGGAGGTACATGTACTTTTGACTATGTGTTAGTGGACAGTTTTTATCACTGGTCATGTTATTTATGAATAGACTAGTATTCTGATTGCATGTACAAATATTGGGTAGATACGGGTAAAGGTCACTATTATACGTGTGATATATATTATAAGATTTCAGTTACGGAATGATGATGGACTGAGCAGGTTCCGTAAAAAAAGGTAGTTGATGTTGTACATTGTATATTCATTTAAATCATATCTTAAATGCTTATAAACATTGTTTTAGAATCTAAAAGAGGGGAAAATTGTTTGAAAGCAAGGAAAATGGACAAAATAAATTCTTAGCTAAGATCCTATGCTTGTCGTGACTCTACGTGTATGTTACATGTAAGCATCAATCAAAATAAAATTAAACCTCTACGATACGATATACTTGTACAGTGTAATCCTATAGACAAGCGGATTTACAAGTCAAATGATGTAGGCATATATATCACGAAACCGAATTTTAAAATTTTAGATATAAATGGAACAGGAATACCCGACGTTTGCGCAAGACGTGCTTCTATCAATCCGTAATGAAACAAGGATGCTTTCTAAATGTGATTAAAACAGGATCCATTGAAAAATTTAGAATATTCAGGGCGAGCTATGGGCGGGCACATGTCTTTAGATCTCACTCTGAATTATATATGCATTTATACATGTGTATGTTGCAAGTTTATTTTTCTAATATTGAAAGAGTAGGATTCTTTGGATTCCGAGCACATAGATGTGGTTGCATAATTAGTTTGGCGGCAAAACAAATCGTCTGTGAATTTTTGAAAGCACAACACAAAATTTCTTCAAGTCACAATGGATAGGGCAAGGTCTATTTGTGAAACTGAAATACACGAAGAGGACTACTATCCGGAGAGCATGCGCGAGATTTTTAGATTTGAATATCTTTTGTGCATTTTTAGCAAAATGTTTGAAAATCTACTTTATACGCAAAGAAATTATGAAAAGTGTGCTTAATTTACAAAATTATTTCAGAATTATATTAGTTTGAAATTTGACCGAAGACTGTTCTCTCTTGATGGTTTTGGGCCAGAGCTTTTACCCGTCTGTGGGTCTATGGGACAGACCGCCCCTAACCCGGCCCTCAAAAATGTCTCCATGTGTTAACTTTGATAAATGTATGTCTGTACTGTTTACAGCTCCCTCACTTACCACTGGGGTGCTGAGAAGGTATTGTTTATCTTATGGTTTATCAGAACCAGGCAGATGTTACACAGACAAAAACCTGCAGAAGAGTTACTATGTTCCTGTAGCTTACACACGTCAGTGGTTGGCTTTGTTAATCTGTCTTGGCATTCCAGAAAACTCCCCCATCCCTAACCCTTTATCATTTTTTATAACTGCTGTGATGTCAGGCTTTTGAATTTTTCAATAATGCAACTACCACGAAATTCATCTTTTCTAAAACAATTGTAAGTAAAAAAAAGTATAGGATTATTTCACGATTTTTCATGACCGACAGCGTACACTGGATTCATCTTCTGGATAAAATCTTTTTCGTTTGGAACCAAGAGTTCCTTCAATCAACGTTAACGTTAACAATCACTCAGTCATAACCAAGATGAAAAAAAAACTTTAGATGACAATTTACTATTCCGATTTTAGCATTGAGAGTCCTAGCAACAGAAAAGGACATGAAGTAATAGTCAGGTAGCTATATATCGTATAATAGTTGCCACTGTACATATATACAGATTCACGGATGTAGGTGAGTAGATCAAGAAACGAG
This sequence comes from Magallana nippona, assembly GCA_033439105.1. Taxonomy (NCBI): domain Eukaryota; kingdom Metazoa; phylum Mollusca; class Bivalvia; order Ostreida; family Ostreidae; genus Magallana; species Magallana nippona. The sequence continues at coordinate 889,881 of CM065923.1, forward strand.
GCAGTAACGTGTACATGAAATAAGAAGGGCGGGGTCCGGAGTAGTTACTTTGTTTTTCAATTGCCTCTGATGTCCCTGTGATGTCTACAAATTATACCTGCATCCTTGTTATGCCCCAAGTAGGTCCATGATAGGAAAGAAATCTATCTTATCTTATATCTCTATAAATTCCAGAATGATGTCACATATATCTATTATTAACAAATTTCTCCCATATGATGCCCCTTACACAGGCACAATGCATCAAAGACATTTCCTTTCATTGGGAGACAACATCCCGCGTATCGATACAGGGATGATACATGTCACAGGCACCTGACGTTATTTATTTTTCTCATAATAAAAAATATATACCCTCTACCTAATAATTCATATATTAATATATTATTAGGTAGAGGGTATATATTTTTATCAAGAGAAAAATGTATAACGTCAGGTGCCCGTGATACATGTGTACATATTGTTTATACACACAACGTAAACTTCACAGCTGGAAAGAAACTGGGGTATACCACAGTAAATATACTCACCCCCTGTGATGATGTGGATCCTAGGGGAGGTGGTGCGGTCACGTAGAGGGGCCCCACCAGTTATGGACACAACAGCTGAGTGGGTCGCCGTGGTGCAATGGCAGAGATAAAAGTTAAATCAGTTTTACTGATTGGTTTAAATACTGGAAAGTGCTCCAACTACCTGAATTTATTCTTATCAAGCACCTGTTTGGGTATTACGTATGTAACAAACTTCTTCGGGTCCCTATTCAACAGGTGGAATTTAACCCGCTATTTACCGGCCATTCTTACAAAGGCCAGGCTTTAGTCCTTCTTACAGTAACCGACACAAATTCCCTGTTATCTTTCAGAAGTGTACAATAATTGTGTTTGTGGACAGTTATAGCTTTAAAGAAATGAATACAAAGTCTGAACACAGAATATTCAAATGAAATTCGGAATTCATCAATTGATGCAGCCGGGTCGTATTCAGAACTGTGCGGTTTTTTTTTATTGCATAAATGTCTTTGCCAAATATTGTTCTGAATAATCACGCTTCAAATTTGTACTTTAAACACTGCATCGCAGAGAACTTGTCAATCCTTTGTTGATAAGTAATTGTACAGAAAAAGACCTGTCTGCTATACACGCAGGTAATCATAGAGATCGATTGTACATGACAGATTTCACTTTTAGTTTAAATGGCTCCGTAGAAATATCTTATTACGCCATGCACTAATTATGTTTAAACTCGCAAAGCTGATACAGGGCGCAGGTTAATCATTAAGTGTCATAGCAGAGGAGGTGGAGGTAATTCTCACGATTAGAGAGGGAGGCCTTCAGAAAGTCAAATTCTTATCGTCTTCTGGAACGACACAATGTAAATGTCACAACGGGAAAAGGGGGGGGGGGGGGTTGTGAAAAAAATGTCGCTTAAAAAGGATAATGCATGATGTGAAGACTTCAACATTATATTTGCATTTTTTAATTTTCAAGATTGTCATGTATTGTTCTCAAAATGATTTAGTAAGTAAATGTAGAAAGGTACATGTAAGTAATAATAAATTAACATTTTTATATTAACATTAGTGGATTGATAATTTATAAATAGTATAGGATTACAATATTCAGTATCTTGAATTGTTTTAATCTTATTTATACATGGTCATTGAATTTAGAACGTGACTTACTACAAGATATCAGTTTATCTTTCAAAACGCTGTAGCCATCATAAAACACAGAAGTAGATTTCTAAACCATTGGTTTGATTTTCTGAATCGATTAATTATCAATAGAAGGGCACAGTGGTGCACTGAACTTGTGTTGGGGGTGGGGTGGGGTGGGGTGGGGGTCTCAATTCAGAATGGTGAATCTAGAGTGGGCTTCACATCAGCACTGGTATAACTCTTTAACTGTGCTTTAATTGTTCTGTATTTACTGTATTATAATATTCATTTGTATGTCATGTAATATATATAATAACGATATTGAACAAATTGATTCTTATGAACTTGCATAGTGTTGTGATATTGTCTGGTTTTTCTTTTTTTATTTGTTATATTTTATATGTGTAATCAAGGCATTCTGTGATATATTTACCCGAATAAAATGAAATGAAATACTGTAATTTCAATTTAAAGGTGAAAAATAAGAGATCAGTAGTTTGGTAGCAATCATATCTTCTCGGGCCTTTTCGGCAAGTTCGGAAAACATATCCGATGTTGCTTTCCGAGCTTAACGGAAAGACCCAGGAAGTAAGTTAGGAAAAGATAGCTTAAGCTATTTATTATAATTTAAAAATAACTTGGCATTATAAGACCTTTAGAAGCTATAGTTACTTTTTGGCATTTATGAAGAGGTTAAAAAACAAAACACAACACTTCAGATCATGTGGATGATAAAACGAAATTGACATGGTACAACTATAGTAATAACGTTAGCTGAAAAAAACCCTACATTATCAAATATGTAAACGCTGTACTCTAACAGAACACCGCGTTAATTAATCAATTGTGTAGTCTGACTTTAACCTAATTTTCCCAAAATATTCAAGTTATCATTTTCCTCTATATCTTGAATGCTTTTGAAAGAATACAGAGGCCCGTTTCACAAAACAATTTATTACTAAGATCTATCTTAAGACCAAACTTTTCATAATTTTAAGATCTCATCATTGCCGTTTCTCAAAACTGTCATATCTTATGATTATCTTAAGACCTGTCATAATCTAAAGACAACAAAATACATTAAGTCCAACTTTAACATGGCGAGAACCTATGTTTTGGTCCACCTCCAAGGCCAAGTATAATTCGAATGCGCGCGACTTGATTACTGTCTCTCGCCATCCATTATATATTATATTTGCTAAAAATTGTTAGAGTTAACTCTCTTGGCGTTACCGAACAGTGTGCATTAAAAGGCAACACAAACACAGGTACATTTGATTGAGGGGAGGGGGTGTCCAAAACATTTAACAAGCAATCAAATAAATAAAAAAAAAGGGGATACACGTGATGCCTCAACGGGATGGGGGTGGGAGTGGGGTGCTCGACTCGAATTTAACTGATTTAAATCCCACGTGTATATCTCAACTGTCAATACCTTATCAAAGACCTATAGAAGTGTTTTGAACTGATTTATTAAGTTAGCAGGTAATGTCCACAGTGGTCAAAAAAGGTTACAACAATGGGGTAGCCGACAACATGGCATACCCCCACATCAACATTTTATGCCCTCCCTGCTGGAAAAAGTAGCACGCTGGGTTGACCGCAATCGTGCTACGGACACAATTCAACACAAATTTGATAATAATATATAGTTGTATTACATAATTTGGATTTACCTTTACTCAAATGTCTTATTAGACTACATAATATATAAATATATCAACATCAACCACAACAAACTCACTACTGAGAACAGTTCAATGGTTAAATTGTAGGTGACAATTACGCCACATGGGCACCTTTGGGCATCAAAGGAGCCCACCGCCACCTGGTAACTTCAATTTAACACCACTGTGGACCTGTTTGTAAAGACCTTAGAATTTAATTCACTGGGAAAACCACTTCCTCCTTGTTTTTGACAAAGTATTCCGATGCCCCTTGTAGGTTATTTAGAAAAATGTCGTTCCCCAGACTTGACAGATGTACCCCATCCCGACCGTACAGTTGTTTAGGTTTTCCTAAAAACTGTGTATGCCTAAGAAGCCTCCCCCACAACCTAGGATTTCTTTGGCTGCTGCCCTGTTGACTCTGTTTCGGGTCTGTTCCATTGCCCGTACGTTGTTTTAGTAACGCCATGCTACTCTGGGCAGCATGAACGACCAAACTAGTTCTGTGTTTGGGAAGATAGATGCAATCAAACGTAAATCCCACCTTACCCTATCCAACAAGTTTTGGGATTTTACTTGCCTTATGTCATTGGCACCACAATGGATAACTATAAAATCGGATGGATTCTCAAACTGTGATAACCATCGAAGCTTATACAGGCAAGATCAACAAATCGCAACCCCCCTATAGCCCTGCCACAAAATGTCGATCCCTTTTGTCTGGAGTCCCAAGCCCTGTCCCCCTGGTCTGCTTAAAGCTGCAATCCCTGCATTTCTTACAATGGACGATCCCACTATCCAGACTAAACGTATTAACCCTGCAAAAATTATTTGGAACATGTAAGCGGGGACCTGATATAAGTTTGACTAGACTTCCATCTCCCTGCTAGCTTTTTCCTCATCTGATAAACCTTTCTCTGCTGCAGCAGTAGCTGCACCTATTATAAAAGAATGGGGCGTATATAACTTATTATTAAAACCCAACACTGCGAAAGCTTTGCCCATTACTGCTGAAAACTGATACCTAGTAATTAGTTTGCCGCCAAAATGACAATACAGTGGGCCTTATATTTTTGGACGAATTTTCATGTAATCAATCATACAACACACTGGACATGTAATGCCCGTATGACTATTTAATACAGTTGGTACCCCCTTGTTAAACTGATCAGTCTTGGAATGCCTTAAAACTATTTGTAAATTTTTATCTTTAATCTTGACATCTTGAATCCCTAATATAACTTCTGAATTGTTACCCTTAGATAAAGTCAGTTCTCAACTTTTAGAAATGCAAAAAATGTTAAAGAATAGGCAGACGAAAACAGAGTGGCTTCGTACCTATTATGACACATGCTAGTCAGCACCCCAATCAATTGTACAAGTATGTGCTCAGTCAAAGGTAATCTACAGTCTGCCCTATTTCTAATACGCTTAAAACCCTGAAGGAGTTTTGCTACAATAACCTATTCGTGGTATCCATCAAACCCTCAGTCTTGCATTTGTACCCAATAGCTGATATGTAAGCTTTAGCTGTTGGATCGGAATAGCCATTTAGGGACAGGTATGCTATAAAATTTACTAACTGATCAAGAGGAGGTGGCCAGGTAACTGACAACTGTGTTTGAACTCTAAACTTTTCAAAGGCAGAAATTCCAGTGATGTATTTAGATGTGGTGTTAACTGCATTTGCTGCATTTAACAATCTAGTGGCCTCACTTCCAAGATCAAACTGTGAAACATTGCTGGAATAGGATCTGGATCTTTTCTGGGTTCCGAAAACGCCTCCACTGCTTACGAGAAATTGATTCTGCTATACTGTTATCCAGACCCGCTATATGCTTAGCTTTAAATGTAATATTATATTTCATAACAAATAAAACCAGTTGTCTTAACAAACACATAGCCCTTGGTGACTTTGATGACTGCGAGTTCAGGATTCCAACTAAAGCCATATTATCTGTATGAAATTGCACCTTCTTTCCACTTACCGCCTCACCCCAAACTATTACCGAAATGGCACTATATAGGCAATAGTCTAGAAAAGTTATGTCTCTCATAATAACCTGATTATCCCAACAACATGGCCATTGGTAATACATCCATCTCCCCCCCCCCCCCCCAAAAAAAAATAACATCCACATCCCAGTCCTGATGAACCCGCATTGTCTGTAAACAATTCAAAAACCCTTGAACTAGTCCATTCCCTTTGGGGGAAATAAGTTTTTCCATTAAAATCAACCAAGAAACTTAGCCACATTGTCATATCCTGTTTAACAGTTGAATTGAGTCGAACATAAAAATCTGGATTTGAAATACCTATCATTGCATCATAAAACCTTCTGTTGAAAGCTCGACCTCCTCTGACTGCTTTGCTAAAGAAATTAAGCTTTCCTACCAATGATTCCCATGTACGAACATTTTTTTCTACCAGAAGAGCTTCTAATAAACCTTTTAGTTCTAATATTTTTTCCCTAGGTATTCTAATATACATTTGATCTGTGTCTATCTCTATGCCTAAAAATGTTAAACATGTGAATGGGCCTTGAGTTTTTTCAACTGCCAAAGGAACACCACATTCTGTGCAAATTGACTGAAATGATCTCATCAAATTGTACCAATTTCCTGAACCTTTCCTTCCCGCAAATATGAAATCATCTAAATAATGAGACAATGTACCGGGTATGTAAACCTGAATTTTCAACTGTAGCCCATTCTAAAAAACTTTTTCAAAAATGGCACAGGATAATGAACATCCCATTGGCAGACATTTATCAAAGTAATACTTTCCTTGAAATTTAAAACCTAAAAGCTCAAAGTCCCCAGGATAAATTAGAAGTAACCTAAAAGCATTTTTAATGTCAACTTTGTCCAGTTCTGCACCCTGTCCCAACTCTGCCACCATGTCCACAACAGAATCAAAAGATGAATATTTTATTTCGAAATTTTAAAAATGTTTTCAGCTCCTTTAATTACCAACCTTTCCTTTCCGCTACTATATGAAAAAGGGGAGATAATCGGGAAATAAACTGCCTAAATACTAAACCCCATGTGATCGGATAATTAAATTCCGGCTACATTATCTAAAGAGCTTTACATAAAAGTCAGGATAATTATTGCGGGGGAGAGCTTTGATAACGGCGCATATTACGAGACAAGCTCAAATATGCGCTAATATATTCATATCATTGTGCCAAAATAGGGGTTGAAGCTGACATTTTGAATTGTGAAAACGTATCCTCTCTCCTTTTAAACCGGGTTTTCCAAAGGAAAAATCCGGTTATTGAAATGGTGAAAATGGCGGGCGGCTGCCAATAGGGTACCCTTAATGTACGGGTAACTCCTCCTACAGTTTTCAAGATAGGAAGTTGTTCTTTTGCAGATCAATTGTACATATATTAGAGGTTTGCATATTACTAGGATTTTGATTTCTGATTTTTCTTGAAAAAAATACCAGCTGTTGAACTAAGTCAGTTTTTGGCAAAATATTGCATATACAATGTAGGGTACCCCTATTGTACGGATAACTCCTCCTACAGTTTTCAAGATAAGAAGTTGTTCTTTTGCAGATCAATTGTACATATATCAGAGGTGTGCATATTGCTGGGATTTTGATTTCTGATTATTTATGAAAAAATACTAGCTGTTGAACTTATTAATGTTTTGGCAAAATATTGCATATAGGGTACCCCTATTGTACGGATAACTCCTCCTACAGTTTTCAAGATAGGAATTTGTTCTTTTGCCGATCAATTTTACACATATCAGGGGTGTGTATATTGCTAGGATTTTGACTTCTGATTATTTATGAAAAAATACCAGCTGTTGAACTTATTTTTTTTTGGCAAAAATATTACATACAGAGTTCTCTGGATATGAAGTGTTCATCAATTCAGGGTTGACAAATGGATTATGGATATTGTTCACACAAAAGAAAACCCGGTTTGCTGTCACATTGACAGCTTTTCTCTTGTCTTCTTACTAGGACGACATATTATAATTGAGAGAATATGCTGAACAGAGTATGCGACTTTTCTCAAACGCTGATTTTCACAACATGTTGCAATTATCATAAGTTTTGGTTTTTAGATTGATAACGCTGAAAGTAACACATTTCTGGCCCCATATTGGCTGCTTTGCTAAGATTTTGAATTTCACCCGATCTGCCGTTTGACCATTGAACTAGTCAACTTAAAGTTAGCGATCTGAGCTGTCAGCAGCCTGGCGCTACTCCACGTTTTCAAAGATAAAAAGAAATGAAAATTATTTTTTAAAAAGTTGTGAGAGATAAAAACTTGACGGCGGACGGTTTCCGTTGAAAATAACAAGATCGGTAAAAGTAGATTTTAAGAAAACAGTCAGATTACTAGGATAGGGAGTGTTAACAGTTGTAAGCACAGAGATCGCAGGGAGCCGGCTCCAGGCTGCCACTTTCTCATATAACAGTAACACAGACAAAATCCACTCAATGAAATACTAACATCTACTAAGGTAAAGGTCTGGGCGTTGATTCAATATCGAAGTATTTTAAAATGTCCAATGTGTGTGTTTGGTTTTTTTTTATAACCATGTCCATATCATTATGGTGCCTTTTTAAAATGAAAATATGATTATAAGTTAAGTTTACTGACTATGAGTCTTTTTTCTATCTTGACATGTTTTCATAAATAAGCTCAGTAACGGATTGTCGTACTTTTTGAAAATAGTGAGTTTGCAAGTTAGATTTGAAAATAGAAATTCCTGTCATTTTAGTTTTTTTCTTACTCTATATTTGACACAACAATAAGTTTAAACTAGCCTCAGTTTCTATTGTTTTCTGCAAGGAATAAATACATGTAAATCATCAGCAATGTAGGATATTTTTTATCATTAGAATGTTATTTAAATTGTGTAAATAAACATCCTTCATCCCTTAGTGGCAGTATCTTATCTGCTTATCACTGACACATGCTCTTTGGAAATAATGTAGATGTAAAAAAATTCTTCTTTATTTCAAATCTTTTAAACACAGCCTAAAAGCTTAGGAGTAACAAAATCTTAAATATATTTCAATGTTGGTGGTAAGAAAGAAAATATTTTACATTGTCAACCTAGAAATAATGTTAGCAATCCTAATACCCCCTTAAAAAGTCATTTTTTATCAGATGAACAGCTATGTGAAAAATGTGGTTATTATAAAGAAGACACTGAACATTTTTTTATGAAGTGTTATTATAATTTTGAAAGAAAATAAATAAACTAAATAATATTGGTGTTGAATTTAAACTTGAAACTCTATATATTACGGAAAAACCATTATTCTTATCAAATAAACTGTGAAATATTTTAATCTTAATAATTTATCTATTAAGATATTTAATCTATTAAGAGGTTTTAGTTTGAATTTAGTCTACCTTATACTGTCTTTGATATTTGGGTATTTATTCTTAATTTCATTAAGGCTGGAACAATTAATTAATCCATTGACTGTATATAATTTTTTTTATATTTGTTGAATTCTGTGGATGTTAATAACATCTTGTTGTATTTAAGCATAAATACTTATATAGCTCTACAAATTCACTAATGATGCTTATATTACTTATCAATTACAAGTGTATAACTAGATCTGAATATTACAATATATACTCTTAAATGTTACGTAACTTGACCTGCTTTTACAAATAAAGGAATAACATAGGCTGTGTCTGTTTTCCAATCCTTATTGAATTTATTCAATGTAAATGTTAATAGGGTTTTTAACATTTTCCTACTATATTTTTATGTTACAGGTTTCTCTCTCTCTCTCTCTCTCTCTCTCTCTCTCTCTCTCTCTCTCTCTCTCTCTCTCTCTCTCTCTCTCTCTCTCTCTCTCAAACTTAGTTTCAAAATAAATCATCATAATAAAATGCACTTTGACATATTTGTTTTTGCTGTTTTGTGGAAGAATATAAATAAATGTTTCTGTTTATCATTACATACACTTAATTATGATGTTTAATGACCTTTTTCATTTAAATCTACGTTTCCAGAGTTATCGAACTTTGCACAGTAAAATTGATTTAGTACGAACACAGAGAAACAACCAGCGAACTTAACGAAGTTTTTTGGAGTCCACGGTAAAATTTCTTCACAAATCCATAAAATCTTACGGTTATACCAAAGTTAGTCATAACAAATTTACCAATTACTGTAGCGAGCTGAATTTGAGTCCCATAGAGTGGAGAGATTACGAAAATGAAATATTTTACAACAAGTCTTATAATTTTAAATGTTAGCGAATACATGTACCAATTGACATAATTATTTGAATGACTTTATATCTATATCAATTCAATTTAAAATCCCATTGTTTAGGTTTCCAAAAAGGTATCTTTATCTAATGACTAAATAAACACATACGGTAGTCATGTGGAAGAAAAGATGTGTATATCGAATTCGTCGTGGTTATTGCTATAGAATTATTATATATTTATAAAATTATAAAACCAGCGCTTCATCTGATTGTCCGTAGGGTGATTTCACCATACATCGGACACCCTTGGATTTTTCTCTTTGACCATGCATCAATTATAGTCCAAATACAAAGAAAACTTGTTTTAAAAGCTACAGGTTTTCCCCTTGCTTAAATATTGGAGAAAAAAAAGAAAGTGAAATTGTTAAAAACGTAGAAAATAAAGCAAATTATTGAAGTGTTGAACTATTTCACCATGGATCGGACAATAATTACCAAGCATCGGACAGCTATACAGTAGACATTAAAAATAACAAAATGTTCTGGTTTTAATGCGAAAATACAGAGGTTCGGAAAAATTAATTTATTCAATTGCTATTCAGATTTTTTTAATGTAAATCCTCGAATCTACACTAGGGAATATAGACTTGTGATTCTTTTTAAAGGAAAATTTATCATAAAGGGTTCTTTATCGCGCCAACGCCAACAGGAACTTTGGATTAAAAAGACCGTAAATATGCTGAATGACGTTTTCCATACTTGTTAGACCATCATCTATACACTCAACTGACTACGGTTTCTTCTGTTGTTCATGATCTTGACAATGAGCACACGGTGGATGCGACCGGTCGACAGGGGATGCTTACTACTCCTAGGCACCTGATTCCACCTCTATCTTTTTAGAGGCCGTGATGCTCCGCTTTAAATTCGTATTTTGCTTTATGGATTTATGAGATAGTTGCCAGTTTGTTATTGTCATTTTTCATCCATAAAACTCGGATTTTAAGTGGTCTGGGGAAATTGTTTGTATTGATTATTTTTAATTTTTTTATTTTACTATACATTTATAGTATATTACAAGGAATGGGCACCTAACATGTTAATTATTAGAGAAAAATCAGCATTGAAAACTGCAAAAGTGCAAAAATGACCTTGACATTAATTTTTCACATTTCTAAGGCTTATTTTAATTAAATTTTGTTTCAAAACTTACTTCTTTCTAATTATTTTAGGTCAAGGGTGCATTTTTACTAATTCACAATCAAATGCACAATACTCAAATAATGCTTTTGTGTGAAATCTTCCTAACTAAATTTTCAATGATGGCGTATTTTACGTCATTTTACGTCATTTTACGATGCCTATATCACTATGTCTTTGACTATGTGACTGTTAAATTCTTTATAATGATAAAGTTCATTAGTTCTAAATCAGGGATATATTAAAAATTAGTGATTTTACACTAATGTTAAATAATGTGGGTTACCCCCGAACTCACCGATACATGTGCTTTCAGCTACTGTTGACGTCCTCTGTCTTGTAGAGCCGCAGATCGTCTGAGGGTTGATCAGCAGATCTCCCAAAGCAGGGGCTCCCGCCGTGTGACGTCACAGCATGTAGGCCAGTCGTACGTCAGATGGGTCGACATTCACTACACTCCCCTCCGTTTTCTTTAAGGGGACTCAGTCCACACATATCAGTGCATGGGCTACAACGTCCTCACCATCCAGCGGGACTACCATCTGCACCAACTAAGAGGGCGCGTCACGCCCATCCCGGTCACCCCCGGGATAATTGACACCCATATCTGCCAACACTTAAACTGGGCAGGGGGGGGGGGGGGGCATACCGCACTTGATGGCCTCTGCCCAATAGAAAACGTCAGATCTGATGAAGGATCCCCGGAAGTCTTTGAGCGGACTGAGGGGCCTACCACCCCTCAAGGATCAGGATATGGAACCTCCGAGCCCCCGCATACCCGCGGGGAAAATCCACGGCCAAGTACCCCCAAGTTAAGATCCCAGGGGGAGGGCGGGGAAATCTGGGCCAAACTCAACACCCGCCGCCCTTCCGGCAGCCCAGGGGTCTCAGGGCTCAAGTGCTCCAGCGAATGTGGCCTCAGGTACTATACTTGGTCGGTCGGCACTGGCTCTTCCTCCACCAGCCTTCCAAGTACCGGAAGATCGGCCTCCTCCCAGGCCAGGGACTGCTCTTCCTCCTCAGCCTCCGACATATCCCAGTCTTCTTTCGGAGAACTGGACGGGGCAGGGGCGGTCGGGGGCACCAGCAGGGACATTCCATACCGGGATAAGGGATGGCCGTCCAGCACCTCCTGGCTCCCTAGTTCTGAGTAGGTTTCACGCTGGCTTGGGTCTAGACGGGAAACTAGGTGAGCCTGCACCCTCCAGTGGAGAAGAAAGGCCGGGTTCAGGCGTCTGGACAGAGAGTAATGGCGTGGTGGCTTCTCCCTGACGAACCGGCATAAGGCGTCCATCGAAGCGATGAGGTCTGGTGGCACGCCGGCTGAAGAGTCGCGGAATACATCGCTAGTCGGTACGTCTCTGGTCAAGTCCGACAACGTGGCCCCTCCTCCAAGCAGGTGGCGTGCCAGCCACTCCAGGATCCTATGGCGGAGGTCGGCCCCCAAGACTGGGGGCACCGACCTCCGGAACGCTGCATGAAGGTGGCCCAGGGTTACATGGTCCCGCATCTTCTGGGACCGCTCCACACAACCCAGAAACGGGCACACAGAATCCGGTCCACACGAACCTCGTCTTCGCCTCCGTGGATTAGGACAGGGTTCCCCTGCGGCCCCCGGTAAACGGTGGGCCAGCGGGTGCGCCGCTCCCTCCTCATGGTCAATATCATTTCTGAAAGACAAACAGAGTCGGTTAATCGTTGCACCCCCATGCACGACGGACATATAAACTGGTCCATGGTGGTGACCTCCTCCGAGGAAACGCCGACACACGACCCATGGTACCAACAGTCACTGATCGCACTGGACCATCAGCCTTCCATCATCAGGGCGGTGACAGAAGCAGTAGAGTTCTGTGTCATCGTCTACCTCGTCAGCAAATACATTTCACAACTGATGGGCTCGGGTGCACTTATGACATCCACCGCAGGGTAAGTCACTTACGTTGACAGTAAAATCCACCCCTTGACACTTGGATGACATCGCTGGTCTCGAGAGAGCGTCGGCATTCACATGACGCCTACCGGACCGATGTTGGATGACCATGTCGTACTAGCTGAGCTCCCCCAGCCAGCGAGCCAACTGATCCTGGGGGTATCTAAAGTTCAGCAACCAGATGAGGCTATGGTGGTCCGTACGTACAATAAATCTCCTACCCAGCAGGCAATGGCGATACATGCGTGTGGACCGAATAACGCAAGGAGCTCCTTGCGGGTAGTACAGTACCTTCTCTGCTCCGAGGACAGGGTGAGGCTCCCATAGGCTATTGCCCGCTCCTGCCCCTCCTGAACTTGGCACAGCTCGGCTCTTATGGATTATGCGTTGCGGAGACCAAACCCCATTCTCTTGAACTCAAAGAGGCCATAACAAGTAATGAAGGCAGTTTTCTTTCTGTCCTTGGGGCTGATCATAATCTGATGAAAAACAGAGTAAGCGTCTAACTTCGAAAACCAAACATTCCCCGACAGAGTATCCAGACATTCATCAATAAGGGGAAGGGGAAAAACATCCTTCTGGGTCACTGAAGCCCACTAGGACATGGAGGGCTAAATCACTCCGGCGTCAAGCATCTCTTTAAGGTGCGCCTTCTCTTCGCCCGCAAAGAACGGAGGGGTACGCACATCCTCTCTTTGACAGGAGGCGCATCCGCAGTGTCAATCTCATGCTCCAGGGCAGTGAAGTTTCCGAAACCAAACTCACTCCGGGCGAAAACATCTTGTAACTCAGACTGCAGACTGGCGAGGTGGGACCGCTCCTCATCACTCAGCTCGGAGGAGGATCTCTCAAGTAAATTCTGCAGGTGAGCGGGTACTTCGGATGGTGTGCCCTCGGTCCCGCTTTCAGCTACGCTGCGCACCTCCCTCATCAAATAGGGCACCGGCAGGTATAGCTCTGCCTCTACTGCTTCTCCAATAACACTGCCCTCCTCCAAGGATACAACCTTCTCAGAGGCATTAACTAAGCAGGCCAAGAAGGCCTCTCTAGCAGCATGATACGTATGTGACATGAGTAAGGCGTCCGATAAGTCTCAATCCTCGGAACAACCAGGTAATCTGACAGTCTTCTATCTAGCCTAAAAGGGCACAGGACTGCAGAGCCTGCAGGAACTTGAACCTTCCTCACCAAAGTCAAGCGGGCCTCTGTCCGACTATTCTCCCATCCATGGGTCATCTGAATTGCCTCACCACCTAAAATCAGTATCCACTGCCGCAGGTCAAGTTGAGCGCCGTGATCTCTCATGATGTTCATCCCCAGTAGCATCTGGTCTTTAAGGGGGGGGGACATACAAGTCGACCCGATGTGTGCGCTGACCTACACGAAAATCAAATGGGCCAGCCACAAAACCCTTACGTCGTGCTCCGTGTCCGGCTTGCTACAAGGTGACATGCCTTTTGATAGAGGGTTTTGGCTCCAGCTGGTCATAAAATATCTTCCCCAGGACACCAACCTCCGCCCCGGTATCCACTACGTCCTCAATGGGTGACCCTTGGATACTCAACGGAACCGAATAGCTGGTCTGCCGGCGTACCTGCCCTACCACCAAGCAGAGGTCCTCTTCCTCACAGGTACAGTCAGTCTCACGGGACTGGGGCGTCAAGTCCTCTCCGATGTTGTCCATAACACAACCTCAAGGCACCCATACTCAGCAGATTCTGCCCTGGCCCCCAGTACCGCTCCGGACTCAGGTCTGTAGGAGTCGAGAATCCCCTCCCCGAAACCACAGGTTCATCATCAGAAAACAGATCGGGAGACGGGGACCGCTCAAATCTCACCTTCAACCCACTACGTACTTTCTCGCTCTTCATACAGGAACACGCCTTTGCTGCCCGCTGGTTGGAACTTGACTATTGAGAAGGCTGTTAATTGATACAATCATCTACCGGGGGCATTCCTGCCTCAGCACTTCTATCTGGAGTCAGTATACGCATACGCACCGCTTCCGAAGGCCGACTCTCACTGGAGGGTCTGTTCCTGAACCTAGGTCCTCCGCGATTCCCTTCAGCTTGAATGGCACATTGGTTAGACAGGGGCGCCTCTCTGCCCCACTTACTCCCTCCTCTATCCGACTTCCGTCTAGTATCTAAAGAGAACTCCCTGCGGAAGTGTCCCTTCTCTCCACACCGGTAGCATAGGCTCTCCCGGGGTCCGACTTCCTGACTGGCAGGGGATGGGGAGGCTTCCGGCTTCCCTCCAGCCTCCTTAAGAGCCATCTAAAGTTGAAGTACCCGCCCCCGTAAATCCTACATCTCTCTACTCTATGACGGGGCGGGGGCTTTGCTATTTTCCCTCAGGGCTTCTTCTAGCTTAGTGATCCGGCTCTCCATCTCGTCACTGGTCTTCCTGTCTGTGTCCATTCCCTCTGACTCAGTAGCCTCCTCAGTCAACTATCTCACTGTTTTATGCTGGTGAGGCCTACTGCGGCGCGAGTGTTGATAATACTGCATCCTGTCTAAAGCTTCCTCCACCGTCTTCGGGCTACCGTCCAAAGCATGCAGGCCGGCAACAAAATCTTCCGCACCGTAGCATAGGCGGGGGATGACCTGGGTGTGGATGTCCGGCAACTGGGGAAAGGCCCGTGTGGCTAACGTGAGCTCTCGATCTGCCCACTTCCTAAGGGACTCACCGCTGTTCTCTGACGCAGATTGGAAGTTGAGCTGGTAGGTGAGATCCGGAGCCGAAGTGCCAAAGCGCTTATCGAACTTCTTCAGGATATCCCGAAACCGCAGACGGGGACAGACCTCCAGTAAGAGAGTATAATACTCGCTGGCTGCACTCTCCAGGAAAAAGCAGACCTGGTCATGCTGTTCAGCCTTCGTCCACTGCTGGCTGCAGGAACGCCTTCCAGTTCGACTTCCCATCATACCGCAGGTCCTTGTACTTCAGCTTACTACGAGGCGCTGGTGGTTCATTATTGCAACTGTATGTTGTACGACGCGAGGTAACAGGGACAGAGGGGATTTCTGGCTGGGGAGGTAATGTGGAGAGTGTGCGGTGTTGTCGGGCCAGCGCTCTGGGCGGCCAACAGGGGCATGGATTCTCTCGTACTCGGGTGAAGGGTCCCTGGGTGTAGGGCCATTGGGTTTCTCTTGCTGAGGGGCGTGTGGGCTGTGGGTCCAGAAGTGTACCCGGGTTTCCCTGGGAGAGGGGACATACATTTGTGGGTGAACCTGAACCACTCTACCTCTCTCTTCTCTCTAAAATAATAAGGCTGGGCCGGCACCACATGTGCAGGGGCAGGGTAACCAAGGCTGCTAGATTGGGGTACGAACAAGCCTAATTGGGTCCCGTCCGGGCTAACCACAGTTTGACAGCCCGGGGATAGGGTGTGGTCCAAACATAGCCTGGGTCTATATGTGCCTGGTGTGAATGCCCTGAAGTGGGGGTCCCCCCGCTGGATGTCACCTCAATGTGTCTCTTGGTCGTTGAAGTTTGGGTCATGGAACCCTATAACTGCTAATCAGTCAACTGGGCAGAGCGTGGACTGGCATGTTGACTTCCAGAGGGCTGGGATGCGGGTTCTGTGGACCCAGCAGAAGGGGATGGGTGGGGCTGCTGACCCTGGGTGGGTGGAGAATCAAAGGCCAGGGTCTGGGGCGCGCGCGCACACACACACACACACACACACACACACACACACACACACACACACACACACACACACACACACACACACACACACACACACACACAGTCAAACCTGTTTTAAGATACCACCTTGGGGAAATTTGAAAAGTGGCCAGACAGGTGGCCTTTAATTCCAGTTTGCACACAAAATCATGTAAATCAATGTATAAACACAAATGCATCAAATAACATGTTTTATTGTAATTACAGATTTATGTATGTAATTTCACATGTTTAATGAACATAATGTATTTTACACCTTTGTATAAAGTTTTAGGGCTTTTCTTGTAAGACTGGTCCTATGATATTTATTCTACGAGATGTCGCGTCATTGAACTGTTGAACCACCCCCAACAAAATTCGTTTATATCCTCGTTCCCCGTTACATTAGACGGTACTTCAGGACTTCCAGGGTCTACATTGTTTTCATATTTTTTAAAAATATGTGTACTCAATTTTATTTTTAAAATGTAGTTAATTTGAGTTTTGCAAATTTGAAACGTTTCCGCTGTCTTTCGATATAACATACCCTTTTAATCTAACTCTGGGACTTTCGTTTTTTCACTTAGATTTAATACTTTTCTCTTTACATTCGGAGAACTAGAAGCCATGTTGTAAAATGAATAAAATACAAAAAAAGTAAACACATTTCATCGTATTTGATTTAAACTACACCATAATTATTTAATTACCAACGCGACTTCATGTTTTCATAACGATCAATATGATCGGGATCTGTAATCAGCTAATTCGGGTGAAATATCACGTGACAAAATTGTCAGTAATGGACAAAATGGCCACTAAATACAGTGCAATTACGTGGTCGCTTAGTAAATAGAGTGGCCGCTGGCCGCGTTACGCGAGTGGCCGCTTATTCCAGGGCAAATATATAGGGAAACATAACGGGGGGAACAAAAAGTGCCGTTCATCAGATTTCAAGTGGCCGCTAAGACAGTTTCGACTGTGTATATATATATATATATATATATATATATATATATATATATATATATATATATATATATATATATATATTATAATTCTTCATAATCTTCACTTAAAATTTAAAAAACACTGTTTCATCTGTACAAAAGACTAAAGTTGCAATAGTTGTGGTTAGCCCGGTAGGCGTTTTACTAAAATACTACCCAACTTTCACGAACGTATATTGTTTAAGAAATAATGTATCATTTTTGGATGTATATCGGGATAAAAATACAGGTTGGTCACGTGATCAAATCCCATAAAGCCTAAGGGAGTTAAGTTTGACCGTGATCCGTGAATGGACTAAACACGAAAGGTCTGTGGTATTGCGTTTGCGATTTTGATCAGGCTTTTAATAAAGTCAGAAATAAATTTTAACTGAATTAACTCCTTTGACAAATTGCGATTGTAATTTTCAAGAACGCCTGGTTACGATGTCGATCCATAAACATTATAGTTCTGTTGACAGGCCTATCTTACATGGATCATTTATCCCCCGCAATTAATGTTATATTTTTTAAGAAAATGAATGAATAAAACTTCGTATAACAAAATACAGGTACGTTTATTTTTTAAGCCTAAATTATGTTTTCATTCCGATATCTAATAGGTGTGTTTCAGCACAAGTCGGTTAGTTTGAGCACATAGAAAAGGTAGTGACCTAGATTACTCATGCGCTACTTTGACCTCTTGACCCATAATGATGTTATGCAGGAATAACAGCGGATTGCGCAAACAGTGTTATATAAGGGAAAACATTTGCAAGTGTAAATATATATAATTTGTATTGTAACTGTAAAATGTCATGAAAAAATTCTTAAAATCCATATTGTGAATTCAGGGAAAAGTTCAATTCGTTACTCGCTCAAGTTTACGCCGAATAAAAACTCCAAAACGAAACAAAAGTTCAACAAGTTGTATTTTAGTTGATGAAATAACGGTACATGGTATTCCAATGAAAACCGATTAACAACTTAATAACCTCCGGAGAATCCAGCACAGACACTCCAATATAATTCTATACACAAAATCGACACTAACGTGCGGAAATCCTGCACAGTCCGATTGCATACACATTCCACTAACGTGCGGGGTTCCAGCAGAGCTACCCAACATAACACTCTATGCTAACGTGCGGGGTTGCAGCACAGTTAGCCCAACCGTACTCTTTGAGGTCCTAAACTATTCTCTCTTACATTTTTTTTTGGAAATGTATTGCTCTTTTTTCCGATTAGAAATAGATGGTAATGACATGCCAGAAAAATAAACATTCACACATATAGATGTTAAGATAATTTCGCACTTTTTATTGTCCAACAAATAAATAATTTGCCTGGAAAGTAAGGTAAGAAGATATTAAAGGCTAGTGTCAAGAGGATTAACATTTTTGTTACATGAAAGCATCTCCATTTGTTTGTTTGGTTATTTTTTTCTACAAACTATATTGCGTAATTAATCTAACTGAGAGAAAATTCTGAAACTTAAGTTCTCATAGCAGCTTGTAAATTTTAAATCTATAACCTGTTACATTAAAAGTTTAAAATCAAAGATTTTTAAACTTATCGAAGTGTATCTATGTATCTATACTTCTAAATTAAGATATTTTGCAAATAAACTACAAAATGCCTGTACCAGAGTAACTGCTTACACCTTTGTTATTACAACACGTGTGAGAGGATGTTCGTAAGTCATAATTGAATTTTGACTGATAAGTTATTATTGTAAAATTTATCAAAAACCTACATGTACTTTCATTTTCGATAAACAAGCCTGAAATAGCAAAAATAAGAGTAAGGTGTTGGACACGCTTTGGCGTATCCAAGACAGGGGTAGTTTGCATCAAAATATATACTTGCAATGAAATAATATTGACTGATTATGTAAAGAGTGAATATAGTTATTGGGAACTTATTTAGAGTGTGCATTGAAATTAAAATTTGACAAATATTAAATAAATAAAACAAGCCGATTCGTTTCTTGAATGCGCGATTTTTTTTATGGTTAGAACTTTCTAGAACGGGGTAATGCGGGTTGACTAATTCACGTCATGGCGGAAAGTAAAGGACGAGTTCATCATGCGTCGCATACAAAAAACCAAAAAAGTTAGTAAATAAAATGAACCAATTTGACCCCCTTCTGCCAATGTTTTAAATAAAAGTTATTGGTGATAAACATTATAGTGAAATTAGACCTAAAGAACGAATTCAGAAAAGAGATGCGACGCACCATACATCAACTCCCTGGTTTGAAATAAAATAAAGAAACTAATTTTTCCAGTCTGCTGCAACAAAAAGAATCACGGCCATGCACATAAATGTTTTTTTCTTCGTAGATTTAAAGTAGATGCAATTAACAGCGAATTTAAGCAGTGGTTTTAAATTTTAACAAACCGACTGGATTTCACCAATGATACAGCTCTTAAGTGCTTATTATTTGCTATAGATATAGTGCATTACAAATTCAAAATATATGATATATTGCCATAGTATTTCATAACACGAATCTGTTTTAAGAATAAAGTTTTTTATTCCTTCTTTTACACTTGAAACAATACAATTTTTTTTCTTTATAATTGTTAACAATTTTCAAGTAAAATCGCTTGAAAACCCATCTTCTCTTATGCTACCTGGTATTCAAACTGTTTTTCGTCTTTCATTTTCAACAGAATGGCTCTTCAGAAAATGTCTGAGTCAGTGTATGTGGGGATGTGTCACGAGATAGGGACCCCACAACAGGTGGCCTCTAGGAGAAACAGATATGATGATTGTGAGTTACTTGCGAATCAAGTATTTAAAGATGAGTTCAAAATAGAACTAATGGTGAGTGGAAGTCAAAAGGAAGGATTCAGATTACGTGGTTCAGATATAGACATTATGTACTGGCCAACTGATCATCGAGTGATCTGGGACTATTCCCATATTCAGTTTCAGGACATACAAAGTGCTTTTTTGTGACAGTTCTGAGAGTCCACCAGGGTTCACTTTACTCTTTATACCATTAGAATACGCCATCTCTCTGAAGCGGTATTTTGAAGATGCTTTTTATTATGTAATGGTAGCTTCTGTAAATCACAATGGACTGCTTTGCATATCAAGTAGTGCATACAGGAAGGTCATGGAAAACATATCATTTCCTGGTTCTGCAACGCATGGACCATGTAGCAGTGGAACACTGGGGAATGGAGTAGAATATGACGAAGTCTATTGTTTTGTCAGTGAGTTTTGGCCACCTTCTGCTTCCAGTTGGAAAGACAGATGTCTTTCATGGCCCTCGCCTCATGTTGTCGAAGACATCGTTAGAAGCGGATGCCATTTTGTAGCAATAGGACACAAACTAGGAAACCATGCGGAAAAGGAATGGAGAATTTCTTTCACTCAGGCAGAATACAAACTTGTGTATTCAATGAATCATACACAATTTCTGACTTATGGATTGTTGAAAATATTCTTAAGGGAAATAATAAACAAGGGAGTTAGAGATGAGGATAAACTACTGTGTTCCTACCACATGAAAACAGCCGCTTTCTGGGCTATTCAACAAAACGCACTGGACAACTGGTCTCCTCAAAATCTTTTGGGCGGTTTCTGGGTTTGTTTCAAACTTCTCCTTCAATGGGTTTATGAGGGGACCTGTCCAAATTTTTTTATTCCAGCAAACAACATGTTTCTAAGCAAAATATTTGGTGAGACACAGCAAACATTCTTTGGGAAACTGTACGGGTTGTACGAGAAGGGAATTGGAATATTGCTAAATAGTGAATCCATACAAACATACATGATCAATATTCTTTGTAATCCAAGACTCGTGGTCTGTCTTGATGTACAGATAAGAGAGGCTGCTTTTGATACAGAGATATTCAATGATATTGCTGGATTTGATACCATACACCTCACAAGTACTGAGCATGCTATCAAGATGCTGTTGCACCCGATTCTACAGAATTCAGGTTTTATATTTTTACAGTTTCAAGAGGCCATGTTACAGAAAATTGCAGCCACCATATTTCAATCATCTGCTTTTCTATTGTTCAACACTTGCTCTATCAGAGGTGATAACAAATTGGTGTATACTGTTGACAAAATATCGTTTTACCTGTTAAAACTAGCGGTCAAGTGTGGTATTATTAATGGCATGGTGTACATTGCCATGTATTATTACAAAACATTAAGATACAGGGAGGCTTTATCTATTATAGAGATGACAAAGGTCAAGTTATCACAGCCATATCTGATGTATAAGAGACAAGTAGATCTCGAGAGTTATACTGAGGCTGTAGGTGGAAAACCTTTGTCTACAAAAATGAGACAGGCACTATTATGGGATATTCAACTTAGTAATGAAATCTGTTATATCGAGGAATTGCAACCAGAACAGCGGCATGAAACAAAGTACCATATGCATTCTCCTTTATTATATATTCCACCCGTTGTACTGTTTCACATGATAGAGTATTTATGCTCTCGACATGTTGATTCCATTAAAGAAGAAGAAGCTCTAGATGATCTCAAGTTCTTAGGCCATCATGATCAGGGTCAGTTTGTGCCTAAACAACTCAGAGACATCTCCTGGGAGATCCTGGGGATATGTCAACAGATGGCAGGGAACGTCCAGGCTGCTCGGTACTCATTCCAACAGTCCCTCAAAGAAGACCATTACAATAAAATAGAACACGCTACCAGACAGAGAATCCGTGATCTAAACTAATGGTTAATATCAGGTTAACTGTCGTACACTGTCAGAGTGTTTGTTTCTTATCTGTAATATTTGCTGGAATGTTGTACTATAAGAACAAACGCAGTCTTAAACTATATACAGATCCGACTTAACCGTGACAATATTTAATTGGATACCTGGGCTATTGGACACATCTTTTATAAACATTGGACTTTTTTCCAAAGAATTCGAAAACTCTAGATGATATGTAATTATCACAACAATATGATATCTATTAAATCAAATACAAATTGCTTATCAACAAAGTGTCCAACATTTACTAATCAACAGTACATATTCGTTTCAGAATCATTTTTGTCACAATCAATATATTTATTCATGTGTACATTTTCTTGTAGGTACCTCTGATTTTTATTTTATGTTTATATCCTTTTTGGTGCCTCAATTTGGTCAATAATGAACTATTCTCGGGCTGTTCTATTTGTTTACTATGATACTATAAATACCCATGTTTTTTGGTCAGTGAGCCGGGTTCCATTAGCACGCACTGCAGTACTAGCACGATGTGTAACTTAGTGTATTTTTACGGTAACCAATCTCCATTATAGTTCCGGCAAGGTTCCAGCAAGCAAGGTTCCAGCTATGTTCCGGTGATGAACCAGCAACAGTCACCAGTGTTCCGGTATTCAACATCATACACATCGTGTAACCTCCTTCGTGTATTCATTTACTACACTGGAAGTCGGTGGACGAAAGCCGTCATCTTAGGACGTGGTACAGAGGACGACACATCGGAGGAACACTAGAGGGACGCTGAGGACAAATATA
This sequence comes from Magallana nippona, assembly GCA_033439105.1. Classification (NCBI taxonomy): domain Eukaryota; kingdom Metazoa; phylum Mollusca; class Bivalvia; order Ostreida; family Ostreidae; genus Magallana; species Magallana nippona. Next base: position 912,725 of record CM065923.1, read on the forward strand.
CCACCGTAGGAGGCCATAGGATGGAACTGTTATCATAAACATTTTTTTTGTCAATATTTGTTTTGTGAATATGTATATGTGTAAATTTATTGCTTTTGAATATAGATAGAATATTGTAAATACTTACTGATGTTCTTCTTATTACTCGACTGAGTAGACACGCGACGGCTGTCGTCACAATTAACCGTGATGTTGATCGGTCTATTGTTCATATGTTTAATATTTTTTGTAATATCAAATCACTTTAAATGAATTTCTTACTGAATATGGCTTTGTTTACTTAAAAATTTAGCACCATTTAAGTACTAGTTGCTATTTGAAGAACTTTTTGCAGTTGTTATATTCAAAGATGAATGTAAAATTCGGACCCCAGTGATTTGGAAAAAAATGAATTTCAAAATTTGTCTGCCTTCATTTTGCATATACTTAATCTTTTATATGATAATGTACCATCATAGAATCTCTTTTTACTCAATATAAAAGAATCAGATGGAAGATGTACATCATCATGGATGGTAAATGTACAATATTTTACACTTAATCCTCGTAGACGTTTAGGTCCGCCCGACATTTAAAAGTCATTAAAATGCACAAGCGTATTTAGGCTAATTTTTCTCTTCAGCTGGTCAATATATGTATTCAAACTCTATATCGGAAAGGAGACAAAAGTTTCCACTACGCTCATAAGTAACTTCTTAAAAAATGCAAACGCCCCGTTGGCCTTCCCAATTATAAACTGATCTTGTTTTCTTGGTGTGAACTCGCTTAAGGGGGATGTACGTCATCTTGTACATTTGAGGAAAAAAATGTAAACATTTCTTAAACTGTCATTTCTGCTAAAAAAAAAAACCTATCAAAACGGGTTTCAGAAGGTACAAAGGCAATAATATGAGGTTTAACACGTTTCTTTTTTTTGTATGCAACTTACGCATACAAGAACAGAACAACGCCTTTTGTAATCACGTAGAACTGCGCAGCTGCAGACTTACATCAAACATTAAAAAATCTGAAAATATATGAAAAAAGGTCATTGGTGTCTATTCTACAACCGCTTGTTGGGAAAGGGATTGAATTTTGCAAATTTATGTTGTAGCTTTGTCTCAAAGTAGGGTACCCTATTATGAAAATGGGTCTCAGAAACTGAGTTGGCACGATATATATTCAACTGTGTCTATGGAGGTACATTGAGGAAGTTATATTTTCAAAGAAAAATATTGTATACTTTTTATTTAAAACAATTAATTTTTTAGACCTCTACCCTACTTCAAAAAAAATATATACTTATAAACTTGGGTCTGATATCGAGATGTCCGTCACATTCCACACAGATTATTTTGAATCGACATATATTTGTTTCTCAATATAAATATAACGTCAATGTGCCTACATAGACACAGGAGTTCAAGTCAGTTTAAGAAATGTTTAACATTTTGTTCTACATGTGTACACGATTGCCGTAAATCCGCTTTAACCTCTCTTACAGTGGTAGCAACGTTATTGTTGACAAACGACACGCACGATTCTGATACACGAACGATCACGCACGATACACGAACGATTACGCACGGTACACGGACGATCACTAACTTACTGAATTTTCACGTTACACGAACGATAACGATAAAAAACGCAAACGAACGATTCTACACCATTAATCACGCAAAATCAAAATTAATTTTTACGATTAGAATTAAGAAAACGTATTGCTCTAATTTGTATTACAATAAGCCTGTGTTTATTGAAAAGCGGCATGTAAAGTACCCATGCACTGTTTTATTTTAATTTAATTTACGAGTAAACGATATGATAGTATCCATACACCAATTAAATTGTTTTGACTCCACAACGAGTATTAACTTGTATCATAAGTTTAAGTCAATAAGTGTAAAAGAAATGAAGATAATGCATAAACTACACGAAATTATTTAAATACGAGTTAATGTTTATGTAATTCGATTCCCTTACGTAGGATTTAATTGTGCGAGATACAGGTAAATTTGTTACCTTGTTCAAAAGAATTTCGATTTTACACATTCCATATTTCCATAATATACGGTACATGTAGTACTTGATTGAATTCTTTCTATTCTAAATTTTAGAGTCTAAATAAATTTTAATTCTAATGAATGTTTACACAATATAACAGAGAGGAATGCGTATCGTATTTTCATTTGAAGAAAACTTAGGGAATAATTGTTTAGTTTTGAATGGGGAATGGGTAAGATTGACCGCTTTAATCTAACCGGTCTCTCTTGCTTGACGCTAATATTATTAAAATTATGTGTCAAGATATCATGGATACTTCGCCTTGATATAGACTGATTGCAAAAGCACGCAAAATTAACTCGGACGATCAAAGGATTAAATGAGATGTTGAATATTTATTTAACGACGAAAAGGAGAATATTTTAAAAAGATTAGCGCTGACATGATACATGTATGTACTAATCAATTGTCAATATTCTTCAATAAAAAAGTTTTACATTCACATTGTTGCGTTGTTTTAAAAACTACTCGTCGTTATTTTATAATAAAGCCTGGCATTTCGTAAAAAAAATTTACAAAACGAAAAACCGCACGATCACGCACGGTAAAAAACGCAAACCAATTTTTCTGATACATGCACGATCCCGCACGTTACACGAACGATCACCCACGGTACACGAACTATTTAACACGATTGGCATGTCAACAATAACGTTGTTACCACTGTAGTCTTACTCGTGTAAACCACGCGCGTCACATGATGCACATTTCGGCAAAAATGTTCGACAAGACTTTATATATGGAATCCGGATAGGGCCATGTAGTTCACTATCGCATCATCGCACCATCGACGAGTCGATAGTCCAATGGTGCGATAGTGCGAAGACGATGATGCAATAGTGCGATGACGATAATGCAATGGTGCGATAGTTATTTTTCTTATGATATATTTGCAGGGTTTATATTTAAACATCAACAAACACAAACATTTGCACGTTACTGTGTCCGTAATTTATTTCATCTTAAATCCTATCCATTAATAATATTTTCTAGCATCTCTTCGTCATCAAACGCAATGTTGTTCAATGGCTTCTTGGAATGTAATCCTTTCAAAAGAAAGTCGATAGAGCGATGATGCGATGATACGATGACGATGACGCGATAAAGAACTAATGATGACGCGATAGAGCATCGCATCATCGCTATCGCACCATCGTGTCATCGCTATCGCACCATCGCGTTATCGCTATCGTATCATCGCATCATTGCGCCATCGCTTTATCGTGCCATCGCACCATCGTCATCGCATTGTCGCGCCAACGCATCATCGTCATCGCGCTATCGCACCATCGTTATCGCACTATCGCACCGTCGCACTATCGACTCAAACGTCGATGGTGCGATGATACGATAGTAAACTACATGGCCCTATCCGGATTCCATACTTTATATGCCATTAAATATGGAATCCGGATAGGGCCATGTAGTTCACTATCGTATAATCGCACCATCGACGTTCGAGTCGATAGTGCGATGGTGCGATTGTGCGATGACGATGATGCGATGACGATGATGCGATGGTGCTATAGCGCGATGACGATGATGCGATGGCGCGACAATGCAATGATGATGGTGCGATGGCACGATAAAGCGATAGCGCGATGATGCAATGATACGATAGCGATAACGCGATCGTGCGATAGCGATGACACGATGGTGCGAGAGCGATGATGCGATGCTCTATCGCGTCATCATTAGTTCTTTATCGCGTCATCGTCATCGTATCATCGCATCATCGCTCTATCGACTCTCTTTAAAAAGGATTACATTCCCAGCAGGCATTGCACAACATGGCGTTTGATGACGAAGAGATGCTAGAAAATATTATTAATGGATAGGATTTAAGATGAAATAAATTACGGACACAGAATTATAATAAGAAAAATAGCTATTATGTAATTAACTTGTACATAATGTCCATCTAAATCTAAATGAAAGTATAATACTATTGCAATATCATAATTCATATTATGTACACAATTTAAATATTTAAAGGGAGGTAACTCTGACAATTACAATGAATATATAGTACGTACTTCTCCCTTAATAGTCATACCAATAAGTAATGGTTTAAAATATTAAAGACACACTCTTTATCAAATCTAACAGCTAACTAGTATACTGAAAATAAATCTTATTTCGCTCAATATATGGAGCATATGTGTTTGTTAATTAATTTGAATGTGAATTATAACCCTCCCCGTCTAAATCCATGCCTTGATCATATGGTCTTCTTTAATTGCATTGTTTTCTTTGTTTCTTTACCTATAATTTAAATATTTATATTGTTAGCAAGAAGGACAAGGCTTATTTGTAATACTTTATTATTATTAGAGAGTCAAGTTTATCAACCTAGTAAGGTCAATTTCTCAGATGAAATCCGTTCATATATTCATTGCCTTGCGCGTTTTCTCTTTTCAATGGCGCATGCGCAAAACAGTCGATAGCGCTATGATGCGATGACACGGTGACGATGACGCGATAAAGAACTAACGATGACGCGATAGAGTATCGCATCATCGCTATCGCACCATCGTGTCATCGCTATGGCACCATAGCAGTATCGCTATTGTATCATCGCGTCATCGCTCTATCGCTTTATCGTGCCATCGCACCATCGTCATTGCATTGTCGACATAGCATCATCGTCATCGCGCTATCGCACCATCGCATCATCGTCATCACACTATCGCATCATCGTCATCGCACTATCGCACCATCGCACTATCGACTCAAACATCGATGGTGCGATGATGTGATAGTAAACTACATGGCCCTATCCGGATTCCATAATTAAACAATATTTATATTTTATATTTAAGTTGTACTTTTTTGGTCTCTAGGTTTTCCTCAACTGGTGCAAATTTGACGAAAAACAGAGTCACGTGGTAGGCAAATGAGTTTTATCCGATCTACTTAATTTCTTCAAATACCCGTCGTCTATTGTACCAAGGTTCATACATTTTATTTCTTGGTATATTTATTGAAAGGACAGGATTACAAGCCACAACGAAATACATTTTTACGGTGTGTTTAAAATTATTGATAATGCTTTAATCATTGCAATGAAAATACAATCAAAGCTATTAACTAATTAGGGTGTGTCATTTTAGTTGTTTACTTTCGTTTTAAATTTGTCATGGTAGATTTTCTATAACTTACTATATAAGGGGCCGTTTACATATATTAGGGAATATCCTTTTGTATTCATTTGAATAAATGATTGTTACATGCTACAGTAGGTATTTAATCAGTGTTTTGAGCAAGAGAGGAAATCTGTGATTTTATGACTGAGAGATAAAGACAATAATAAGTAAGGGTATAGGGTTGTACAGTGTACAGTCAAAGAGGTTATCTTACCTTGTCCTAGTTGTGCATGCTTTTTTAATTGGCACAACATGTGTATGTTCTAAGTATACATTTATCGCGCTTTTCGATTTCTCTTTTTAGTGATGGAACTTCAAGTTCAGATTTTTAAATTAAATTAATTTGAAATATATTATTATTTGATATTATCAAACTTTTCTTAGTATTGCGTCAAAACGTTGAATTTCTCTGTTTAAGTAATACATGTAAAGGGATGATGAATTTAACATTAAAGACATACATATTAACTGAAAATAAAAATAAAATGCGTAGATGTAATTTGAGAAGGATCAAGTACTTTTGATCTCTTTATAGAGTCCAATGACCGACTGATCACTTTTTTGCAAATATTGTACAAAGGTACAGAACTGTCATGTAAATCATGGCACTGCACAGTGACCGTGTGACTTAAGATGAGGATTTCAAACACATCAAATAAAAGTTACCAAAACAGTATCAAGTATTTATAGTTAATTGTACAAAAAGAGCCTCGCTCATAACTGTTTGAGTGGTTCTCCTATCAAGTATTTATAGTTAATTGTACAAAAAGAGCCTCGCTCATAACTGTTTGAGTGGTTCTCCTATCAAGTATTTATAGTTAGTTGTACAAAAAGAGCCTCGCTCATAACTGTTTGTGTGGTTCTCCTATCAAGTATTTATAGTTAATTGTACAAAAAGAGCCTCGCTCATAACTGTTTGAGTGGTTCTCCTATCAAGTATTTATAGTTAATTGTACAAAAAGAGCCTCGCTCATAACTGTTTGAGTGGTTCTCCTATCAAGAAACCTGTTGTCATTATTAGCTTTCTTCCTTCCGCATTCAATGGGATGACTCTTTACTTTGGTATGTTTATAATGGCCCTTATCATCGACAGTAATAGTTTATGCCGATAATGGACGACATCCTTATTTGACGATCTTAGTATTAAATAAAAGCCCTAGGAGTATTTTAAGAGTGTTCAAAATCCGACATTAAAGTTTTTCAATACATAAAGAGGCAGGGTGGTCAACAAATTGGCCGTCAGATCTACCTTAAGTTTTAAGATATAATTTGTTTAGCTATAAACTATTATTGAGTAAAGAAACATATATTTTACCTTTTAAATTTGGGTATTTTTTTATATCATTATGTGGAGCTTTTCTTATAAAGGAGATCGAATGTTCACTATCATCACGACCTCTTAACAGCAAGACTCCACTTCACTGGTAAAGTAAGTAGAGGAAGTAATGCAAGTGAAGTAATGTTATTGGCAGGGAAGACAACCCGAAGCAGAAGTATCGTTGTGCTAAAATATTTTCCTAAAATATAAAAGAAATAAAACATGAGATATCTTGAACAATTTATAATACAACTGAACTTTACTAGATTGTTTAACGCCAAAATCGTTATTTAGGATTATCATTGTCTACTGCCAAATTCAAATATACATTTTATTTACGTACACATTTACACAGGCAATTGTGCCTCACGTGAATTTCACGTTAATTTCACGTGAAATTCACATGAAATTTACGTAAATTCACGTGAAGTCTAATAGCTTTCTCTAGCCTTTCATTAGGTTTTTACACTCAAATGATGGTAAATACACCTCATTAGTTGTTTTGTCATTAATTTTCAAAGCATGTGCACTTGTAAATATAATTGTACCTCTACAAAATAAGGACATTTAAATATTCAAAATCTGAGTTCTTAATCAAGCTTTGTTAAACATGTATTGATCATTTGCATTAATATATTCAATTTGTCAATTGATTTCGAAATCAATGCCTCCATTGGATCCAAACATATGAATCATTCATATCACAAACCCTGGCAGTTACCTCTTAATAAACAGTAAAACTTTGATATAAAATTCTTTAAGCTTTATTTTTCTCTGTATTACAAAAAGATGTAAGATACTCTTTCGTGCTTCAATCTGAAAAAGAAAAAAAAAATTCAATTTAGTAATTTTTTTACACAATGCTTCTAAAGCTCTTCCATTATAATATGAAATAAAACCTATGATGTGAAAACGTTTTTGCTTATAATTCTTAGTATACTCAGGTGGACTGTTTTTATTTATTGGAATTCAAAACATAAGGTCGATAAGTAAAATAAACAATGAAAAAGATGCAAAACGAGAGAGAGAGAGAGAGAGAGAGAGAGAGAGAGAGAGAGAGAGAGAGGAGAGAGCAAATTCAATCATTAGCATTTCGTTTTTTCCTGTAGGGTTGTACAACATTAACTTTTCAACTTTTACCCCATCTTAGTTGTCTTCTGTCTACCACCTCCACGTTCTCCTTTGTCAGTGTTTTATTCTGTAAAGGCATATTGGGATAATTTCTTAAATGTTTATAATTATAATCAGTGATAAGATAGATTGGGTTAGAGTTTTTAAACATTATTTATAAAATTGACAAGGAAGATTAAAAAGTACTGAAAAATTTATTCTTGAGGAAATTCAGTACTATCCTCATTTAACCTCATGTAATATAATTCTAATATATTAATATCTTTGTTCATTCTTGAATCTTTAAACTGCCATTAAAATTCAAAATGGTATTTTATTCTTCATACAAACAATCCAGCTAAAAAACTTTTCAAATATTACCTTGGATCATTGTCCCCATCATATCAGCTGCAGTGCGGAGATTATAACCTTTGAATTTAAGAGGAATGGTTTAATCTTCTGGTTATGTCCAACCACATCTTAGAAACCTACAAAAATGTACGTCTGTCATTTACCAAACAAGTATATCAAAAGTTGTACATTAACAAATTGGCATTTGGTGCAGTTGTATAATTTTTAAAAAATACATTAATAGTAAACAACGATCTTTACATACTGTATCAATATAAGAAATATTACCATACATATACAATTTTTTTCTTGGTATAAATATATAGATCTTGTAACTTTAATACTCTAAAAAATGCTACAAAATGCTTTATAGCTAAATGTTCTTGAATACTCACAATTATAGTATAATATTCTAAAGAGACACAATGTATTTCTATGATAGACTCTGTGTAAGACTGCATATGAAGACAATGCCTTCCAAACATCATGTAATTCCTTGAAAAATAAAAAAAAAATAATTAGATGGTAGATAAAATAACAAAGAAACTATGTTCATGATTACAAAGTGATAAATCATTTTTTTAAACCTACTTTTCTTTAAAAAGAAAAAAAAGAAGACAGGTGTACATTAATTGTTTAAAAAAGAGGGAAACTACAAACAATCGCCGATTACGTTAAACAATTAGGCCTAGATAAGTCACTCACCGAAACCAGAACATGATCATCCGTAATACAGCTGATCTATCCTGTTTTCATCTATCGTTGTTGGCGAAGTCAAGTCTCCCCTTCCACATTCAATTTTCTTCCGATGCCACTGTATCTAGCTGCACCTTCAATAAATACATATGTATGAAACACAATGCTTTTACTCTTCATAAATTTTTATTGTTTTTTTTATTATTTATCAAACCCGCACAGCTTTAGTAATATTTAAGATCTTTCCGAGAAAATTCGGATTGACAGACCTACCGATCTCAATTAATTTGATTATCAACATTATTTCACAGTGACCTTTAGTTAACTGTTATTAAATTATTTAATTTGCATAGTTTATTGAAATATCCTCATCAGCATCACGCTATATATGTATAATATAAATGTAGGCACATCAAGTGTCGATCGCGTCTTCGAGACAGTCAATGTTCAAAGTGAAACAGAATTTTCACGGATAGAGATAGATATAAAGCGTTGCAACAAGATCTACGCGGTCACTACTCTTTTTATTTTAAAAATATACAGCTTACCTTACAAGATTGGCATCCAAGTTACACCAGTCCACAGCATAACATACACAGTGCAGTCCATCTTCTGCTTCAACCTGTGACGTAAAATATGACGTCGGCACGAGCACGACTAATTCAAAGCCGATTCAGACTTCAATCCGGAATTCATTTAATTAATAGCATTGAAATAATATTTTACGAGTTGAAATTATTAGCATGTATGTTGATGGACTTTTATTGATATGCTTATACATTTTTTATTTTATTTATATATGTTAAGATGACGTTAAATTGCTAAAGGGTTTTTGTTGTTGTATGCATTCCTGTTATCTGGTTAAATCACTTTGGTGTAATCGAAAGTATTATAAATTGAGTTCAACAACTCTCAGCCAGTACTGAAGTAAAATACACATCTTGAAAAAAAATAATCAGGTGTTTAAAATTTCACGTGAAATTAACATGAATCAATTCACATGAATTTCACGTGAACGGGATTTCACGTTAAAAATGTGTGAAAATCATGTGAACTTTCACATGAATTTCACGTGAAGATGTTTCACGTGAAATTCACATGAAAAATTTCACGTGAATTTCACTTCACACGAATTTCACGTGAATTTCATGTGAATTTAACGTGAAGCTTAACGTGAAATTCACGTGAAGCTCTCTTCACGTGAATTTCACGTGAGGCACAATTGGCTGTGTAGAATGTATTCAAAAGAAAATAAAACATGGCCAAAACGATCCACACTTTCACATGCATCACAAGTGGAAACGGTTTCATCTACGGTCAGCCATGCTATCTTGGGATTTTTTTTAGTGTTTTGGAAGAAAACCGACGATGTGTAGAAACAGGTCTCAATGTTCAAATTACAATCCACCAACAATGGGTGCAATAAAGTGCAAATCATGCGATTTAACGTACTAAATGTGCAACTTGTCCCACCCGTGGGGGAAATGATATTGGCCATACAAACCAGCTCAACACTTTAATGAGGGTCTATTAACAGCAAATAAAAGACGAAGCAGTGAGGAACATGTTCAGAACACTTTGTTAATTGAGGAAGAGAACATTTTAAATCTTTTCATTTTACAAAATATAGACTTCCAATGAAATCGCCCGTATAACCAAAGGGGAATATTTTGATAAAATATTTACCCCAAAACTTCATAACAAATCATTTTTATAGGAATGAATTCAGTAGCTACAAAATTTATCCGAGTATAAATTGGGTTGGACAGTTTACGCTTTGTAAACCGCGAAGAACAAATTGGTATATCTGTATAGGCAACCTAGGTATTGCAATGGAAAGCACCTTATAAACACGAACATATATATCTTCGTATTACAAAATTTCAAGTTCTTTCAACAAGGGAAACTTATGACACACTCACATTGTCAGAGGATAACCAAACGTCCAAATTATTTCAACAATAACTATCCAACACTAACCAACAAGATGAATGAATATATACCTACCAAAACTGACCAAAAACAATAAAGAATCAAAAGTACACGTATTTGTATAATTAAATAACAACACTGACTATGTTTCAAATTAGTCACCAATGGAGCGCGAACAGAAATTAACCTGATGTAAAATGAACAATAACTCTTACATGTAAAAACAAAAACTAGACTGATTATTTCATCATTAAATAAAAAGCTTACACAATAGCTCATTGAAAAATTGACCATTGCAAGTAAACGGATTTTGAATTACGTGTAACGTTTGATTACTCAATCGGAATTTACACAACAAGTTAAGCTTATTACTGCATTTAACAGGTTTTAAACAGGATTAAATATGACGTTTAATGATACGCGTGCATATTTCACTAACTGCATTTTATTTTATGTGTTAAAGCATATGGATATATGTATTGAATAAGTTTTCTTTCAATTTTTTTCGTATATTATGTTTTCAAGTAGTCGTTACACTAAGCCTTGTATTGATTAAGTGTTCTGCCTTTTCGTTTTTCTTCTGTCCACGGACGTATTATCGGGCTACAAATATCAATCAAATGTGTTTTATTTCCCAAGCTTAAGTATTCACTCACGCCTGATTAAAAGTTGATTTCATTTAAAACTTAAGATAATGAGATATGATTTATTTTATTCATTTTTGTACAAACATCCAATAATGATATTTTTTTTAAATCAAAATAAATATGTTTATGAACACAGATCTATCTGCACAATTTAGACATTTTGTTAACAAATATTACTTGATTTATAACATGATAAGATATCCTAAACACCAATAGACTAGCCGTTTAGAAACAAATCATAAAAAAAGATTTGTGCGTCGCATGTCCATAATTAAAAATTATTATTACATTTTTATGTTATCAATATACATGTAATTACATAGAATAACCTACACAGTCTATCTGCATCTAACACAATTGACTGAAGTAAATAGTGTGAATACCCATATAGAATATTATTGTAAGATCTAGACATTTCAAACTAACCTGTTTATTGAGGCAGTTGATAAGAAAATACAACAATCCTCCCAAAACATGTCAAAAAAAAGAAAGCATCAATAAAGATTATGGAAAAATATATTGCTTCTCAAAATTATCAAAAATTCAGAAAAGATTACGTTCACTTTAATTATACTTACTTAATTAATAAACAATATCATAAATATGCTACGGACACAATTCAACACAAATTTGATAATAATATATAGTTGTATTACATAATTTGGATTTACCTTTACTCAAATGTCTTATTAGACTACATAATATATAAATATATCAACATCAACCACAACAAACTCACTACTGAGAACAGTTCAATGGTTAAATTGTAGGTGACAATTACGCCACATGGGCACCTTTGGGCATCAAAGGAGCCCACCGCCACCTGGTAACTTCAATTTAACACCACTGTGGACCTGTTTGTAAAGACCTTAGAATTTAATTCACTGGGAAAACCACTTCCTCCTTGTTTTTGACAAAGTATTCCGATGCCCCTTGTAGGTTATTTAGAAAAAATGTCGTTCCCCAGACTTGACAGATGTACCCCATCCCGACCGTACAGTTGTTTAGGTTTTCCTAAAAACTGTGTATGCCTAAGAAGCCTCCCCCCACAACCTAGGATTTCTTTGGCTGCTGCCCTGTTGACTCTGTTTCGGGTCTGTTCCATTGCCCGTACGTTGTTTTAGTAACGCCATGCTACTCTGGGCAGCATGAACGACCAAACTAGTTCTGTGTTTGGGAAGATAGATGCAATCAAACGTAAATCCCACCTTACCCTATCCAACAGGTTTTGGGATTTTACTTGCCTTATGTCATTGGCACCACAATGGATAACTATAAAATCGGATGGATTCTCAAACTGTGATAACCATCGAAGCTTATACAGGCAAGATCAACAAATCGCAACCCCCCTATAGCCCTGCCACCAAATGTCGATCCCTTTTGTCTGGAGTCCCAAGCCCTGTCCCCCTGGTCTGCTTAAAGCTGCAATCCCTGCATTTCTTACAATGGACGATCCCACTATCCAGACTAAACGTATTAACCCTGCAAAAATTATTTGGAACATGTAAGCGGGGACCTGATATAAGTTTGACTAGACTTCCATCTCCCTGCTAGCTTTTTCCTCATCTGATAAACCTTTCTCTGCTGCAGCAGTAGCTGCACCTATTATAAAAGAATGGGGCGTATATAACTTATTATTAAAACCCAACACTGCGAAAGCTTTGCCCATTACTGCTGAAAACTGATACCTAGTAATTAGTTTGCCGCCAAAATGACAATACAGTGGGCCTTATATTTTTGGACGAATTTTCATGTAATCAATCATACAACACACTGGACATGTAATGCCCGTATGACTATTTAATACAGTTGGTACCCCCTTGTTAAACTGATCAGTCTTGGAATGCCTTAAAACTATTTGTAAATTTTTATCTTTAATCTTGACATCTTGAATCCCTAATATAACTTCTGAATTGTTACCCTTAGATAAAGTCAGTTCTCAACTTTTAGAAATGCAAAAAATGTTAAAGAATAGGCAGACGAAAACAGAGTGGCTTCGTACCTATTATGACACATGCTAGTCAGCACCCCAATCAATTGTACAAGTATGTGCTCAGTCAAAGGTAATCTACAGTCTGCCCTATTTCTAATACGCTTAAAACCCTGAAGGAGTTTTGCTACAATAACCTATTCGTGGTATCCATCAAACCCTCAGTCTTGCATTTGTACCCAATAGCTGATATGTAAGCTTTAGCTGTTGGATCGGAATAGCCATTTAGGGACAGGTATGCTATAAAATTTACTAACTGATCAAGAGGAGGTGGCCAGGTAACTGACAACTGTGTTTGAACTCTAAACTTTTCAAAGGCAGAAATTCCAGTGATGTATTTAGATGTGGTGTTAACTGCATTTGCTGCATTTAACAATCTAGTGGCCTCACTTCCAAGATCAAACTGTGAAACATTGCTGGAATAGGATCTGGATCTTTTCTGGGTTCCGAAAACGCCTCCACTGCTTACGAGAAATTGATTCTGCTATACTGTTATCCAGACCCGCTATATGCTTAGCTTTAAATGTAATATTATATTTCATAACAAATAAAACCAGTTGTCTTAACAAACACATAGCCCTTGGTGACTTTGATGACTGCGAGTTCAGGATTCCAACTAAAGCCATATTATCTGTATGAAATTGCACCTTCTTTCCACTTACCGCCTCACCCCAAACTATTACCGAAAAGGCACTATATAGGCAATAGTCTAGAAAAGTTATGTCTCTCATAATAACCTGATTATCCCAACAACATGGCCATTGGTAATACATCCATCTCCCCCCCCCCCCCCCAAAAAAAAAAAATAACATCCACATCCCAGTCCTGATGAACCCGCATTGTCTGTAAACAATTCAAAAACCCTTGAACTAGTCCATTCCCTTTGGGGGAAATAAGTTTTTCCATTAAAATCAACCAAGAAACTTAGCCACATTGTCATATCCTGTTTAACAGTTGAATTGAGTCGAACATAAAAATCTGGATTTGAAATACCTATCATTGCATCATAAAACCTTCTGTTGAAAGCTCGACCTCCTCTGACTGCTTTGCTAAAGAAATTAAGCTTTCCTACCAATGATTCCCATGTACGAACATTTTTTTCTACCAGAAGAGCTTCTAATAAACCTTTTAGTTCTAATATTTTTTCCCTAGGTATTCTAATATACATTTGATCTGTGTCTATCTCTATGCCTAAAAATGTTAAACATGTGAATGGGCCTTGAGTTTTTTCAACTGCCAAAGGAACACCACATTCTGTGCAAATTGACTGAAATGATCTCATCAAATTGTACCAATTTCCTGAACCTTTCCTTCCCGCAAATATGAAATCATCTAAATAATGAGACAATGTACCGGGTATGTAAACCTGAATTTTCAACTGTAGCCCATTCTAAAAAACTTTTTCAAAAATGGCACAGGATAATGAACATCCCATTGGCAGACATTTATCAAAGTAATACTTTCCTTGAAATTTAAAACCTAAAAGCTCAAAGTCCCCAGGATAAATTAGAAGTAACCTAAAAGCATTTTTAATGTCAACTTTGTCCAGTTCTGCACCCTGTCCCAACTCTGCCACCATGTCCACAACAGAATCAAAAGATGAATATTTTATTTCGAAATTTTAAAAATGTTTTCAGCTCCTTTAATTACCAACCTTTCCTTTCCGCTACTATATGAAAAAGGGGAGATAATCGGGAAATAAACTGCCTAAATACTAAACCCCATGTGATCGGATAATTAAATTCCGGCTACATTATCTAAAGAGCTTTACATAAAAGTCAGGATAATTATTGCGGGGGAGAGCTTTGATAACGGCGCATATTACGAGACAAGCTCAAATATGCGCTAATATATTCATATCATTGTGCCAAAATAGGGGTTGAAGCTGACATTTTGAATTGTGAAAACGTATCCTCTCTCCTTTTAAACCGGGTTTTCCAAAGGAAAAATCCGGTTATTGAAATGGTGAAAATGGCGGGCGGCTGCCAATAGGGTACCCTTAATGTACGGGTAACTCCTCCTACAGTTTTCAAGATAGGAAGTTGTTCTTTTGCAGATCAATTGTACATATATTAGAGGTTTGCATATTACTAGGATTTTGATTTCTGATTTTTCTTGAAAAAAATACCAGCTGTTGAACTAAGTCAGTTTTTGGCAAAATATTGCATATACAATGTAGGGTACCCCTATTGTACGGATAACTCCTCCTACAGTTTTCAAGATAAGAAGTTGTTCTTTTGCAGATCAATTGTACATATATCAGAGGTGTGCATATTGCTGGGATTTTGATTTCTGATTATTTATGAAAAAATACTAGCTGTTGAACTTATTAATGTTTTGGCAAAATATTGCATATAGGGTACCCCTATTGTACGGATAACTCCTCCTACAGTTTTCAAGATAGGAATTTGTTCTTTTGCCGATCAATTTTACACATATCAGGGGTGTGTATATTGCTAGGATTTTGACTTCTGATTATTTATGAAAAAATACCAGCTGTTGAACTTATTTTTTTTTGGCAAAAATATTACATACAGAGTTCTCTGGATATGAAGTGTTCATCAATTCAGGGTTGACAAATGGATTATGGATATTGTTCACACAAAAGAAAACCCGGTTTGCTGTCACATTGACAGCTTTTCTCTTGTCTTCTTACTAGGACGACATATTATAATTGAGAGAATATGCTGAACAGAGTATGCGACTTTTCTCAAACGCTGATTTTCACAACATGTTGCAATTATCATAAGTTTTGGTTTTTAGATTGATAACGCTGAAAGTAACACATTTCTGGCCCCAGATTGGCTGCTTTGCTAAGATTTTGAATTTCACCCGATCTGCCGTTTGACCATTGAACTAGTCAACTTAAAGTTAGCGATCTGAGCTGTCAGCAGCCTGGCGCTACTCCACGTTTTCAAAGATAAAAAGAAATGAAAATTATTTTTTAAAAAGTTGTGAGAGATAAAAACTTGACGGCGGACGGTTTCCGTTGAAAATAACAAGATCGGTAAAAGTAGATTTTAAGAAAACAGTCAGATTACTAGGATAGGGAGTGTTAACAGTAACACAGACAAAATCCACTCAATGAAATACTAACATCTACTAAGGTAAAGGTCTGGGCGTTGATTCAATATCGAAGTATTTTAAAATGTCCAATGTGTGTGTTTTTTTTTTTTTTATAACCATGTCCATATCATTATGGTGCCTTTTTAAAATGAAAATATGATTATAAGTTAAGTTTACTGACTATGAGTCTTTTTTCTATCTTGACATGTTTTCATAAATAAGCTCAGTAACGGATTGTCGTACTTTTTGAAAATAGTGAGTTTGCAAGTTAGATTTGAAAATAGAAATTCCTGTCATTTTAGTTTTTTTCTTACTCTATATTTGACACAACAATAAGTTTAAACTAGCCTCAAGGTTTCTATTGTTTTCTGCAAGGAATAAATACATGTAAATCATCAGCAATGTAGGATATTTTTTATCATTAGAATGTTATTTAAATTGTGTAAATAAACATCCTTCATCCCTTAGTGGCAGTATCTTATCTGCTTATCACTGACACATGCTCTTTGGAAATAATGTAGATGTAAAAAAAATTCTTCTTTATTTCAAATCTTTTAAACACAGCCTAAAAGCTTAGGAGTAACAAAATCTTAAATATATTTCAATGTTGGTGGTAAGAAAGAAAATATTTTACATTGTCAACCTAGAAATAATGTTAGCAATCCTAATACCCCCTTAAAAAGTCATTTTTATCAGATGAACAGCTATGTGAAAAATGTGGTTATTATAAAGAAGACACTGAACATTTTTTTATGAAGTGTTATTATAATTTTGAAAGAAAATAAATAAACTAAATAATATTGGTGTTGAATTTAAACTTGAAACTCTATATATTACGGAAAAACCATTATTCTTATCAAATAAACTGTGAAATATTTTAATCTTAATAATTTATCTATTAAGATATTTAATCTATTAAGAGGTTTTAGTTTGAATTTAGTCTACCTTATACTGTCTTTGATATTTGGGTATTTATTCTTAATTTCATTAAGGCTGGAACAATTAATTAATCCATTGACTGTATATAATTTTTTTTATATTTGTTGAATTCTGTGGATGTTAATAACATCTTGTTGTATTTAAGCATAAATACTTATATAGCTCTACAAATTCACTAATGATGCTTATATTACTTATCAATTACAAGTGTATAACTAGATCTGAATATTACAATATATACTCTTAAATGTTACGTAACTTGACCTGCTTTTACAAATAAAGGAATAACATAGGCTGTGTCTGTTTTCCAATCCTTATTGAATTTATTCAATGTAAATGTTAATAGGGTTTTTAACATTTTCCTACTATATTTTTATGTTACAGGTTTCTCTCTCTCTCTCTCTCTCTCTCTCTCTCTCTCTCTCTCTCTCTCTCTCTCTCTCTCTCAAACTTAGTTTCAAAATAAATCATCATAATAAAATGCACTTTGACATATTTGTTTTTGCTGTTTTGTGGAAGAATATAAATAAATGTTTCTGTTTATCATTACATACACTTAATTATGATGTTTAATGACCTTTGTCATTTAAATCTACGTTTCCAGAGTTATCGAACTTTGCACAGTAAAATTGATTTAGTACGAAAACAGAGAAACAACCAGCGAACTTAACGAAGTTTTTTGGAGTCCACGGTAAAATTTCTTCACAGCTTATAAAATCTTACGGTTATAACAAAGTTAGTCATAACAAATTTACCAATTACTGTAGCGAGCTGAATTTGAGTCCCATAGAGTGAAGAGATTACGAAAATGAAATATTTTACAACAAGTCTTATAATTTTAAATGTTAGCGAATACATGTACCAATTGACATAATTATTTGAATGACTTTATATCTATATCAATTCAATTTAAAATCCCATTGTTTAGGTTTCCAAAAAGGTATCTTTATCTAATGACTAAATAAACACATACGGTAGTCATGTGGAAGAAAAGATGTGTATATCGAATTCGTCGTGGTTATTGCTATAGAATTATTATATATTTATAAAATTATAAAACCAGCGCTTCATCTGATTGTCCGTAGGGTGATTTCACCATACATCGGACACCCTTGGATTTTTCTCTTTGACCATGCATCAATTATAGTCCAAATACAAAGAAAACTTGTTTTAAAAGCTACAGGTTTTCCCCTTGCTTAAATATTGGAGAAAAAAAAGAAAGTGAAATTGTTAAAAACGTAGAAAATAAAGCAAATTATTGAAGTGTTGAACTATTTCACCATGGATCGGACAATAATTACCAAGCATCGGACAGCTATACAGTAGACATTAAAAATAACAAAATGTTCTGGTTTTAATGCGAAAATACAGAGGTTCGGAAAAATTAATTTATTCAATTGCTATTCAGATTTTTTTAATGTAAATCCTCGAATCTACACTAGGGAATATAGACTTGTGATTCTTTTTAAAGGAAAATTTATCATAAAGGGTTTTTTATCGCGCCAACGCCAACAGGAACTTTGGATTAAAAAGACCGTAAATATGCTGAATGACGTTTTCCATACTTGTTAGACCATCATCTATACACTCAACTGACTACGGTTTCTTCTGTTGTTCATGATCTTGACAATGAGCACACGGTGGATGCGACCGGTCGACAGGGGATGCTTACTACTCCTAGGCACCTGATTCCACCTCTATCTTTTTAGAGGTCCGTGATGCTCTGCTTTAAATTCGTATTTTGCTTTATGGATTTATGAGATAGTTGCCAGTTTGTTATTGTCATTTTTCATCCATAAAACTCGGATTTTAAGTGGTGTGGGGAAATTGTTTGTATTGATTATTTTTAAAATTTTTATTTTACTATACATTTATAGTATATTACAAGGAATGGGCACCTAACATGTTAATTATTAGAGAAAAATCATGCATTGAAAACTGCAAAAATGCAAAAATGACCTCGACATTAATTTTTCACATTTCTAAGACTTATTTTAATCAAATTTTGTTTCAAAACTTACTTCTTTCTAATTATTTTAGGTCAAGGGTGCATTTTTACTAATTCACAATCAAATGCAAAATACTCAAATAATGCTTTTGTGTGAAATCTTCCTAATTAAATTTTCAATGATGGCGTATTTTACGTCATTTTACGTCATTTTACGATGCCTATATCACTATGTCTTTGACTATGTGACTGTCAAATTCTTTATAATGATAAAGTTCATTAGTTCTAATTCAGGGATATATTAAAAATTAGTGATTTTACACAAATGTTAAATAATGTCGGTTACCCCCGAACTCACCGATACATGTGCTTTCAGCTACTGTTGACGTCCTCTGTCTTGTAAAGCCGCAGATCGTCTGAGGGTTGATCAGCAGATCTCCCAAAGCAGGGGCTCCCGCTGTGTGACGTCACAGCATGTAGGCCAGTCGTACGTCAGATGGGTCGACATTCACTACACTCCCCTCCGTTTTCTTTAAGGGGACTCAGTCCACACATTTCAGTGCATGGGCTACCACGTCCTCACCATCCAGCGGGACTACCATCTGCACCAACTAAGAGGGCGCGTAACGCCCATCCCGGTCACCCCCGAGATAATTGACACCCATATCTGCCAACACTTAAACTGGGCAGGGGGGGGGGGGGGGGGATACCGCACTTGATGGCCTCTGTCCAATAGAAAACGTCAGATCTGGTGAAGGATCCCCGGAAGTCTTGGAGCGGACTGAGGGGCATACCACCCCTCAAGGATCAGGATATGGAACCTCCGAGCCCCCGCATACCCGCGGAGAAAATCCACGGCCAAATACCCCCAAGTTAAGATCCCAGGGGGAGGGCGGGGAAATCTGGGCCAAACTCAACACCGCCGCCCTTCCGGCAGCCCAGGGGTCTCAGGGCTCAAGTGCTCCAGCGAATGTGGCCTCAGGTACTATACTTGGTCGGTCGGCACTGGCTCTTCCTCCACCAGCCTTCCAAGTACCGGAAGATCGGCCTCCTCCCAGGCCAGGGACTGCTCTTCCTCCTCAGCCTCCGACACATCCCAGTCTTCTTTCGGGGAACTGGACGGGGCAGGGGCGGTCGGGGGCACCAGCAGGGACATTCCATACCGGGATAAGGGATGGCCGTCCAGCACCTCCTGGCTCCCTAGTTCTGGGTAGGTTTCACGCTGGCTTTGGTCTAGACGGGAAACTAGGTGCGCCTGCACCCTCCAGTGGAGAAGTAAGGCCGGGTTCAGGCGTCTGGACAGAGAGTAATGGCGTGGTGGCTTCTCCCTGACGAACCGGCATAAGGCGATGAGGTCTGGTGGCACGCCGGCTGAAGGGTCGCGGAATACATCGCTAGTCGGCACGTCTCTGGTCAAGTCCGACAACGTGGCCCCCTCTCCAAGCAGGTTGCGTGCCAGCCACTCCAGGATCCTATGGCGGAGGTCGGCCCCCAAGACTGGGGGCACGGACCTCCGAAACGCTGCATGAAGGTGGCCCAGGGTTACATGGTCCCGCATTTTCCGGGACCGCTCCACACAACCCAGGAACGGGCACACAGAATCCGGTCCACACGAACCTCGTCTTCGCCTCCGTGGATTAGGACAGGGTTCCCCTGCGGCCCCCGGTAAAGGATGGGCCAGCGGGGGCGCCGCTCCCTCCTCATGGTCAATATCGTTTCTGAAAGACAAACAGAGTCGGTTAATCGTTGCAACCCCATGCACGACGGACATATAAACTGGTCCATGGTGGTGACCTCCTCCGAGGAAACGCCGACACACGACCCATGGTACCAACAGTCACTGATCGCACTGGACCATCAGCCTTCCATCATCAGGGCGGTGACAGAAGCAGTAGAGTTCTGTGTCATCGTCTACCTCGTCAGCAAATACATTTCACAACTGATGGGCTCGGGTGCACTTATGACATCCACCGCAGGGTAAGTCACTTACGTTGACAGTAAAATCCACCCCCTGACACTTGGATGACATCACTGGTCTCGAGAGAGCGTCGGCATTCACATGACGCCTACCGGGCCGATGTTGGATGACCATGTCGTACTAGCTGAGCTCCCCCAGCCAGCGAGCCAACTGATCCTGGGGATACCTAAAGTTCAGCAACCAGATGAGGCTATGGTGGTCCGTACGTACAATAAATCTCCTACCCAGCAGGCAATGGCGATACATGCGTGTGAACCGAATAACGCAAGGAGCTCCTTGCGGGTAGTACAGTACCTTCTCTGCTCCGAGGACAGGGTGAGGCTCCCATAGGCTATTGCCCGCTCCTGCCCCTCCTGAACTTGGCACAGCTCGGCTCTTATGGCTTACGCGTTGCGGAGACCAAACCCCATCCTCTTGAACTCAAAGAGGCCATAACAAGTAATGAAGGCAGTTTTCTTTCTGTCCTTGGGGCTGATCATAATCTGATGAAAAACAGAGTAAGCGTCTAACTTCGAAAACCAAACATTCCCCGACAGAGTATCCAGACATTCATCAATAAGGGGAAGGGGAAAAACATCCTTCCGGGTCACATTATTCAGCCGGCGGTAGTCCAGGCACCATTGGACTTGTCCGTCCTTCTTGTGGATGAGTACTGACGCTGAAGCCCACTAGGACATGGAGGGCTAAATCACTCCGGCGTCAAGCATCTTTTTAAGGTGCGCCTTCTCTTCGCCCGCAAAGAACGCAGGGGTACGCACATCCTCTCTTTGACAGGCGGCGCATCCGCAGTGTCAATCTCATGCTCCAGGGCAGTGAAGTTTCCGAAATCAAACTCACTCCGGGCGAAAACATCTTGTAACTCAGACTGCAGACTGGCGAGCTGGGACCGCTCCTCATCACTCAGGTCGGAGGAGGATCTCTCAAGTAAATTCTGCAGGTGAGCGGGTACTTCGGATGGTGTGCCCTCGGTCCCGCTTTCAGCTACGCTGCGCACCTCCCTCATCAAATAGGGCACCGGCAGGTATAGCTCTGCCTCTACTGCTTCTCCAACAACACTGCCCTCCTCCAAGGATACATCCTTCTAAGAGGCATTAACTAAGCAGGCCAAGGAGGCCTCTCTAGCAGCATGATACGTATGTGACATGAGTAAGCGTCCGATAAGTCTCAATCCTCGGAACAACCAGGTAATCTGGCAGTCTTCTATCTAGCCTAAAAGGGCACATGACTGCAGAGCCTGCAGGACCTTGAACCTTCCTCACCAAAGTCAAGCGGGCCTCCGTCCGACTATTCTCCCATCCATGGGTCATCTGAATTGCCTCACCACCTAAAATCAGTATCCACTGCCACAGGTCAAGTTGAGCGCCGTGATCTCTCATGATGTTCATCCCCAGTAGCATCTGGTCTTTAAGGGGGGGGGGACATACAAGTCGACCCGATGTGTGCGCTGGCCTACACGAAAATCAAATGGGCCAGCCACAAAATCCTTACGTCGTGCTCCGTGTCCGGCTTGCTACAAGGTGACATGCCTTTTGATAGAGGGTTTTGGCTCCAGCTGGTCATAAAACATCTTCCCCAGGACACCAACCTCCGCCCCGGTATCCACTACGTCCTCAATGGGTGACCCTTGGATCCTCAACGGAACCGAATAGCTGGTCTGCCGGCGTACCTGCCCTACCACCGTGCAGAGGTCCTCTTCCTCACAGGTACAGTCAGTCTCACGGGACTGGGGTGTCAAGTCCTCTCCGATGTCGTCCATAACACAACCTCAAGGCACCCATACTCAGCAAATTCTGCTCTGGCCCCCAGTACCCGCTCCGGACTCAGGTCTGTAGGAGTCGAGAATCCCCTCCCCGGAATTACAGGTTCATCATCAGAAAACAGATCGGGAGACGGGGACCGCTCAAATCTCACCTTCAACCCACTACGTACTTTCTCGCTCTTCATACAGGAACACGCCTTTGCTGCCCGTTGGTTGGAACTTGACTATTGAGAAGGCTGTTAATTGATACAATCATCCACCGGGGGCATTCCTGCCTCAGCACTTCTATCTGGAGTCAGTATACGCATACGCACCGCTTCCGAAGGCCGTCTCTCACTGGAGGGTCTGTTCCTGAACCTAGGTCCTCCGCGATTCCCTTCAGCTTGAATGGCACATTGGTTAGACAGGGGCGCCTCTCTACCCCACCTACTCCCTCCTCTATCCGACTTCCGTCTAGTATCCAAAGGGAACTCCCTGCGGAAGTGTCCCTTCTCTCCACACCGGTAGCATAGGCTCTCCTTGGGTCCGACATCCTGACTGGCAGGGGATGGGGAGCTTCCGGCTTCCCTCCAGCCTCCTTAAGGGCCATCTAAAGTTGAAGTACCCGCCCCCGTAAATTCTACATCTCTCTACTCTATGACGGGGCGGGGGCTTTGCTATTTTCCCTCAGGGCTTCTTCTAGCTTAGTGATCCGGCTCTCCATCTCGTCACTGGTCTTCCTGTCTGTGTCCATTCCCTCTGACCAAGTAGCCTCCTCAGTCAACTCTCTCACTGTTTTATGCTGGTGAGGCCTACTGCGGCGCGAGTGTTGATAATACTGCATCCTGTTTAATGCTTCCTCCACCGTCTTCGGGCTACCGTCCAAAGCATGCAGACCGGCATCAAAATCTTCCGCACCGTAGCATAGGCGGGGGATGACCTGGGTGTGGATGTCCGGCAACTGGGGAAAGGCCCGTGTGGCTAACGTGAGCTCTCGATCTGCCCACTTCCTAAGGGACTCACCGCTGTTCTCTGACGCAGATTGGAAGTTGAGCTGGTAGGTGAGATCCGGAGCCGAAGTGCCAAAGGGCTTATCGAACTTCTTCAGGATATCCCGAAACCGCAGACGGGGACAGACCTCCAGTAGGAGAGTATAATACTCGCTGGCTGCACTCTCCAGGAAAAAGCAGACCTGGTCATGCTGTTCAGCCTTCGTCCACTGCTGGCTGCGGGAAAGCCTCACGAACTTGTGCAGGAACGCCTTCCAGTTCGACTTCCCATCATACCGCAGGTCCTTGTACTTCAGCTTACTACGAGGCGCTGGTGGTTCATTATTGCGACTGTATGTTGTACGACGCGAGGTAACAGGGACAGGGGGGAGTACTGGCTGGGGAGGTAATGTGGAGAGTGTGCGGTGTGGTCGGGCCAGCGATCTGGGCGGCCAGCAGGGGCATGGATTCTCTCGTACTCAGGTGAAGGGTCCCTGGGTGTAGGGCCATTGGGTTTCTCTTGCTGAGGGGCGTGTGGGCTGTGGGTCCAGCAGTGTACCCGGGTTTCCCTGGGAGAGGGGACATACATTTGTGGGTGAACCTGAACCACTCTACCTCTCTCTTCTCTCTAAAATAATAAGGCTGGGCCGGCACCACATGTGCAGGGGCAGGGTAACCAAGGCTGCTAGATTGGGGTACGAACAAGCCTAATGGGGTCCCGTCCGGGCTAACCACAGTTTGACAGCCCGGGGATAGGGTGTGGTCCGAACATAGCCTGGGTCTATATGTGACTGGTGTGAATGCCCTGAAGTGGGGGTCCCCCCGCTGGATGTCACCACAATGTGTCTCTTGGTCGTTGAAGTTTGGGTCATGGAACCCTATAACTGCTAATCAGTCAACTGGGCAGAGCGTGGACTGGCATGTTGACTTCCAGAGGGCTGGGATGCGGGTTCTGTGGACCCAGCAGAAGGGGATGGGTGGGGCTGCTGACCCTGGGTGGGTGGAGAATCAAAGGCAAGAGTCTGGGGTGCCAGTACACCACTGGCTGAGGGTAGGGGTTGTGGGTTAATAACAATGTGACCCGTGGACTCGGGTGTGGCACTAGTTCTCTGGACTGTTGAAGGTCCCCCAGGGATAGGGGCCACATAAGAACCATGTGATATGGGGTCCCCAAAACTCTCACTGGGTGGAACAAAGTCATGATCCTCAACTGGCGAGCTACATCTTACTACCGATCACTGACTAGCACCCAAGTATAATGACCTACTGCCCTGCACTACTCATCGAGGATAGCCTTCCTCCTCACTGTCAGAATCTGCATACACGTGGGCCCTTCCCGATGGTGTAGGAGTGTCATATTGCACTGCCTCCTCGTCACCTAGCCTACCATAAGGGTCATAACTATGTCTGCAAGACGTGCGCCCAAATGGAACATAAGGTTCTCCCACGGGCGTAAGAGTGTCATCGCTATCAATATCACTTAACCCTAAGGCCGCAAATGCGTTCTCTAATGAACCATTCATATCCAAAATGGCGCTCTTGAGAGCACGTAATCCAGAGCCGAGAGTTATAAAAAAAACCAAAACACACTGGTTTGATCAAGAAAATTTGGCTCAAACAAATAATAAAAATACTATTCTAAGCTTACAAAACGACGCAGAAAGGGAAAAGTTCACAAATCTGTGTGTAAAACTTGCAAAACTTTTACGACGCGGAGCCCCAAAAATGGCGGCTGCACACGTGCACTAAAAAATTTGACAGACTCCGGGGAATAAAAAAAACCTAACAGCTATAAATGCACAATTACACTGAGTTCGGGCCTCGAGTTGGGCGCCAATATAGTGATTTTACACTAATGTGGGTTACCCCCGAACTCATCGATACATGTGCTTTCAGCTACTGTTGACGTCCTCTGTCTTGTAAAGCCGCAGATCGTCTGAGGGTTGATCAGCAGATCTGTGTGACGTCACAGCATGTAGGCCAGTCGTACGTCAGATGGGTCGACATTAACTACAGAAACAACATATTAGCGCATGGACATTTATTTGTATATTTTTAACCAAAGCTGTCCGATCCAAGGTATGTGTCCGATACATGGTTAACTCACCCTAATTGATATATATATAGATAACAATTAGATAAGGACAATTGAATTTTAGGTGACTAGCTGAGTGGGTGTAGTCAGCTATATACATGACGGTATTATCCGTTGGTGCAGGACAACGATAGACTACCCATGGTGAACCCATCGTCAGCGTGGGAAAAGAGACGCATGCGGACGCACGGGCACTTTGTGAGCTGGTGATGTGGTCCCGTAACATCAGTGATGAAAGGTTTGATTTACATCACAGTGTATCGACGTTATACATGAAAGTGTGAGTGTTTGTGTGTGTGTGTGTGTGTGTGTGTGTGTGTGTGTGTGTGTGTGTGTGTGTGTAGAGAGAGGGTTGTATTCAGTAGCTATATTTTTTCTTTACACTGTAAATAAAGTTATTATCACGGTTTTGACTATTTATTCAAAGTTTAGTTTATAAACGAGGGAATTTCCAGGCCTTTTAACACAAATTGTGACAATATATATATATATATATATATATATATATATATATATATATATATATATATATATATATATATATATATATACATATACACACACACAGTCAAACCTGTTTTAAGAGACCACCTTGGGGAAATTTGAAAAGTGGCCAGACAGGTGGCCTTTAATTCCAGTTTGCACACAAAATCATGTAAATCAATGTATAAACACAAAAGCATCAAATAACATGTTTTATTGTAATTACAGATTTATGTATGTAATTTCACATGTTTAATGAACATAATGTATTTTACACCTTTGTATAAAGTTTTAGGGCTTTTCTTGTAAGACTGGTCCTATGATATTTATTCTACGAGATGTCGCGTCATTGAACTGTTGAACCACCCCCAACAAAATTCGTTTATATCCTCGTTCCCCGTTACATTAGACGGTGCTTCAGGACTTTCAGGGTCTACATTGTTTTCATATTTTTTAAAAATATGTGTACTCAATTTTATTTTTAAAATGTAGTTAATTTGAGTTTTGCAAACTTGAAACGTTTCCGCTGTCTTTCGATATAACATACCCTTTATACTAACTCTGGGACTTTCGTTTTTTCACTTAGATTTAATACTTTTCTCTTTACATTCGGAGAACTAGAAGCCATGTTGTAAAATGAATAAAATACAAAAAAAGTAAACACATTTCATCGTATTTGATTTAAACTACACCATAATTATTTAATTACCCAAGCGACTCCATGTTTTCATAACGATCAATATGATCGGGATCTGTAATCAGCTAATTCAGGTGAAATATCACGTGACAAAATTGTCAGTAATGGACAAAATGGCCACTAAATATAGTGCAATTACGTGGTCGCTTAGTAAAGAGAGTGGCCGCTGGCCGCGTTACGCGAGTGGCCGATTATTCCAGGGCAAATATATAGGGAAACATATCGGGGTGAACAAAAAGTGCCGCTCATCGGATTTCAAGTGGCCGCTAAGACAGTTTTGACTGTGTATATATATATATATATATAAAATACTTAAAATTTAAAAAACACTGTTTCATCTGTACAAAAGACTAAAGTTGCAATAGTTGTGGTTAGCCTGGTAGGCGTTTTACTAAAATACTACCCAACTTTCACGAACGTGTATTGTTTAAGAATTAATGTATCATTTTTGGATGTATATCGGGATATAAATACGGGTTGGTCACTTGATCAAATCCCATAAAGCCTAAGGGCTTTATGGAAGATTTGATCACGTACCAACCCGTATTTATATCGCGATATACATCCAAAAATGATACATTATTTCTTATATTTACATTTGTTGCAAATTATGACAATAACAATGCTCCATACTTTCTTTTTTGTGATACCTAGAAAGCCGCTTCGATTAAGATGACGTAACAAAAAATAGTACAACAATGTTGCAAGTATTTAATTATCATGATAAATAAATATGACACTACTTTTGAGACAACACTTTTTTATTATAATAAAGTGAAACAGAAAAGAAAATTCACTTGAAAAGTACAGATTGAAAAAAAAAACCGATTGAAGCTTGGAGGAATAGTACCAATTCTGTTGAAGTCGCAGAGCGATTGGAAATTTGAAAACAAAGCGATTGAAAGTTGAGTTAGTCTACTTGGGCATTTTTAGGGTAAACTCTATCGCAGATTCAAATTCAAAAGCATAATGATTTTCCTCCGACATTATAGAGGAAAGCAACTTTAACTTCTAAGTTCTTTTTACGGAACAAAACGGACAAGGAGTTAAATTTGACCGTGATCCGTGAATGGACTAAACACGAAAGGTCTATGGTATTGCGTTTGCGATTTTGATCAGGCTTTTAATAAAGTCAGAAATGAATTTTAACTGAATTAACTCCTTTGACAAATTGCGATTGTAATTTTCAAGAACGCCTCGTTACGATGTCGATCCATAAAAATTATAGTTCTGTTGACAGGCCTATCTTACATGGATCATTTATCCCCCGCAATTAATGTTATATTTTTTAGGAAAATGAATGAATAAAACTTCGTATAACAAAATACAGGTACGTTTATTTTTTAAGCCTAAATTATATTTTCATTCCGATATCTAATAGGTGTGTTTCAGCACAAGTCGGTTAGTTTCAGCACATAGAAAAGGTAGTGACCTAGATTATTCATGCGCTACTTTGACCTTTTGACCCATAATGATGTTATGCAGGAATAACAGCGGATTGCGCAAACAGTGTTATATAAGGGAAAACATTTGCAAGTGTAAATATATATAATTTGTATTGTAACTGTAAATTGTAATGAAAAAGTTCTTAAAATCCATATGGTGAATTCAGGGAAAAGCTCAATTCGTTACTCGCTCAAGTTTACGCCGAATAAAAACTCCAAAACGAAACAAAAGTTCAACAAGTTGTATTTTAGTTGATGAAATAACGGTACATGGTATACCAATGAAAACCGATTAACAACTTAATAACCTGCGGAGATTCCAGCACGGAGAGTCCGATATAATTCTATACATAAAATCGACACTAACGTGCGGAAATCCTGCACAGTCCGATTTCATACATATTCCACTAACGTGCGGGGTTCCAGCAGAGCTACCCGACATAACACTCTATGCTAACGTGCGGGGTTCCAGCACAGTTAGCCCAACCGTACTCTTTGAGGTCTTAAACTATTCTCTCTTACATTTTTTTTTTTGGAGAGGTATTGCTCTTTTTTCCGATTAGAAAGAGATGGTAATGACATGCCAGAAAAATAAACATTCACACATATAGATGTTAAGATAATTTCGCACTTCTATTGTCCAACAATTATTTAATTTGCCTGGAAAGTAAGGTAAGAAGATATAAGAGGCTAGTGTCAAGAGGATTAACATTTTTGTCACATGAAAGCATCTCCATTTGTTTGTTTGGTTATTTTTTTCTACAAACTATATTGCGTAATTAATCTAAATGAGAGAAAATTCTGAAACTTAAGTTCTCATAGCAGCTTGTAAATTTTAAATCTATACCCTGTTACATTAAAAGTTTAAAATCAAAGATTTCTAAACTTATCTAAGTGTATCTATGTATCTACACTTCTAAATTAAGATATTTTGCAAATAAACTACAAAATGTATGCACCAGAGTAACTGCTTACACCTTTGTTATTACAACACGTGTGAGAGGATGTTCGTAAGTCATAATTGAATTTTGACTGATAAGTTATTATTGTAAAATTTATCAAAAACCTTATCTTATCTAAGTGTATCTATGTATCCATACTTCTAAATTAAGATATTTTGCAAATAAACTACAAAATGCATGCACCAGAGTAACTGCTTACACCTTTGTTATTACAACACGCGTGAGAGGATGTTCGTAAGTCATAATGGAATTTTGACTGATAAGTTATTATTGTAAAATTTAACAAAAACCTACATGTACTTTCATTTTCGATAAACAAGCCTGAAATAGCAAAAATAAGAGTAAGGTGTTGGACACGCTTTGGCGTATCCAAGTCAGGGGTAGTTTGCATCAAAATATATACTTGCAATAAAATAATATTGACTGATTATGTAAAGAGTGAATATAGTTATTGGGAACTTATTTAGAGTGTGCATTGAAGTTAAAATTTGACAAATATTGAATAAATAAAACAAGCCGATTCGTTTCTTGAATGCGCGATTTTTTTTATGGTTAGAACTTTCTAGAACGGGGTAATGCGGGTTGACTAATTCACGTCATGGCGGAAAGTAAAGGACGAGTTCATCATGCGTCGCATACAAAAAACCCAAAAAAGTTAGTAAATAAAATGAACCAATTTGACCCCCTTCTGCCAATGTTTTTAATAAAAGTTATTTGTTATAAACATTATAGTGAAATTAAACCTAAAGAACGAATTCAGAAAAGAGATGCGACGCACCATACATCAACTCCCTGGTTTGAAATAAAATAAAGAAACTAATTTTTCCAGTCTGCTGCAACAAAAAAAATCACGGCCATGCACATGTATATATAATCAAATTCAATTTAGATTATCATCCCTGACCGCTCCCTTAAACCCACGATGCTGTTGTATTTTAATTTCAATTTTAAAGTTTAGGTTTATAAGGCAACTAAGAAAAAAAAATCGGACACAGTATATACAAAATGATAAACAAAATATAATTCAACATTTTAAGCAGTGTATTATATTAATGTGAAAAGTGTTAATTCCCGGTGTGGCTCGGGATATCATCTAGTTCTTAATAATTTTATTCACATCTAAAGTTTGCAAGATTCTCATGCATATGCAATTAACGGGGACGATTCTTGTACACGATTTTATTGAATTTGAACTAATTAAAAGAGCGCATTTTGGATTAAAAATTATTTTGATATTTTTTCCTAAAAAAAAAGCAGAACAAACACAAAGACAAGTACCGTGGATTTTATTTTAATAATGTTCGATCTTCTTACATCAGTTATTTTAATAGCATACCTTCCTTCCGTATCAGCAGACACTTGTTGACTTCATATTTTAATGAGATACGCTGGCCACATGTTCCTTTTTTCGACACATTAGATAAGTTTAGAGATACAAGTATCCTTGATGAGACCAGGAAGGGATGTATAAGTGCATAACTATATAATAGCACTAAAATACGGAAGAGTAATTCAAGATTTACTGAAGACAAGTTTAAAGGGGTATGTCCCATGTGACAGACAACAGCTTTGATAACTATTCGTTTTGCACGATGTGAGACTACATATAAACATATGGACATAGGATCATGATCGTCTGACAGCTCAAACAAATTTGTGACTTCATTTGCTTGTTGTAAAGATAGGTAAAACGCTCTTTTTTCATATATTTACTTCACTTTGCAGTGGTTAAATGTTGCTTTCCTTTGATGAAGATCATACCCTTTTGACAACAGCCATATTGCTACAGGACAAACGGGAAAATTTAATAAATGTATTTTCTTCGTAGATTTAAAGTAGATGCAATTAACAGCGAATTTAAGCAGTGGTTTTAAATTTTAACAAACCGACTGGATTTCACCAATGATACAGCTCTTAAGTGCTTATTATTTGCTATAGATATAGTGCATTACAAATTCAAAATATATGATATATTGCCATAGTATTTCATAACACAAATCTGTTTTAAGAATAAAGTTTTTTATTCCTTCTTTTACACTTGAAACAATACAATTTTTTTTTCTTTATAATTGTTAACAATTTTCAAGTAAAATCGCTTGAAAACCCATCTTCTCTTATGCTACCTGGTATTCAAACTGTTTTTCGTCTTTCATTTTCAACAGAATGGCTCTTCAGAAAATGTCTGAGTCAGTGTATGTGGGGATGTGTCACGAGATAGGGACCCCACAACAGGTGGCCTCTAGGAGAAACAGATATGATGATTGTGAGTTACTTGCGAATCAAGTATTTAAAAATGAGATCAAAATAGAATTAATGGTGAGTGGAAGTCAAAAGGAAGGATTCAGATTACGTGGTTCAGATATAGACATTATGTACTGGCCAACTGATCATCGAGTGATCTGGGACTATTCCCATATTCAGTTTCAGGACATACAAAGTCATAAAATGCTTTTTTGTGACAGTTCTGAGAGTCCACCAGGGTTCACTTTACTTTTTATACCATTAGAATACGCCATCTCTCTGAAACGGTATTTTGAAGATGCTTTTTATTATGTAATGGTAGCTTCTGTAAATCACAATGGACTGCTTTGCATATCAAGTAGTGCATACAGGAAGGTCATGAAAAACATATCATTTCCTGGTTCTGCAACGCATGGACCATGTAGCAGTGGAACACTGGGGAATGGAGTAGAATATGACGAAGTCTATTGTTTTGTCAGTGAGTTTTGGCCACCTTCTGCTTCCAGTTGGAAAGACAGATGTCTTTCATGGCCCTCGCCTCATGTTGTCGAAGACATCGTTAGAAGCGGATGCCATTTTGTAGCAATAGGACACAAACTAGGAAACCATGCGGAAAAGGAATGGAGAATTTCTTTCACTCAGGCAGAATACAAACTTGTGTATTCAATGAATCATACACAATTTCTGACTTATGGATTGTTGAAAATATTCTTAAGGGAAATAATAAACAAGGGAATTAGAGATGAGGATAAACTACTGTGTTCCTACCACATGAAAACAGCCGCTTTCTGGGCTATTCAACAAAACGCACTGGACAACTGGTCTCCTCAAAATCTTTTGGGCGGTTTCTGGGTTTGTTTCAAACTTCTCCTTCAATGGGTTTATGAGGGGACCTGTCCAAATTTTTTTATTCCAGCAAACAACATGTTTCTAAGCAAAATATTTGGTGAGACACAGCAAACATTCTTTGGGAAACTGTACGGGTTGTACGAGAAGGGAATTGGAATATTGCTAAATAGTGAATCCATACAAACATACATGATCAATATTCTTTGTAATCCAAGACTCGTGGTCTGTCTTGATGTACAGATAAGAGAGGCTGCTTTTGATACAGAGATATTCAATGATATTGCTGGATTTGATACCATACACCTCACAAGTACTGAGCATGCTATCAAGATGCTGTTGCACCCGATTCTACAGAATTCAGGTTTTATATTTTTACAGTTTCAAGAGGCCATGTTACAGAAAATTGCAGCCACCATATTTCAATCATTTGCTTTTCTATTGTTCAACACTTGCTCTATCAGAGGTGATAACAAATTGGTGTATACTGTTGACAAAATATCGTTTTACCTGTTAAAACTAGCGGTCAAGTGTGGTATTATTTATGGCATGGTGTACATTGCCATGTATTATTACAAAACATTAAGATACAGGGAGGCTTTATCTATTATTGAGATGACAAAGGTCAAGTTATCACAGCCATATCTGATGTATAAGAGACAAGTAGATCTCGAGAGTTATACTGAGGCTGTAGGTGGAAAATCTTTGTCTACAAAAATGAGACAGGCACTATTATGGGATATTCAACTTAGTAATGAAATCTGTTATATCGAGGAATTGCAACCAGAACAGCGGCATGAAACAAAGTACCATATGCATTCTCCTTTATTATATATTCCACCCGTTGTACTGTTTCATATGATAGAGTATTTATGCTCTCGACATGTTGATTCCATTAAAGAAAAAGAAGCTCTAGATGATCTCAAGTTCTTAGTCCATCATGATCAGGGTCAGTTTGTACCTAAACAACTCAGAGACATCTCCTGGGAGATCCTGGGGATATGTCAACAGATGGCAGGGAACGTCCAGGCTGCTCGGTACTCATTCCAACAGTCCCTCAAAGAAGACCATTACAATAAAATAGAACACGCTACCAGACAGAGAATCCGTGATCTAAACTAATGGTTAATATCAGGTTAACTGTCGTACACTGTCAGAGTGTTTGTTTCTTATCTGTAATATTTGCTGGAATGTTGTACTATAAGAACAAACGCAGTCTTAAACTATATACAGATCCGACTTAATCGTGACAATATTTAATTGGATACCTGGGCTATTGGACACATCTTTTATAAACATTGGACTTTTTTCCAAAGAATTCGAAAACTCTAGATGATATGTAATTATCACAACAATATGATATCTATTAAATCAAATACAAATTGCTTACCAACAAAGTGTCCAACATTTACTAATCAATAGTACATATTCGTTTCAGAATCATTTTTGTCACAATCAATATATTTATTCATGTGTACATTTTCTTGTAGGTACCTCTGATTTTTATTTTATGTTTATATCCTTTTTGGTGCCTCAATTTGGTCAATAATGAACTATTCTCGGGCTGTTCTATTTGTTTACTATGATACTATAAATACCCATGTTTTTTGGTCAGTGAGCCGGGTTCCATTAGCACGCACTGCAGTACTAGCACGATGTGTAACTTAGTGTATTTTTACGGTAACCAATCTCCATTATGGTTCCGGCAAGGTTCCAGCAAGCAAGGTTCCAGCTATGTTCCAGTGCGTGTATTCATTTACTACACTGGAAGTCGGTGGACGAAAGCCGTCATCTTAGGACGTGGTACAGAGGAGGACACATCGGAGGAACACTAGAGGGACGCTGAGGACAAATATACCACCGTAGGAGGCCATAGGATGGAACTGTTATCATAAACATTTTTTTGTCAATATTTGTTTTGTGAATATGTATATGTGTAAATTTATTGCTTTTGAATATAGATAGAATATTGTAAATACTTACTGATGTTCTTCTTATTACTCGACTGAGTAGACACGCGACGGCTGTCGTCACAATTAACCGTGATGTTGATCGGTCTATTGTTCATATGGTTAATATTTTTTGTAATATCAAATCACTTTAAATGAATTTCTTACTGAATATGGCTTTGTTTACTTAAAAATTTAGCACCATTTAAGTACTAGTTGCTATTTGAAGAACTTTTTGCAGTTGTTATATTCAAAGATGAATGTAAAATTCGGACCCCAGTGATTTGGAAAAAAATGAATTTCAAAATTTTTCTGCCTTCATTTTGCATATACTTAATCTTTTATATGATAATGTACCATCATAGAATCTCTTTTTACTCAATATAAAAGAATCAGATGGAAGATGTACATCATCATGGATGGTAAATGTACAATATTTTACACTTAATCCTCGTAGACGTTTAGGTCCGCCCGACATTTAAAAGTCATTAAAATGCACAAGCGTATTTAGGCTAATTTTTCTCTTCAGCTGGTCAATATATGTATTCAAACTCTATATCGGAAAGGAGACAAAAGTTTCCACTACGCTCATAAGTAACTTCTTAAAAAATGCAAACGCCCCGTTGGCCTTCCCAATTATAAACTGATGTTGTTTTCTTGGTGTGAACTCGCTTAAGGGGGATGTACGTCATCTTGTACATTTGAGGAAAAAAATGTAAACATTTCTTAAACTGTCATTTCTGCTAAAAAAAAACCTATCAAAACGGGTTTCAGAAGGTACAAAGGCAATAATATGAGGTTTAACACGTTTCTTTTTTTTGTATGCAACTTACGCATACAAGAACAGAACAACGCCTTTTGTAATCACGTAGAACTGCGCAGCTGCAGACTTACATCAAACATTAAAAAATCTGAAAATATATGAAAAAAGGTCATTGGTGTCTATTCTACAACCGCTTGTTGGGAAAGGGATTGAATTTTGCAAATTTATGTTGTAGCTTTGTCCCAAAGTAGGGTACCCTATTATGAAAATGGGTCTCAGAAACTGAGTTGGCACGATATATATTCAACTGTGTCTATGGAGGTAAATTGAGGAAGTTATATTTTCAAAGAAAAATATTGTATACTTTTTATTTAAAACAATTTTTTAGACCTCTACCCTACTTCAAAAAAAATATATACATATAAACTTGGGTCTGATATCGAGATGTCCGTCATATTCCACACAGATTATTTTGAATTGACATATATTT
The DNA here is from genome assembly GCA_033439105.1 of Magallana nippona. NCBI lineage: Eukaryota > Metazoa > Mollusca > Bivalvia > Ostreida > Ostreidae > Magallana > Magallana nippona. Next base: position 948,590 of record CM065923.1, read on the forward strand.
GTTTCTTAATATAAATATAACGTCAATGTGCCTACATAGACACAAGAGTTCAAGTCAGTTTAAGAAATGTTTAACATTTTGTTCTACATGTGTACACGATTGCCGTAAATCCGCTTTAACCTCTCTTAGTCTCTCTCGTGTAAACCAAGCGCGTCACATGATGCACATTTCGGAAGACTTTATATATGGAATCCGGATAGGGCCATGTGGTTTTACTATCGCATCATGGCACCATCGACGTTTGAGTTGATAGTGCAATGGTGCAATAGTGCGATGACGATGATGCGATAGCGCGATAACCCTCCCCATCTAAATCCATGCCTTGATCATGTGGTCTTCTTTAATTGCATTGTTTTCTTTGTTTATTTGCCTATAATTTAAATATTTATATTGTTAGCAAGAAGGCCAAGGCTTATTTGTAATACTTTATTATTATTAGAGAGTCAAGTTTATCAACCTAGTAAGGTCAATTTCTCATATGAAATCCGTTCATATATTCATTGCCTGGCGCGTTTTCTCTTTTCAATGGCGCATGCGCAAAACAGTCGATAGCGCAATGGTGCGATGACACGGTGACGATGACGCGATAAAGAACTAACGATGACGCGATAGAGCATCGCATCATCGCTATCGCACCATCGTGTCATCGCTATCGCACCATTGCAGTATCGCGATCTGCTTAATTTCTTCAAATACCCGTCGTCTATTGTACCAAGGTTCATACATTTTATTTCTTGGTATATTTATTGAAAGGACAGGATTACAAGCCACAACGAAATACATTTTTACGGTGTGTTTAAAATTATTGATAATGCTTTAATCATTGCAATGAAAATACAATCAAAGCTATTAACTAATTAGGGTGTGTCATTTTAGTTGTTTACTTTCGTTTTAAATTTGTCATGGTAGATTTTCTATAACTTACTGTATAAGGGGCCGTTTACATATATTAGGGAATGTCCTTTTGTATTCATTTGAATAAATGATTGTTACATGCTACAGTAGGTATTTAATCAGTGTTTTGAGCAAGAGAGGAAATCTGTGATTTTATGACTGAGAGATAAAGACAATGATAAGTAAGGATATAGGGTTGTACAGTGTACAGTCAAAGAGGTTATCTTACCTTGTCCTAGTTGTGCATGCTTTTTTAATTGGCACAACATGTGCATGTTCTAAGTATACATTTATCGCGCTTTTCGATTTCTCTTTTTAGTGATGGAACTTCAAGTTCAGATTTTTAAATTAAATTAATTTGAAATATATTATTATTTGATATTATCAAACTTTTCTTAGTATTGCGTCAAAACGTTGAATTTCTTTGTTTAAGTAATACATGTAAAGGGATGATGAATTTAACATTAAAGACATACATATTAACTGAAAATAAAACTAAAATGCGTAGATGTAATTTGAGAAGGATCAAGTACTTTTGATCTCTTTATAGAGTCCAATGACCGACTGATCACTTTTTTGCAAATATTGTACAAAGGTACAGAACTGTCATGTAAACCATGGCACTGCACAGTGACCGTGTGACTTAAGATGAGGATTTCAAACACATCAAATAAAAGTTACCAAAACAGTATCAAGTATTTATAGTTAATTGTACAAAAAGAGCCTCGCTCATAACTGTTTGAGTGGTTCTCCTATCAAGTATTTATAGTTAATTGTACAAAAAGAGCCTCGCTCATAACTGTTTGAGTGGTTCTCCTATCAAGTATTTATAGTTAATTGTACAAAAAGAGCCTCGCTCATAACTGTTTGAGTGGTTCTCCTATCAAGTATTTATAGTTAATTGTACAAAAAGAGCCTCGCTCATAACTGTTGAGTGGTTCTCCTATCAAGTATTTATAGTTAATTGTACAAAAAGAGCCTCGCTCATAATTGTTTGAGTGGTTCTCCTATCAAGAAACCTGTTTTCATTATTAGCTTTCTTCCTGCCGCATTCAATGGGATAACTCTTAACTTTGGTATGTTTATAATGGCCCTTGTCATCGACAGTAATAGTTTATGCCGATAATGGACGACATCCTTTTTTGACGATCCTAGTATTAAATAAAAGGAGTATTTTAAGAGTGTTCAAAATCCAACATTAAAGTTTTTTAATACAAAAAGAGGCTGGGTGGTCAACAAATTGACCGTCAGATCTACCTTAAGTCTTAAGATATAATTTGTTTAACTATAAACTATTATTGAGTAAAGAAACATATATTTTTTTGTTTATTTTCATTATGTGGAGCTTTTCTTATAAAGGAGATCGAATGTCCACTATCATCAAGCCCTCTTAACAGCAATACTCCACTTCACTGGCAAAGTAAATAGAGGAAGTGATGCAAGTGAAGCAATGTTATTGGCAGGGAAGACAACCTGGGTCAGTGGTATCGTTGTGCTAAAATATTTTCCTAAAATTTAAGAGAAATAAAACATGAGACATCTTGAACAATTTATAATACAACTGAACTTTACTAGATTGTTTAAACACCAGATTGTTTAACGCCAAAATGGGTATTTAGGATTATCAATGTCTACTGACAAATTCAAATATACATTTTATTTACGTACACATTTAGAATGCATTCAAAGGAAAATAAAACATGGCAAGACGATCCACACTTTCACATTCATCACACGTGGAAACGGTTTCATATACGGTCAGCCATGTTATCTTGGAATTTTTTTTAGTGTTTTGGAAGAAAACCGACGATGTGTAGAAACAGGTCTCAATGTTCAAATTACAATCCACCAACAATGGCGTAATAAACTGCAAATCATTGGATTTAACGTACTAAATGTGCAACTTGTCCCACCCGTGGGGGAAATGATATTGGCCATACAAACCAGCTCAACACTTCAATGAGGGTCTATTAACAGCAAATAAAAGACGAAGCAGTGAGGAACATGTTCAGAACACTTTGTTAATTGAGGAAGAGAACATTTTAAATCTTTTCATTTTACAAAATATAGACTTCCAATGAAATCGCCCGTATAACCAAAGGGGAATATTTTGATAAAATATTTACCCAAAAACTTCATAACAAATCATTTTTATAGGAATAAATTCAGTAGCTACAAAATTTATCCGAGTATAAATTGGGTTGGACAGTTTACGCTTTGTAAACAAATTGGTATATCGGTATAGGCAACCTAGGTATTGCAATGGAAAGCACCTTATAAACACGAACATATATATCCTTGTATTACAAAATTTCAAGTTCTTTCAGCAGGGAAAACTTATGACACACTCACATTGTCAGAGGATAACCAAACGTCCAAATTATTTCAACAATAACTATCCAACACTAACCAACAAGATGAATGAATATATACCTACCAAAACTGACCAAAAACAATAAAGATTCAAAAGTACACGTATTTGTATTATTACATAGCAACACTGACTATGTTTCAAATTTGTCACCAAAAGAGCGCGAAAAGAAATTAACCTGATGTAAAATGAACAATAACTCTTACATGTAAAAACAAAAACTAGACTGATTATTTCATCATTAAAAAAATAAAGCTTACACAATAGCTCATTGAAAAGAATTAAACTGATGTAAAATGAACAATAACTCTTACATGTAAAAACAAAAACTAGACTGATTATTTCATCATTAAAAAAATAAAGCTTACACAATAGCTCATTGAAGAATTAAGTTTTCTTTCAATTTTTTTTTCATAAATTATGTTTTCAAGTATCCGTTACAATAAGCCTTGTATTGATTAAATGTTCTGCCTTTTATTGTTTTTCTTCTGTCCACGGACGTATTATCGGGCTACAAATATCAATCAAATGTGTTTTATTTCCCAAGCTTAAGTATTCACTCACGCCTGATTAAAAGTTGATTTCTTTTAAAACTTAAGATATTGAGATATGATTTATTTTATTCATTTTTGTACAAACATCCAATGATGATATTTTTTTTTATCAAAATAAAAATGTTTATGAACACAGATCTATCTGCACAATTTAGACATTTTGTTAACAAATATTACTTGATTTATAACATGATAAGATATCCTAAATACCAATAGACTAGCCGTTTAGAAACAAATCAGAGGCACTTGGGCAAGGAACAAACTTGTGGACGAAAATATCATGAAACAAGGAAAGTCAAGACCCAGAAGTATGCTTTTAGACCTCAACAGGAACATGTATGATACTTACATAGTTGCTGTAGTATACATTATGGTTAGAGCATGTTATTATTTTTGTTTAGTTCATTCTATACATAAAAAAAGATTTGTGCGTCGCATGTCCATAATTAAAAATTATTAAATGCATCGTGGATGATTTGAATTACATATCATTGGTATGATATCAATATACATGTAATTACATAGAATAACCTACACAATCTACCTGCATCTAACACAATTGACTGAAGTAAATAGTGTGAATACCCATATAGAATGTTATTGTAAGATCTAGACATTTCAAACTAACCTGTTTATTGAGGCAGTTGATAAGAAAATACAACAATCCTCCCAAAACATGTCAAAAAAAGAAAGCATCAATAAAGATTATGGAAAAATATGTTGCTTCTCAAAATTATCGAAAATTCTGAAAAGATTACGTTCACTTTAATTATACTTACTTAATTAATAAACAATATCATAAATATGATGTTAAATGTAATGACACTAGAATATACTATGTATGTGTATTTTTACCCAATCTATATCACTACAATGTTATGTGCATTTAACGGCCATAAAAGGGGATTCCAAAATTTGTCATGAAGTCATGTATCACCAGTTTAATCCTAGAACAGAATTACCCCATTATTTACCTTTCTTTTTACGGAAATGACAAAACCTAGGTTGTTTTAGACCATACTCAGCTGTGTACGTACTTATCTCATGTCGCAATGTTGAGTAATATAATTAAAACAAAACAGGAGGCTGGGTGGTCAACAAATTACCCATTAGATCTACCTTACATTTATCTTTACGATTTTTAAAGTTATAAACTACTTATCGGTAAAGAGAAAATTCAAAATATGTAAGCTTGAAAGAATTGAATATTCTTCTTTATACAGAGCTCTTTTTCTTAAGGGGATTAATTCAGTCAAAAAAAGGCCTACACCATTTTTTACATGTCTTTTCGTTGTGACAAGTTCGTTTATTCAATATTTACATACCCAAACGCAAGTCTGATTTATTCTGGCTAATGGAAACCTTATTGAATAGTGTAAGGTAAATAAACGACCGAAAAACTGTTTACAAGCAATAAATAGGCATAGAGTTTTAAATACGTGATAAGCAGAAAACTACCAATTCTGCCAGATATTATACTAACGCTTCTTGAACCCTCCAATATTTGACAGATCGCACAGTTTTCCTCTGATAACCATTTTAGATTTGCATTTTTAAAACGTTCTTGCAAATGCTGCGCTTTAAGACATTTAAGAATTACTCTAAGAAACCTACATCCATACTTTTGTTATGATTAGCATCGCATCTTATGTTTTGATTCATCTCAATAATTGACATTATCAGCAAATACAATCTTCCACTGGGTCGCATGCTAACTAGCGTTTTTCATACTAATTGTTAGACCATAATTAATCACCTAATTATCTACGGGTTTCCCGATTACGACAAAGAACACACAGCGGGTGTGACCAGTCAGCAGAGAATGCTCACTCCTCCATGGCACCTGATCCTACCTCTATTCTTTTTTAAAGAGGTCTGTGTGCTCTGCTCCTGTTTTGTAATTTTATTTGGACTTTTGAGTTTGAACACTGTTCGTTATCACCACATGTCATTTAGACTTTCATCAGTCTAAAAATGCGGAACACACATAATTATGATCAACAAGAGATACCTACTGTGAACTTTCATCAATATTATTTTATGTTCAGTATATTCCTTTCTTTATGTCTAAATATATAACATATTTTGTCCCTGACTTTTCAAAAAAAAAAAAACCAAAAAAAAAAGTATTAAAGCATACCGTGGTTTTATCAATATTTCTTAAATACCAATTTTTGTGGTTTATGTTTTTAGCTGATAACATATCATTGGCCCACGAATATTAATAAACTACAGTATATTATCATTTTAACGATTCATTCATTTCAGTTTAGCTAAGCATAAAGAAAACGTTGTGATGGCATCTTTCTATTTTTTTTAAAAAGGGAAAGATCAGTTAGACTTTGTAGTGCCCTACTAATTTTAATGATCCATTTTTTTTTAAATATTTGATATATCTATATAGGGTTAACTTAAAAAGGGCAATGATTTATTAATGGAGAAGCATATGTTTTGCAAATCTGTGAAACATTAAAAGTAATTTCAATAACGGTAACTTGTGACGATTTGAAGAAAGGAGACTTACTTACAAGAGACATAGAGAATTTGCATTGATTCAAATGATACCGATGTAAATTTAACAGTATTCCACAATTCAAAAACTGTGAGGAGCGTGCATGCACGTTGATACACCTGCGATATTAATTTGTTGTGAATTTCCTTTGTCTATTTATCCTTTATGCGTTTATGATATGGATTATCGAGTCAACATCAAGCACGTAGACATCAATGCGCTGAGGTTAAATTTAATAAAATGAAAGGAAGCTAGGATACATATTGGTTCGACCATTTTCATCAATTTCCCTAATATTTTATACATAAATAATTTTGCTGGGTTTTGTTATTTTATTTATTTATCGATTATATGTACTTGTATCTTGCATTTTTTTGGATTAAACAGTTGGAAATGCATAGAAAATTTTATCATTCTTTTACTCTCATCTACTCATACATTTTTTGACAAACAAATATAACTAACTTTACTTCATATTAATCTTAAATATTTTTATTTTGATCATAAATTAATTTATCGCCATTGGCTGCCCAAGAATGTAAACGGTTTTTCAAAAATTATTCTTGATTTGTACATTACATTTTAAACAATTAATTCAAATGCTCCTTATTTTTTTTAAAGATTCTAATTGAAAAAAAAATAACTATGCTACATAATATCTGGCGGCCACCAGATAAGTTTCTGTTTCTGACCGACGAGACTCTGTCCGGTTTATGTTCGTGTTTGGATGACAAATGGGATAAAACATATATTAAATATGATGGCTGTCTGGAAAGTATTCAAGATATTTTAAAATACGCAAGATCGCAAATACTACGTTTGTGTAACTCTCCTAAAAAGGAGGCTGAAAAAGTTCATCGGAGGTGGAAAACAAGTCAATAGAAAAACAAGTTTACAAACTGATGAAAACTGAAGAATTGGAAGCTTGCGCTGCTTACATCTTGTCAGACAGCTCAGAATCAGAGTATGAATTTATGAATTTGAAAACTCTGTTCATGACAATGTTCTTGATCTAGCAAAAACTACGTATAACACCTTTGAAAATTTTCTCAATGTTCTTAAAATGTATTATAACAGACATGTATGTGAGCAAATATTTCAGGACAGTAAGTCACAGAGTAGTTGTGATACATAGTTTTATCAACGTTTAGGGAGAATTACAGGATTTATTGTACATAGCTGTTTGCATTTTACAGGCAGAAATGAAAATGGTTTTCTTATGAAACAAATTCTAGGCCAGTATAATAACTCAATCAGTAATGTTGCTTCTTTAAATCATGGTAAGAAGTATAAAATTAAAGCAAGAGATATGTACATAGAAGAACAACAAACACGTCAAGGAAACTTTAATTGTGATTTAAGTGGTTTTGTAATCAGTAGAGGAATCCCATACATTGGAGCATCACCTGATGGTTTTGTTCAGTGTGATTGTTGTGGAAAAGGCTGTATAGAAATTAAATGTCCATTTTTATATGCCAAAAACACCGCCTTTAAAGCTGTTTGTCACGATTCAAAAAAATTTGAAATTATTCAAGGTGTCCCTTCCTTAGTCAAAAAAGAGTCTTCTCAATATTTTTGCCAAATTCAGTGTCAACTTGCTGCAACAAAGAGGGAATGGTGTGATTTGGTAATATACACACATTCTGGTATTTTTACCCACAGAGTTGATGCAAGTTTTGGGGAGAAAATTACAGATAAATTATCTGGCTCTTATAAAAAGTATGTATATTCAAAATTATGTCCGTGACTTTGTTATCATTATTGTTAATGAGGAAAGTTGTCCGTGATGGTAATAAAAATAAGGAAGATGAAAGAAATTGATAATCTTGTTATTCATTTTTGATAATTAAGGCACATCACAATGCAACTACGCGTACATTGTATTTACTTGCTAACTTTGTTAACAAGTGGTTTCATAAAATTACAAAAAATAGCAGACACTTTCAAAGCCTGATTTGCAACTGAATTGGAGTTAATGTACATAGTTCCACTAAGAAATTGAAAAGATTTCAGACTTTGTATGGCACGTTCCACATGTATCCAGAGAGATGCAATTTTTTTTTATTGTTTTATTTCATTTGAGATCAAATACCTGCCTTTACCACGATTGCATGCCCTTGTAAATGGTGGCATATTCAAATATGCACCTCTCTGCAGCAACAGATCTTTAATTAGAAAACCCCTGTCCGCCATTACATGGTCCTCCCTTTCAATATAGTCAAGACATCCACTTTTCTCTGTAATGCATCTGTCTGTAATGTTTCCTGACCATAGGTCTGGCACAAAAGAAAATGCACCATTTGGAGTAATGCCTACAAGCGCTTTAAATGTGTTTTTAGATTTATAGTTAGGCCAGGTGTGACTTTGAGCTGTGCGAATTCGAGGACGCTGTACAAAGAACTCTGTGGCAGCTATGATGACTCTGGTTTATGGGTACTTTCTCTTGAAAGAGAGAGGCATGTGTTTATCAATTTTTTCTTTGGAAGGCCATTTTAAAAGAGGTGATAATTCTTGTTCCATGAAGGAAATCCATTATGTGAAGATTGGTGAGACAAGTGACTGTGAAATACCAAATAGCATGCCAAGAACATATGTATTTTATCCGAATCGAAGCCGTAGAAGTGTTAAGGTAAACTCTTGAAAAAGAGTTAATTTCCGAGGTTTTCCAGGTTTTCGTTTACCTCCTTGCTGCCGGCTCTTATCCAGGCTCGATGACTGTCGAGTCCAGTACTTCATTTTTGAGGCATTTGTCTTCAGAATGTTGAACAGACTCATTAAAAAAAACAACACCAGGCATTTTGATCTGAATTAGTCAGTCGCTCTAGAAGATTTTCTCTAAAAAGCGTGTCCTTATTTTGTAAGTTGTCATGAAGTGCATCTGCCTCCATCTTGGACTCCCTCAATTTGCCCGCTAGGTCGGCTAATTGTGTTCTGAGATGTTTCACTTCCACTTCCAAACTTCTACATGTTTCCTATTGAAAAGACAAAATTTAAAAATATCAATTAAATATTTGAACCATGAATTTTTCTTAATATTCACGAGTGTACATAGCCACATGTATATATGTTTAATTTCTTAATATTCATGATCGAGTGTACAAAGCTATATATTCAAAAAAAAAGTACTGAAGTCAGTGAATTTGGTTAAAGCGTTAGCAATATATCTTTAACTGATGGTTTTCGACAGTTAGAAATGTTAACTTTGCCTTTACATCTGTCTCACATTGCTTTCATCATTCTTGGTAACATCAGAAAGAGAGTATGAATGTTCCTTTGTTGGGTATTGAGTGTATTCAGGCACAGGCAAGGGTACTGTAAACACGGGTTAAACGATTAACTTACATACACCCTGTATTCACTTTACACATATATACATGTACCAGTACATGTATTTTGAAATATTTTTTTCTCCAAAACAATATATAAATAACTGTCCAAATGCTATATATTCATTGTGAGTCCAACTTGTTTTTTAATTTAGTGTGTTTATAAATCACACAGATAGTTGATAGTATAGTTGGCATTTATTAATATTCATATGTAATATAAAATATAAATGAACCTTCACTTGTTTTTGGTTTCTCTGTACTGAGTGTTACTTCACACTGGACTCCTTTGTAAATTTCCTCAGCAGGGACTACAAGGCGTTTCAGTTGAAGATGGGCAGGTGTAACCTGATTATGCTGGGTCCCACTTTTGATAAATCAAAATAAATATTTTTCATTATTGCCAATTTCAGTAATTATACTGTCAGATTTTTTTTTTTCAATTTCGTTTTTAACAAAACTATATACATTACCGGTATATGCTTTTCAAACTATGTTTTCGGTGATAAAGCAAATTATTCATATTTTATACCTGTTAATGGACTGGTTTTGATCACATAACGGCACGTTGCTTTTTTTACTTGTCCTTTGTTGTTTTATTTTGTAGTTGTTGTTAGAAAAGAGAGTGGGAACTGGGTTTTCTTTCGTGGGTTCATGATCAACAAAGAGAACAAATGCTATGCCAGTATTCTTGAGGAACGGGATTAAGATCAGCACGCCTGACTGAGTTTATCCAAGCTTTTCTCTGTTTTGGATACTTTACAGTTGACTGCAGTGGGAAAAACTCAACCGCATTACCGTTTTTGTCTATTTGGGTATTTGTGAAGTCTTCATTTCTTCCGCGAGTCATTTTTACAGCCTACTCCAACACAGTGATAGTGAACCATCGTAAAACGACAGCATCATCGAGTTAAATACGTCTTCTGCTTGCCATTAGAAACTAGTAAACAAAATATGCCCAAAATCTCGCATTTGTTAGGTCACGCAAGATTTCAATCTGACGAAGTAAACGTTAAAACCGTGACGGAACGGACATTTGCGATCTTGCGTATTAAGGAAAACTGAGTAACTGGAGAAGGGTATATATGTATAACATGCCTAGTATTTGTATAAAGTTGTCTTTGGTCTGTATTGTTTTTTAGACAACGGCGTATCAAAGGTGCTGCTATGTATCAGTTTTAAAATCAATTCTATGCAAGAATCAAAATTCGGTGGCCACGCATAGTCATGGATTCTCTTCATACTTGACAATTTAATAGACTTTGATGAGTAAAAAAGCCTAACACCATTTATTTGTTGCTATGTAGTCCCGTTGCCATGGTAACAGAGGGTAAAGATGTAAAATTGGCATTTTAATGCTTATTTGAGAACAAGCTGTGAGTAATGTGCACAACTTGGGGTTTCCAGGGTAGGATATATTATTATGAATAGTTGTCATTTTTCAAAAAAGAAGAAAAACATTCACGGAAATACGCATATTTTTAGAGCGTTTCCATGTTTACTAAACAGAAATTTAAAAATATGTTTATTTCATTTAATTTGAATAAAAAGAGCAAATCTTTGATTTTTTAGTAAACGCTATTATGATTGTGCAATTAAAAAATTAAATATGAAAATCGAGATCCGTTGCTATGGTATCAAGCTGAAAAATAAGGTAAATTATAATATTTTTAGGCATATTTGAATGGATATTAGTCACAAATAATGAATAGATATATAAAATCAATTGGTGAGAAAACATCAAGTATGTCCTTAACTTTAATGACACTTGAAAAAAATCTGACATTTTCTAAAAATAACTGCCGTTGCTATGGACTTTTCAAAAAGTAAGAATTTCTGTGTGATTTTGTAGGCAACTTTATTTTCCATAGCAACAACACTTCTCTATTCCATAACAAAGCTTTTTGTGGTATATAATAAAAATTAAGATATATTTTTACAAGTTCCAACCAAAACAATTGCTAAAAATTTCCAAAATCAGGAACTAAAGCATATCAAAATCATCTTCAATTTCTCAGTTTTTCCTATATCTTGGCCTTGTTACCATAGCAACGGATGTCAATTTTCATAATAAAATATATATTGCATGGATATTGATAATGATGTAAAAATTAATACTTTCCCATTTCGGTTTATTAAAAAACCGCAAAAACCTGATTTCAAAAAATTGTAACGGTTTTAAAAGCATTGGTTTCTCCATCAATTTTCTTATATCATATAAAAATTGAAAATAGGACAAAGGCTGTTTTATGTCTTTAATAGTTTATATTAGTGGGCAAAACCTTCTAATATAGCTTCAAAGTAGGTAAGTTTTGCTATTTTTCCATCTTTAGCCTCGGTTATCATGGCAGCGGTTACCCCCAGCAACCAACTTTTAGTGGTTTTTTGCGTGTTACACCTCGGTGTGTCCATGTATGAAATATAAGGAAAATTGGCGATTATGCGTGGCCAGATCCTTTTATAAATCATTGATTCTTACATAGAATTTATCTTAAATACTTACCTTCAACACATGCGTACGCATCAGTAAGACTTCAATTTTATTTAAAAGCCGCCAGAAAATCATGTGACGACCGCAAGATAATGATTTTCTCAACTTTGGTTATCGATCGTGAAAATAATAGAATTATTATAAGGATGCTATTTAATGAAATACAAACAAATTCAACATTTGCGGTAGTATTACAGTTAGTAGCTAGTACAATCTAAAATTAATATACTAATTGTTACCCTAATAACAAACCAACTAATTCCATTGATACTTTGCTAAAGTCAAAGGTACAATGCAGATAAACAAACCTAATTTTTGATAATTATGAGATCCGAAAACTTGTTCCATCATTTCTTACCCTTTCCTTCCTTGACACATTTTGGAATAATTGTTGTGTTTTTTGTAAGCCACTGAATTAATAGACAGGTCAGTCTGAAAAAAGACTAAATTTTAAAATGGCATCATTATTGGTTAGTGATTTTACTTCAATTGTGTTGGTTACAGGTAAATTTTTCAGAAAGAATGTTTTTGCAATTAACATTTAATTAAGAAAACTACACCTACTTTGAAGTTAATAATATAATCTTGATCTAATGACAATTAACACAATTTAATTGTAGAAGAACGGGTGGAACCACAAAACGTAATATCTCGTGTGAAATATGTACTTAATATGTTGACAAATTTTTCCTCGCCATTTCATTTGGTCCCTCGAATCGTTTGGCACCAACTCTTATGGTGCTCGGAAAAAGTGGCGGTCCAACATGTGCTTAGTGATTTTTCTTCTATTTTTTGACTTATATATTAAGATATTATGTTTTGGCCATATGATTACTGAGTGATATGGGGATATTCTCAATCTCAGCTGTACGCCATACAGAGACAGACACTGCCTCTATGTGACAGTTTTCAAAGTCACCCTGGATTCTATTTACTTTGGCTACCATTAGAATATGCTCAATTAGTCTTATTGCCGGCTTGTGTACAGATGAATGGAGAACTTTATATTTCAAGTTCCAAATACAAAATAATTATGCAAAACATTTTTTTCCTGAATCACGTGAACTATGTAGCAGTGGTTCTATTGGTCATGTAGAATACGACCTTGCAAGATGTTTTGTAAGTGATTTTTGGCGTCCCTCTGCGTCTTCATTGATAGACAGATGCCACCGCCAAATGTTGTCAATGACATCGTTAGAAGTAGATGTCACTTTGTTGCAAAAATGCACAAATAGGAAACCAAGCAGATAGTGAATGGAGAGTTTCTTTCTCCCAGACAGACCACAAAATCGTTTATGTAATGAATCCATACAATTCTTAATTTATGGCTTGCTCAAAGAAATAAAGAAATAATAAAGGAATACGCGACGAAGAAAAAGTACTTTGTTCCATAACATTAATACATCAATTTTATGGGTCATTCAACAAAGCACACTACATCAGTGGTGTCCACAAAATATTCTAGACAGTTTTTGGACATGCTTCAAACTTCTCCTAAAATGGGTGTATGAGGGAATCCACATTATTTCCACAAAATAACATTTTTCTGAACAAATCTTTTATTCCTGAACAAAAAAAGGTATCGTATTGCTGCTTCAATTAGAACCGCTGTGACCAACGTCCTTTGCAATCCAAGAACTCAGGTGTATGTGCATACTGCTGTCTCTGAGGTTGAATTTGATGTAGACGTTTTCATGAAATAATAGAAAATGATACACTACACCTATCACACTTACAACGCTGTATGATAGCCCTGCTAACTGTGGAACATTTGACTCACTCACCCCTGACTCAGTATCAAGTTGTCACCATTCAAAAACTTATAACAACCATTCTTCGGTGTACTGCTTTTATATTCAGCAATATGCTCACTTACACTGGAGGAAATAAAACGATATACATTGCAGAAACAATGTCCTGCCACTAAAACTAGCAGCTAGGTTTGGGAACGCTTCTGTCTTGTTGTACCTTGCTATGTATTAATACAAGACACTCAGTTACAGGGAAGCTTTATCTGTTATAAAGATGACAAAAGTCAAGTTAGCAAAACCTCATTTGATGTATAGAAGACATGTAGACAGAGAGAGGTATATTGAGGTTATAGGGGAGCGGTCCTTGTCTACAAAGATGAGGCAGGCTTTGGTATTTGATATCAAACTAATTAATAAGATATGTTATATCAAAGAGTTATTGGCAGACCAACAGTCTAGAATACAAAATAGCCCCCCTGTATTGTATATTCCACCGTTGATACTGTTATACATTTTAGAGTATTTGTGCAAAAGACATGTTGATACAATGGAAGCACGCGAAATTTTACACAACCTACAGGACCTATTTTACCTTGATCAGGAGCAATAAGTTCATGTTACACCAGTAGACATCTCCAGGGAAGTTCTTGAGATCTGTCATCAGCGGGGAACTTTCAGGCTACTCTGTACTCCCTCCAACAGTCGCTCAGACAAGATTCATTCAATAAAATACAAATCGCTACCATGCAGAGAGAATTCGAGATTTACATGTTACTGAAGTTTAAGTGTTTTTAAACAGCAACTGTTACTAGCGGGAGCTTTGTTTTAAATGTCATTGTATGGTAGTTAAGTTTTGGGAAAACTTCTCTTGACATCTTTTAAGGTACCTCACTATATCAAGACAATTTGTTTGTACAAGCAAATCATCATTGCTTAGTGGTTAAATTATCCGGTTTGTTAACTATAGATCATGAGTTCGAATTCGTTTGGGCCTTTTGTCCACATTTATTGAATTAAATTTTTAGAAAACATAATTTTTTATCACAAATGCATATCTTTTCGCCTGTTTGACGTTTTTAATTCTTATACATCATGCTCTCTGTCATAAATAAGTAATTCTCTGCTGATTTAAAAATCTATTTCAACGTGTATTTCAAACATATTACATATTGTTTTTCAACTCATAAAAAACAGCCCATGTTGAGGACGGAAACGCTCTAAATTTGAGGATTGTTGATGTTGATTTTCCAAAAGCCTATGATTACTCTGTAAAGTTTTCACATTTTTTAGTTCTTCTCTAGAACTATTGGGACAAATTTAACCAAAGTTTCAAAGTTTAACAAGGAAATATATAGGGAAATTTTTAAAAATCTTTTCAAGAACTACAATGCTACAATTTGTGACTATGTTACTATGCAAACGTTCTTAGATAGTTTTGATTCTTTTAAATTATTAGAACCGTGACCCGAAGGCCAACACTGCGGACCTAAGAGTGGTTCAAAGTTTACCAAAGAAAAATATAGGGAAAATGTTTAAAAATGTTCTTCTCAAGAACTACAATGCTACATATTTTGAGATTACTATGCATTCATCCTCAGATAGTTTAAATTTTAAATTGTTAAAACTTTAGCCTATGGACCAATACTGGGTCCCCAGGAGGGCTTTCAAAGTTCAAAATAGAAATATATAATGACATTTTTTTTTAAATTTTCTTCTCAAGAACTACAATGCCACAATTTGTGAAATTACTTTGCAAGCATCCTCAGATATTGTAGATTGTAAATTGTTAAAACCTAACCCCCGGACGAATACTGAGCCCTAAGAGGGGTTCAAAGTTCAATATAGAAATATGGAGGGACATTGTTTTAAAATTTCTTCTCAAGAACTACAATGCTACCATTTGTGAAATTACTATGCAACCACCCTCAGATAGTGCAGGTGCTAAATTTTTAAGACCGTGACCCCCGGACCAATACTCGGTCCCCAGGAGGTAAAATATATTAAAATCAAGAAATACAATGCCACATTTATTAAACCGGCACTTTCTGAAGAAAGTTCGGGTATATTGTTGTTACCCCGGTCCGTCCGTCCGTTCGTCCGTCTGTCACGTTTTACTTTCTCAAACTGCTCTTAAATCTTATAAGCCAGCAAACTGAACTCTTGAAAATTGATTTGGGGTGTCATTTTGTTTTGAAGAAAGGTTTTTAAAATTCTCTGGTAGTTCCGGGGGGTCAAATAATTGGAAAAAATGACGTTTTTTCACAAAAAACCTGCTTCCTCCAATTCTTTCTATATTTTTAACAATAGACAAATCATCCCTTGGAATTTGTTTTGGGGTGTCGTATAGATACGCAATAAGGTTTCGGAAATTTCAAGTTTGTCCTTGGGGTCGTTTAAAAATGAGGTTTTTTTTTTTTTTTTTTTTTTTTTTTTACAAAACGTCTGGTTTCAAAAACGTCAACATTTTTTGCAGTAACCAAATGGTGTACTAGAATATGATTGGAGGTGTCATTTTAATGTGTGACCAGATCTTAGAAATTTTTATCACGGGGTCGGTGGGCAACAAAAAATGACTTTTTCTGCAAAAAAAGTATGGTTAACAGTACTCCTCTTAGAGCTTACAGCTTTTGGAGTAGCTATGTCATTTATTGGGATATGATAGGGCTTATTTTTCTAGAAATAAAAAAATCCTTACATTTATTTTTGCTTCAAAAAAACCCTTACACTCTTTTTAATTTTCGAATAGTCGATTAAAATCAAAATATAATTTGGGGTCTTATTATTAGTTTTATAAACTGGTAAAAAATGTTTTTCTAAAAAAAAAAATCACATTATACTTAGCATAATTGACAAATGATCTATTGAGATATGATCAGAAGCCTTATTTTCTACCTGGGGATCAATAACTTATATTCAAGTTAAACTTAATAACAATATATGATTAAAATAAAATGTTTATCCTCCACCCCCTTCCCCATCAAACCTAGTTCTAAAGATTCAGAGTCTCTTATTTCTTACATTTGTTCAGTAGCAAATTTTAAATCATTCCTTGATTGGTCTTTTTCTCTAGATGCATATTAAGATTTTGGAAATTGCTTTTTAATTTTTAAGATAAACAAAATGTTATATACAATCGGAGCAATTGTAAAGTCTCCTAAACAAAGCAGGATCATCATTAGGCTAGGAATTGCCCACATGGGTCAAACACTACATATTAATGGGATGAAATACTTTATTATTTCCAGTTCTGGAAAGTCAGGGTGTCTCCAAGGGGCATAAACTATATACCATTTGATGCGCAATGACACAAAGAGCAAGAATAAATATGATTAAGGGATGGGGATCTCAAAAGTTATCAAAATATATCATCATTTCCTCTTTCAGAAAGGTGTGTGTGTGGGGGGGGGGGGGTTAAGGACAACTCCTGACAAAGGGTCGTGTACTTTACACCTTTTGATGCATCATAATGACATTAGAAACAAGAATATATATGGTTCAGTGGCGGGGATCTTAACTGTTTTCAAGATATTTGGTATTTTCCTGTTTTATGGGGTCAGAACAATCCCATAGGGTCATGACCTACAATATATTTGATGCATTATAATACATAAGGAAAAATGACCCCTTCCTTCCTATTATAACTCATGTAAACATGATAAGTCTCTACACTTATTTACATGTAATACACAAATTTAATACAAAATGTCACAGGGTCAGTATGGAGTCAACTAAATAGTGTAAGTCTAACAAATGAAAAAAATAACTTTTGCAATGAAAATGACAGAAACTGTACAAATGCGATAGGAAAGGTAACGATGATAAGCTTATTTAAATATTAAAAGATGATGATACAGTATGCTGGGAAAGGGAGATCACTTATTTAGAAAGTGAAAGTGATACTTATGTATTCTGGTGTCTCATGATATTGTGCTACTACATGTATTATACTTACCCATATTGGTCAACATCATAATAATAATCCAATTTAGAGCCCACAATGAATTCTTTAAGCTGATCACCACAAAACCATAAAACAAAGGTTAACGCAAGTTAATTAATCCTATTCTGCATATTGAAAACACATATGTACATTTACACCGCGTGAACCCCATCTAGCCTAAGAGCTGGGTAAAACTAGTACCCGATGATGTTGACGCGCAAAAGCAAATCTAGCGCCG
This sequence comes from Magallana nippona, assembly GCA_033439105.1. NCBI lineage: Eukaryota > Metazoa > Mollusca > Bivalvia > Ostreida > Ostreidae > Magallana > Magallana nippona. The sequence goes on from CM065923.1 coordinate 966,667, forward strand.
AGTTTGTATTAATTATATAGACCATACTTTCTATTACATGAAATGTGAAGATAATTGATAAATTTAAAATTCCCATGCAAACGGTTCAACTCCAGATTGTACATAAAAGGCCGATAATGTGTATCTCATCTTTTATGAAAATCATAATTTTTAAAAACTACCAGAAATATGGCCTTCTTTTTTACCAAAACCGTTACAAGATAGTGTTATTTAGGGGCAAACACTAGGTGTGGGTATTGCTGTCTAATCTTAACATCTAGTTTTTTATGTAAGAATTCTAATATCTTTATATCCTCATATCAAGGTCACAGTGACCTTCTTCGTTTAGGTCAAGGATAATAAGATTGGTCAGTTGATGCATCTTAGATCTTATGATATGATGTCCAAAAAAAGTAGGCTTCTCTTTATGTATTTTTAATGTATTGTCAAATCTTGGAATATATGAGAGTTTTACAATTTTTTCAAAGAGTTTCATATTTAAACATTTTGAAATAGAATAATACAAAAACTATTTTTTCAGGTGAGTGTGTGGCCCGTGGGCATCTTGTTTTATATTTAGCATATTTTTTTCTTCATGTCTAAATAATAAATTAGCCAATCCCTATTAACATGTTGATTTCCCCATTTCCGATACAATGTAATAGAAATAGTTGTCTTGTTGCTCACTACCATTTAAGCACATCCTTTTATATATATAAATGGGTCATTAAGTCACAAGTGTGTCTTAATAATGAATCGGCCAATTTCATTTTACAATTTTGGTCAAGCCTTTTTACTATATTAAAAAATATCACGTCTCCATACTTTGCAATAGAGTTACTTCTTTCACTTAATCAGAACAGCTTCAACTTAATCGCAAATATACAATAAGAGAATTTGTGATCACGAAAATGGTAATACATTTCTATTCTAAAGCCTTCCTTGTATTTTGTGAAAAAACAATAATAGAACTGTTTCCTGCATTTTTATTATTAGTTATCATATGCAGTATTGTGGATGAATAATAATACTATTTCCTTAATCCGTACATGTATTTGGTTTATGCTACATTTTAATATGTTTAGTGGTCTCTTTCTTCCTTAATCCTGGTCCCTTACCAACAATAATCGGGGTTTTTTTCAAGTTTCAATATTATCTTTAATGTACATGTTTTCCATTGCTATAAACGTCGCTAAAGGGCAAAAGAAGATACATTAAAAATGTCTATTTAAATCAAACAATCTCTCTATGAAGAGCGTTAACATTTCAAGGCCGGAGCTTTAAACAATTTTCATTGCAAATGTATCTTAAGCTTAATTCAGAACCCATTATTAGTTTGGTAGACTGAGAGAAAGCGTATAAAGTGCTTTGAAAAAACACAACACGTAACCAACATCAAGTGTGTACAGTGGAATTTGAGCCAGCGACCTGTATTTACTGGTCAAATACGTATGTCACAATGTCAAGACCTAAAATAGTTCATTTTTCACTCTTTGACTATATTTGCTATCAAGAAGTAGAGCCCCTCAGCTACTGTCAAAATTGCATTGGTCTCATTTAGAATACACGTCAATTCAACACAACAAAAAGGCAGAGAGACAAAATAAAACTTAGTAGAAGTTAGTGTCTCCCGACAGCAGAGGAGGCTCACTCCTCCATGGCATCTGATCCTACCTCTAATTTTATTTAAGGTCCATGTTTGCTCTGCTCCTGTATTGTATTTTTCCTTTTGACGTTTGATTTTGAACACTGTTCGTTATCACCACATGGCATTCATGAAGACGTACGGGTGTACACATTTTGCATATTTCAATAAAATATTTATTATAAGGATTCTAAGAGTAAGCACATCTTCAGCAAGAGGGTTTTCCTTATGTGATGAATATAATATTTATTCTATCAATAAAGAATGATAAAAACATAATATCTTCTTTCAGATCCACCTTTCAGAATTGTATGCATTCTATGAAACAAATACTATGATAAGGCTGCAATCAATTGCCAGGTATTCATTGCTGATACAACTTTATGAAATATTTACATTATCTAATTTTGACTGTTTGTTGATGTGTACCTAATACAAAAAAATGTAGATACTTCGACAGATGTTTTATTAATACCGGATTTTATAATACCTTGATGATTTCGACGAAGGTTAGTGTGAGAAACTTGAAAATGAGCATGTACATGTTAATGCTGATGAACGTTACAAACACTGATTAAATGATCATATAATACGTTTGATATTTCGATAAAAAATGTATTGGCTTTTGTCCTATAAAGATCTCCCTAGAACGCATTTGAAGCAATAAGCATATCAATTAAAGATATATTTAACATTGTAAGCTGTGTGAAACAATCTACTTAATTCAGCTAAAAAGGTTCATCCCCGATCACTCTATTCTCTCTCTCTCTCTCTCTCTCTCTCTCTCTCTCTCTCTCTCTCTCGAAAATGTCATTCAAATTAATGAACTAATACGATTATTTATAACCTAAAACATCGTGCATACTCATATTTCCGAGTTCTACGAAAATGCGTCAGCACAAAACCGAAATAACATATATAAAGCCGAGACGCCCTAAAAGAAAAAAAAATAGTCGGTGTTGCTTTCAGCAAGGACATCACCACTTGGAGTTATGGTAAAGAACCTTGAGAATCTTTTCCCATAGGTATGGTAATTTTTTTTATACATAGGCATGTAGTACTGTGGAATCATTATTGTTCGGGGGGGACAATTGTCGCGGCTTTCGTGGGTAACCCTTGCGCACGAATTTCATTTACATAATAGTACTTGCTACCAACGAAATTACGTCCCCATGAACCAGGAAATATTGACCCCCACTGATGATTCCACAGAAAATATTTGAATCATGAAAGTTGAATGGATTTTAATATCAAGTGTGCGCCCTGTAAAATGTTATGTCTTGCAGCTATTGTGAAACAAATCAAAATTAAATGCCTTAAAAATTATATAAAAAGAAAAATCTTTGACAGATAAGACAAAATCAGGTATTCAAAAGCAAATTCTCAGTTTGATTATTATTTCCACTTTTCTTTTGTTTCTGTTGTTCATTTTTGTATCTAATATATATTTTATTTATTTTGGTTGGTGTTATTTTATTTTCGATTTGCTTCTTTAAGTTTCGGGTCTTTTGATATAAGTTTATTACGTTTATTAACCCATTGGATAACTCATATGTGTGCATTCCATATTGTGCTCGATACTTTGACTTTAAGTAAATCATCTACAATTCTGAGGTAATGTATTTCTAATGATCCAGCAACATTTGTGTGTCATTCTTGAAGTCATAAGCAAGATAGAGAGCTCAGATTTTTTTGTTATGAAAATAAAGCTCATGCCATGTTTTTTGTTTTCATTGGTACAATATACCGGTTACAGTTATTTTTCAGACTGATTTTAATATGTGTTCTTATGATTTGCCTATAAATAAACAGTTCCTAGCATTTGTCATATTCATTTTAGGTCTAAACATTGAATTTCCTTTTTAATCAATCTTTGTTTACATAACAATGATTTGGGAGATCTGTATCTCGCCTTTAACTCGACGACTAACACTAAAATGTTGGGTGACTATTACAAAGCTCTCACCGAAGTATTGTAATCATTAAAAACGGGAAAAGATATTTTGTCCAAAATGGTGACCCCGTCACTCTCACCTACCTGGATGACTCGTAAAATATCATTATGATATTACATGTATATTTAAGGTTTTTTGTTCTAATCATTTAAAATCATATCATTTTTTATGCACCATGCTATCACACATTTTCTACATAAGACAAAAGTTCATGCTATTTTTATGTAGTGGAAAACAACTGTGATAATGCTGCTATAATTTTAAGTTTGAAAAGTAATTTAACGTTTCAAATAGCAGCAAAAAATATTGATTTTAAAAAATTCAATTCAATAAATTAAAGTAAAAAACTGTCCCAAAAAATGATAATAATGCTCCTTTTCATAATCCATATTTTTATTCCAGATATAAATTATAAATTATTATTCAAAAATCTTGAAATGGCATTTAATGGCGATTTGAAATTATAACATACTCATAACAATGAATATGACATGTTATATGACTTGAATCAATATCTGAACAAAATGCTTACAATTTACACGGTTTTCATCTCTCTGCCGCTCATATTGATAAGTTGACTGTAAAGGTACACACATTGTTTTTCGATAATATGTATGTGTATCATTAATACTAGAAATCTTTGAAGAATAGAGAGAAACCTGGAACAACCTATACCTTAAAATAATTGTGTATACAAAATTTAAACATAAGCCTTTTGACACAATTGCTCAGAAACAAAACAAGTGAAGGAAGGGTATTGATACGGTTAATGTGTTCCTTTTCCTCCCTTTAATTTTTTTTCTAAATCTACCTTTTAAGTAATGTAACAAGATGTTTTATAAATTTTACGAGTTCGGGCAAAAAATGTTGGGTTTTTGTTTGTTTATTTTAATAAGATTTCGGACATTTAAGATGTCATTGACAACAGTATTTATTCTACATCTGCCAAACATGTTTCCTTGAAGAGTAGTGAAAACATCCATCGTTCGGCAAATGATACACATGCAGATTAACAGTACTATGAAGTTCCTGTACAACGACGGAGAGTGTACATAAACTTTGATGTATCAGCTACAAAAAAATTGAAATTGATTTTAACGGATTTTGACGAGGATAAGTGTAAAAACCTTGACATTATAAAGTTGCCGACAATCGCAACAGTTACCACTGGCGGAATAAAATTATGTGACTTACATAAAGAAAAGAGGATCCTATATAAGTATATAAAACCGCCTTCTGTTTAGTTCTTAGAACAATCTGACACAACAATTGTATTTTCTATTTTCTAAACCAAAAAAAACCCGCAACCCAATTGTTCTCTCTCTCTCTCTCATTTCTCTCTCTCTCTCTCTCTCTCTCTCTCTCTCTCTCTCTCTCTCTCTCTCTCTCTCTCTCTGGCAAATGTCATAAAAATTAAAAAACAAATACGTTTATTTTTAATCTCACACATTATTCAGACTCAAATTTCTGAAAATGCGTCATTCCAAAAACCAAAACTTTACACGCATGTATTTAAGCATTGAATCACTAATTTTTGAAAGATGTGGTCCTATAACGGTGTGAGCATACAAATTGAAGATTGAGCGCTACGAAAATGATTTATTTTTAAAGATCTCTGCCATATTCAACGAGAACATGTAATGCGCAATTAATGGACGAGTCATAGGAACAGCCGAATTATGCTGACACAGTGCACAGTGTTTTAAATTCTAATAACACAATTTTATTTTTTATTTATGTAATTTGATGAATTTACTTTTGGTATACTAAGAAATCAATCAATTGAATTCATTTAACTGTTAAAAAATATTTACGCCAATGAATTATTAATCGGCGTAAATATAATATCAGGTCGTGATCCGGTTTGAAGTCGCGAGGAGTGTCAGCATGTTCTTCGAGAAATACTGAAGGAAGACTGAATGTATTCATACCCACCAGATTTGGTTATTGGGTCTTCTGTGTTATGCGTAAATATTACTCAAATCAATCAATGCAATTTAATAGGGGGAAGAAAGTGAATTTAAATATTTACAAATATAAAGCCGAGGCGCCCTAAAAGAAAGAATCAGTCGATGTTGCTTTCGTTACGACAAGTACATCACCACTTGGAGCTTTGGTAAAGGACATTTACGAACCCTCTAATTTAGATTTCACATAGGTATGGTCATTATACATCTAGTAAATGAAGTTGAATGGAATACTAATAGCAAGAGCAAGCCCTCTAAAATATAATATTTATATTATATATAATATATATTGTAGTTATTGCAAAACAAGTCACAATTTGGTGTCTTAAAGGTTATGAAAAAAGAAAAATATTTTGACAGGTTTTTGCAAAGTCAAATTCAAATTCTCGTTTTGACTATTGATTCGATTACAGTTTCATTGCAATTTATTTCCACTTTTGTTTCTATTTTCAATATTTTATATTTATATATTTTTTTGTGTTGGGTTGCGTTCTCTATTTCGATTTGATTTGTATTAGTTCCGGAATTTTTGTATGAAATTACATATTTCATTGATATAATATTTTCGAAGTATCCAACAGTTGATAATCGAAAATTTAAAATTAATTTGAACCTGGTTATTTCAAAATCGCATTTACCTATAAAAACCCATCATATATACATATATACTCTATATTTGACTTTAATGAGATCATCCCCCCCCCCAAAAAAAAAAAAAGATTTATTTTACTCATAACTATTTTTCAGTTTAAATTATATGGAAGATTCATCAATATGTTATACTGAGTATATTTAATGTTCTTTGAAATTTGTTTAAATCATTGGAAATCCTATTTTGCATTATTAATCCACTTTTAGGCGTATATTAACAACGTTTCATGTCATTTGTTTTGTCGTGGAAAAACTGTGATGTTTGTGCTATTTCCTTCTTTTGAAAAATTGCATTGTCTGAATTAATTCTACGTATTGAAATAGCAATAAAAAAATGTTGCTTTTTTTTTTTAAAAACGAAATTGTAATCAATGAATATTGGTCCCTTAAGGTTTGTTTACAAACGCAATTAACATGTCGTTTTTGACTTCAAAACATCTATATGTACTAGTTGAACTAATTCAATTCATTAAAATTGTAGAATAAAAATAATAAAATGAGTCATACAACATATCAATACTAAAAGTATGGATACTAAAATATATAGGATCCTCTTTTTTTAATGTAAATTGAAAATATAACAAAATTTTATCACATCACATTAAAAAGATGCTTGAGTTTCTGATAGACAACATCTATGTAGTTTTTGGAAATCAAGTCTTCCAACAATCTGTTGGAATTCCCATGGGTACCAATTGTGCCCCATTGTTAGCAGACCTACTTTTGTATTCTTATGAAGCACTATTTATTCAAAAACTTGTACGTGAAAAAAATAAATCACTTGCTGTGGCCTTTAACTCAACATTCGGGTAAATCGACGACGTATTATCAATTAACAATTGTTATTTCCATACTTACGTCGACTCGATATATCCCAGTGAACTTGAAATAAAAGATACCACAGGGTCTGCGTCATCTGTTTCATATTTTGGATATTTTACTGGAAATGTACATTGATGGTAACCTAACAACAAAACTTTATGATAAACGCGATGACTTCAATTTTTCTATAGTCAACGTTCCTTACTTATGTAGCAATATACCTTCATCACCTGCATATGGTGTTTTTGTCTCTCAGTTAATTCGATACGCAAGGGCATGCTCTTCATATGAACAGTTTCTAAGGCGAGGCAAGCTACTGACAAACAAGTTGATAAAACAGGACTATCAACAGGCTCGTTTGAAGTCATCTTTTCGTAAGTTCTGTGGTCGATACAACGACCTTGTCAGCAAATACAATCATCCACTGGGTCGCATGCTGACTGACGTTTTTCATACTAATTGTTAGACCATAATTTATCACCTGATTGTCTCCGGACTTTTCCGTTTTTTCCCGATTACGACAAAGAGTACACGGCGGGTGTGACCGGTCAGCAGAGGATGCTCACTCCTCCTAGGCACCTGATCCTACCTCCAGTGTAATGGAGGTCCGTGTTTGCTCAAGGTTTGTATTTTGACCATCACAAACAAATCAAATCATCAACGTTTCGTTTTCCCCCTATTATGACATTTTCCCGATTTTGACATTTACCTCGATTATGACAAGCCAAATTGTGACATGGAGCACACGGCGGGTGCGACCGGTCAGCAGAGGATGCTCACTCCTCCTAGGCACCTGATCCTACCTTTATCTTTTTGGAGGTCTGTGTTGCTCTGCTTTGAATTTGTATTTCGTTTTATGGATTTTTGAGATGGTTTGTTATCGTCGTTTTTTCATCACAGTCATGAGGAATTTCACAAGAATTAAGAAGAGAATAATGTTAACTCACCAACAGGCTAAAACTATAGACAATGTTCGCAACATGTAAAGTATACATTTTACATCGTGATATACCCACTACATGTGCATGCTGTTCTTCTTTTCTTAACATATCGAATTTTTGTTTGTATACTTGAGCATGTTGTGGAGATACTAAACGAAAACATATCCAAATGTGTACAAGAAACTTTGATCATTTGTTACTGTTATTTTTGTTATATATTTTCAAACCATCAAATTAGGGATGTCAACGAGTACTTGAGTGCTCGACTATCACTAGTTCATACAGATCATCGATTATCTCTCTGAAAGCTTTCTTTTCTCGGCATTTTTATCCTTATGTTACAATATGTTCATATCGGTGTTGTATTTTTAAGCGCCTAATACATTGGTCTGATTAAATTACTGTGTTATAAAAGAATTTTGGCAAAGGTATTTGTTTTTATAATCTATGAAACTTTAATGGCTAATTGTGCACGGGATAATGACCTAAATACTGAGTAATATGTTATCTACCTTAATTATATATAATACAAGCGTCACAATAAAAAGAAAAAAGTAAGACATTTGCTAACAGATATTTAGATAAAGTACCTTTTTGATTAATTCAAAGTGAAATACATGACGCACATATAATTTTTAGTTGATAAATGATTTAACTTAAATATACAGTGTATGTGACAGTAGCCTTCATAAATATGATTTGAAAAGGACACACAGTTTGAATCAACGAGTACTAGATTATCGCTCGACGATAGCCCCCGATTAATTGAAGAATTTGTTCAAGTAAAATTGGCATCCCTACATAAAATCTGAGGAATTGCAGTTTCTTTACAAATAAATTTAAATCTTAAACACTTTGTAAACATAAGGTTATGCCTTTGGCTAGCTAATTTAAAATATTAACAATATAATGTTCTATATAACATTTTACGTAATAGACAAATGCTCCATTTTATCTATTCAAGATTCGAATTAGAACCTTACACAAATATATTTTGCATAATTCGAAAAGTGGAAAAACCTTAAAATAAACCCTTGGAATTAAATTGATGTTACTAGTTTGTCTCTCTTCCACAGAGATGTGATATTATTATTTATTTTATCAATTATCAAAACTAAAAGTGCAGAGAAGATATCCTGCCACAATGCAGCAATTTGAAAGTTTTATGAAAAATTGTTTCATGAAAAATGAAAACGATAACATCGATAACAAACGTGTTTCAAATGATGGCATTAGACATACACATTGTTAGTATACTAACAATGGGGGTACGTCTAAATAGTTATTTTGTATATGCTATTAATATTAATAGTAATATATTTAAGTGAAATAGTGTTTACCATCATCAAGGTTATTTGTACCGCGGTGGGAATAAACAGACATCAAAATTCACCTTCATATTTTAATAAAAGTTCAAATGTTATCGTTTTACTTTGACATTTATTGTACTTTTCAGAAAGATGGCTGATCATTATATGTCTGAGTCAGTGTACGTGGGAATGTGTCACAAGATAGGGACCCCACAACAGGTGACCTCCAGGAGAGAAAGATTTGATAATGGGGAGCTGATTGCAAATCAACTGATGAAAAATCAGCTGAAAATCCGTGTCATGGTGAGTGGGAGTCAAAAAGAGGGACTACGACTACCTGGGTCAGACATCGACATTATGTTTTGGCCAAGTGACCATCGCGTGTTATGGAACTTTTCCCAGTTTGAGTTTCGGAGGATTGGCACACAGATCCCAGTTATCTCTGACTGTTCTGAGAGTCCACCTGGATTCACTCTACTTCGGCTGCCGATAGAAATTCTCCCCTTTATTAAGATTCCCTCCGAAATTTACATTGATGACGCAATACAATATGTTATGGAGGCCTGTGTTTGGCATAATGGTAAATTTCTGCTATCAAGTTCTAAATACAGGGAAATTAGGAAAAAAATATCTTTTCCTGGTTCTTCAACACATGGGCCATGTAACACTGGGACACTGGGTAGCGGATTAGAGTACGATGAGGTTTATTGTTTCATCAGTGAATTCTGGCCTCCTTTTGCCTTCTCGTGGATAGACAGATGTCACACATGGCCCCATCCTCATGTTGTCAATGACATCGTCAGAAGTGGATGTCACTTTGTAGCAATAGGTCACAAACTTGGAAAACAAGTAGACAACGAATGGAGAATTTCTTTCACACAGGCAGAATACAAACTTGTGTATTCAATGAATCACACGCAATTCTTAACTTATGGTATGCTGAAACTGTTCTTAAAGGAAATTATAAATAATGGCGTTAGAGACGAAGATAAGCTTTTGTGTTCCTACCACATGAAAACAGCAGTCTTCTGGGCCATCCAACAGAACACATTACCTTACTGGTGTCCAGAAAATCTGTTGGTCGGTTTCTGGGTTTGCTTTAAACTCCTTCTAAAATGGGTGTATGAGGGGGTTTGTCCAAATTTTTTCATCCCACAAAACAATATGTTTTTGAACAACATATTTGGTGAAGCTCAGAAAAGATTATTTATGCGCTTGTACGGATTGTATGAGAAGGGTATTGCATTGCTGCTGTACAGTTCCTCCATGAGAACCTCTATAATCAATGTACTTTGCCATCCAAGACGCATGGTCCGCATAGATGAGCAGAATTTAATGCCTGAAGTTGAACTTGATATAGAGTTATTTCATGATATAGTGGAAATTGATGTTATCCATCCATCAAGCCTGCGGCAGTGTTTAAAGTTTTTGCGCATTGGTGAACCGCTGATGAATTTAACTCACACACAGAGTCAAGTTGTCATTCTACAAAAAGTTGCAAGCACGATCATTCAGGGTGCCGCTTTTTACTTAAACAATATGTACATCGATAAAGGCGTCAATAAGTTTACGTATAATGCTGACAAATTGGCATGCCACTTATTGAAATGTGCAGTCGTGTGTGGGATTTCCTCTGGCATGCTGTACGTTGCGATGCATTATTACAGGACATGCAGATATAGGAAAGCTTTATCTGTTTTAGAGATGGCAAAGGCAAAGTTGGCACAGCCATGGCTGATATATAAGAGACATGTAGATCAGGAGAGATACAATTACGCTTTAGGGGGACAGACGTTGCCAAGAAAGATGAGAAGGGCTTTAGCATGGGATATCAAACTCAATCATAAGATCTGCTATATTGAAGAGTTGGTACCCGAACAACAACCAGGACGGGAAGATCATACTCCTTTATTGTACATTCCACCCTGTGTATTGTTACATATGCTAGAGTTTTTGTGCTATAGTCATGTTGACAAAATGCGAGCACAAACAGCTCTAAATGAGCTACAGGTCCTAGTCCACCATGATCAGGGACAGTTTGTACCCGAACAACTTAGGGACATCTCTTGGGAGATCCTTGGAATATGTCAACAAATCAAAGGAGACCTCCGAGCTGCCATGTTCTCCTATGAACAGTCACTCAGACAAAAGCCATTCAATAGAATACAATCTGCTACAAGAAAGAGAATCCAAGATATTCATGATTACTTATACGGATTTTTACTGACTGTCTACGAAGCATTTTCCGGTTTTAACAATTATGAAACACCTCCTGTGGATTATTAATTAAGGAACTGTCAACAGTCCCTGTCTGCCCTGAAATCGTACCAAGAGTCACTGAAACAAAATTCATACAATAGAATATAAAACAAATGTTAGCAGACGGTGGGTCAATGATGTACGGTTAATATGAAAGTCAAGAGAGTTGTGATAAGTTTAGACAATAGGGTATGATAAGGATGCTGCTGGAAGCTTTTTATTCATTACTAAACATGTTTTACTATATAATATTTTCTTCTGTATGACGTTGAAATGATTCCTAAAATGTTCAAAATCAGCCAATGGGAGAGTGTGATGGAACACGCCTCGAAATACAATATAAAATGTCCACACATCCCGATCAGAAAATGAAAAGAATTAACTGAAATAATTGTTCTGATATAAGATTCAGTGATTATATACCTGATGCAGACATGTCACCTATAGTCTGATCTACATTATTGTTAACATGTACTCTGTTTACCTCTTCAAAATACCACATGATTCATTTGTGACACTTGTTTCGATATAACCTTGTTTTACGTTCGTGGACACATACAATTTTATTCAGAATAACGGCGCAATTATCAAGAAAGCATTATAATACTTTAATATAGAGTATAATAATGTATATGTATAAAAATCAGAGCAATGTACATTTTTGTATTGGAGTTTAAATCATATATTCATTGCCTATACAGGCCGCACAGCCCAGTCTGACGTTAAGTTATAACGACGTATCTATAACGTCGTAGTCTGGGTTTACCTGAGAGTAATATGCCGCAATTACCGTTTGGTCAGAGGGTACAATCGCATACTTCATCAAAATATCGCTTGTGCCCCTTTTAGATAAGTAAACTTGATCTATTTCGATGTTTTTTTCTGTTTCCTCCATTGTTTGATTTGTTTCTAGCGGTGTTTTACCTCAGTCGACACAATTTTATGATGGCGCGATGTTCCGTGCGGTCAGCTGACGTCGCTTTTTTCAGGCGTTTTTAAAGACATATTCTCGCCGCAATATCTTTTAAAAGTCCTCTGCTAGTTTGTAAATAGCTTCACATGACGTTTGAAAATGAAGTACACCATACAGACTACATCATAATAGAAGATTATGAAGTTTTGATATGTTTTATAAAAACTGTAAATATTGATATCTAAGAACTCAATTACAAAGTTTGGACAATTTTTTACGCTGGGCCGTGCGTCCTTTCCGTGACCCTTTGATACATTTAAATTTTAGTTTATTTCTATGAAAAACATTCAAAACCACTTTAGTTTGATTTGAAATTTTATGACAAAGATTTAGATATACAATATGTATATATATACCCATTCAAAATGACAAAAACGCGATTGTCCACGAACTTTTTGGACAACCCTCGTATGTACCATTTAACGATTTCTAGATTGTTGGATATCTACTAGTGGGAGATCTAGGAATGATTCATAAAAAAATGTTAATTTTATTCGATATGATATTCACATAATAGACAGCTTGAATACAGGTCCTGGATTCATAATTTACGCTGCCTAAGAAGTATTGATGATCTTTATCTTGCTTTTTTAATTGTTAATATTTTATCTCTATTAACGTTTGACAAACGTAAGTGTTCAATTTGTTTCGAACATATGTTTGCAGAAGAAACTTAATGACCATTCAACCAAATTTATTTTCATTGGAATTATTTTGTTGCAAAATTTCATCGTATAATTTTAAAATTGTGTAATTGCTTTCCAAAATGATCTTTTAGAGTCTCTTTGTTTCATGATATGTAATAATATATGCTTTTGATAAATGTAGTAAAATATTTTGATAAGAACTGTGTATGATTACTTTGATTGGCACATAAAATTATATATATATTCGTAATAAAAATATTTTTCGTAGTAAAATTTTATTTCAATTCTTAATACAGGAAATGTGGTTTCGTTTTAGGGAAGAATCGGTCTGACTAATTAACAGGCATATAGCATCGATTTAAAAAAGGGCGGGCAGACCTATCCCAAAAGAATCTTGACAAGCAGACAAGCAACCCCCCCCCCCCCCAAAAAAAAAAAACAAAAAAAACCCGACCAACCATAAGAATACTAATCCGTTGCATTAGGCCATGACCCCCCTCTTCTCGATGCAGACTGTTATGTGTCTGCTAAAACAAAGTGATATATATATAGTAGGGGTTGGCTCTTTTCAGACAGGTAATTTACTAAAGCAGTAAAAACAATGCAATAATACCATATATATTTACATTTTCCAGTGTCTCTGTCTGTGATAACACTACGAATCGATTTTGTACTATGCAGCCCGATAAATTCAAGACGTATTGTTGGGGGCGCAAGCGGGTTTGCATAATTAATATTATAATATTTAATCGTACAACTGCTGAAAATTATATAAATATAAGTAATAAGGAATCATTCTTTGAATATTATGAGGTAATAATTTCGGTCAGGGCGTGATCAAATCTATCATAAAGCCCTTCGGACTTTATTGGATTTGACCACGCCCCGACCGAAATTATCACCTCATAATACTCAAAGAATGATCCCTTTTTCCTTAAATACAACATATTATTTTTGTAATAAGCAACGCGCTGTAATATTAAATAACGTTATTTTTCCTCCGAGGTACCCGGCACTATTTTAACGATGTTTTTTTTTCTTTCTACACAAGCTTCTGTTGTAGAGGGTCGATGAATTTATTTTTTGGGGGGTTGGGGTTGATAGCTTTTGTTGTTTTTGATAAGTTTTTTAATTTTCGAAAGTTCGGGGTGGGGGGGGGGTGCTGACCTCTTTAACTTCCTCTAGATCCGCGCCTGCATTACAAGTAATGATTTGCCAAGGGACACTACTCGCGTTCATAAACATGAAAGTGAAAGGAGCGAGGCCAAATCCATGTTCATCCTCGCAGGTGTTCATCCTCGAATTCCACCTGTCCACAGCTGTCTGACTTAGAAAAGACTAAGGTATATTTATAAACTGCACGCACTGAATAGATTTTAACACAAACGATACACCTATAAAATAGCTCGAATTTACTTCGTTGATATTTTTTTTACTGTGCTTGTTCATCTCTTTATGGTTGCTAATACATGTATCATAACATAACTTTCCATGTCCACTATTCGGTTTTAGAGAATAGAGTTTTTATTTTGGGGGTACGACCCCCTAAATTATAGCATTAATATTTGTCTACTATATTTTTTCCTTTCATTTTGACAGAATTTTTTAAGGTTTTGAAAAAGTATTTTAGATCCAATAGGCATCTTTTTCGCCCGTTATCAAAGGTAAAAAGCCAGGAACTATAATCATAATATGACAATTATTAAGTTTTCTAAAGGCATAACAGCTGTCAGACTGTGAGTACTGCTTCTTTTGCAGAGGAAATTGGTATAATTTGGTCAAGTACTATGCAACAACAATTGTGTGGTACATTTACATCAAATGACTCAAACTTTCTCAAAACTATCTGCGTCATGTATCCAAAAAAACTGTATGTCAGTCAATATGTCAGTGTGTTTATGAAATTTTTCTTTTTTTTTTCCTTCAATGGCAGAATTTGTGAAACAGTATTTTAAAAAAGTTAATTTGCAACCAGATAGCGTTACTGTGACTGTGATGAGTCAAATCATGTTTGTTTTGACCTTTGGTGACCATTAGTACAGTTGCGCAAAATCCCACTCATCAAAAACAATGTTCGTATTAATTACGCAATACAATGTATAATGTTTACATTTGTAAATATGCATCCTTATATGAACCTATAGAATAACGAAAATGTTCAATTCTGTGTGAACTTTTTCATGACGTCACAATGATTATCGCATGCGCTTATCGCTTGACGGTTGCATTATATCAAAAGTAAAAACACGGTTATTTTAATGATTCTGAACGGTTTTCCTTTTTCAAACGTAAATATAAGTAATAAACAGCAATTTAAAAAAGTTCACCGGGATATGAAGTTGGTTGGTACGTGATCAAATCCTGTGAAGCCCAAAGGGCTTCTCAGTAGATTTGATCATGTACCAACCAACTTCATATCCCGGTGAACTTTTTAAATTGCTGTTTATTTCTTAAATAAATAAGCCTGCAGATGTACATGTTTTACTTATACCACCCACATTTTTATTCACAATTTTGATACCACTGATGCCGAGTTAGGGGTTTATGTAATGATGAGCTTAATATGCATAATGGCCAGTCAGGACAATTTGGGTAGAGCTCTCTCTCTCTCTCTCTTTCTCTCTCTTTCTCTCTCTCTCTCTCTCTCTCTCTCTCTCTCTCTCTCTCTCTCTCTCTCTCTGGCTTTCTCCTGATGCTGCTATTTGTTCATGAACTATACAATCAGTTGAAAAAATAGTATGGAAAAATAACTTGGGCTAAGATATTTTTTAGTAAGCCTCAAGGGAATTGGATTACAAGTTGAAATGCCCCACTTAATTTATAAGTTGGTATGCGTGTTGTATGGAAAAGGTTAAAATTAAATTCATTCTTCAATCAAATTATAGAATTTAAATAACATATTATTATTCCTTTACATCAATTTTCTAGATACATGTCAATGATGGAAGAATTTTGCAAGATTTTACCAAAAGTGGTAAGCAGATTATCACAAACTTGTACTAACAGCACTTGTTATTAGTATTAGTAATGCAACTTATAGTATTAATAATTTTGAACACTGGGTACACGGTAGATACTGATCATATTATGAAGATGAGGTATCAATTCACTCAATTGTTAGTATACAAGTGCATTAATATTTGGAATCCAAGCACATACTTGTAAGTAAACCCTTATATTAATTCCAATGTAACAAAAAATATAAGGCTTAAAGCATATAAAAAGGAAAAATGCAAGAAAGTGCAAATGAATTTGATTGCTTTAAAAGATCTACAAACCTCTTTGACTGTTAATTTGAAGATTTTGCACCTCTCATTCTCCTTAGCAGTTTTATTTTTTGATACTAAAATCCAAGATATAAATCAAATGGTTATAAACTGAGTTGTATTAGGTGTAATGGCTACAAGGAAGGGGAAATTTGTTTTTGTGAGCAACACTTGCCACTTTTAACTCTTACAGCCATGTTGAATGTCATTGTCCTCAAGATTAATGTAGTATTTAAATGCATACTCGGAGTTTTAAATTCTCCAAAAGATTGATTTATCCATTATGGTGGGTTTTTTTTTACCAGGAGCTACATGCACACATTAATGGTTCAGTGAGTGAAAGTACACTAGAGAAACTAGTGGCCAAGAAACAGAAACAAGACCACCAGTTCAGTTTTAAGAAGGGAAGCACAGCTACACTAAATGAGTGAGTGCATATCTATACACTAAATCAGGTAGTACACATACACTAAATGAGTGAGTACATATTGATACACTAAATCAGTCAGTACACCTACACTAATTTAGTAAGTTGTTTTACTATTGACAGAGGGGTGTTACCCTTATTTGGGAGTACTTTTGAGAAAAGACAAGGAGTCATCATTTAAGTGTGGAGTGGGGCTACCTCCCCTTCATGGGTACAACACAATGGATTGTCCCATTAGGGGTGCAGAATGTTCACCTGACAGACACCAAGGTACCTGTTAATTGCAGGTAGACACCCCTTGTATATTCGTGGTAGCTCTTGGACAGGGATTAAAGGGCCAATATCACCCTTTACACGTAGATACAATGGCTTCACCATCACTGTTGCAATATATTTACCCCAACTACATCTCCTTGTTTATTGGGGATAGACAACCCTTGTGAATTTTGGGTAGCTCCAATGGACTACAAGGGAAATTCAAAGCCAAAACAGTATACAGTTTGGACCCAAGAGCATTCCTTATAAATTTTTGCAGAATTTGTATAGATAAATGGTGTTTAATAAACATGAACATCTGGAGAATCCCTACAGCAAAATGTTCATCAACACTCAAATTCAAACACAATGAATAGCTTTAGCCCTTTTTCATAAAGATAAAATCTGTAATCTATACCATATTACTCTCAATAACTTATAAAGTCATAGACATGTAAGCCATTGATAATTGAAGATATCAAACAATTTTATTAATATTTTCTCTCTCTCCTCTCTCTCTCTCTTTCACCTAGTTTAAATTTTTCAATTAAGGTAAATAATACTAAGTAAATATCATATTATTGGAGTGTTATTAGGGTACATTAGAGTATTTTTGAGGTTCTTTGGGTTAACATTTTTTTGTCATTTTTTCATGTGTTTATTGAATACTGGAAACCAATTAACTATTACTTGCATGCGAGAATTTTTCATGAGGTCCACAGGAACCTCATCGTCACAAATATTTCTTGCCACGAATCAGTCCTTGCCCTATAGGTATAAGAACAACACAGTTGTAGATTAGGGTTGATGGCAAAAATAAGTCACCATAGATGAGTTTATCCTAGGTTATTCAGGAAATAAAGTCATCACAAATAGGCAATGAAAAACAATGCATACAAAGCATATGATATCTTATGGTTTCCAATTGGACCAAATTACACAAAGGTTTTCTTGAAGTAGTTAATGGTATACACTAAGTGCCTGGGGTATCAAAGGTCATAAATGCATGGATGTATCAATGGAGTTCCATGGGGTTCCTACGGATACTTAGGGATGACCTATCAAGAGTTTTGAATATGTATCATTAGGGTATCCTTGGGGTTTTATGTTGTATCAAGAGTTATAAATCTGTATTATAAGGGTATCTTTGGAGTTCCTTGGGATTTCCGTGGGGTTCCCTAGGGTCTGGGATACCAATGAGTCCCCAGGGGTATCAAGAATATTAAAAATTAGTATTATCAGGGTATCCTTTGGGTTCCATGGGGTTCTATGGGGTATCAAGAGTTATGAATCTGAACTATTAATATTAGCCAAAGGGTATCCTTTAAGTTCCTTGGGGTATCCATAGGGTTCCGTGGTATACCTAATGGTGTGTCTGGGATATCAAAGAGACCCAAAGGTATCAAGAGATATAAAATTGTATTATAAGGGTATCTATGGAGTTCCTTGGGGTATCAAGAGTTATAAATCTGTATTATTAGGGTATCTTTGGAGTTCCTTAGGATATCCGTTGGGTTCCCTAGGGTTCTTAGAGGTGTGTCTGGGATGCCAATGAGTCCCTAGGGGTATCAAGAATATTAAAAATTAGTATTATTAGGGTATCCTTGGGGTTCCATGGGGTTCTATGAGGTATCAAGACTTATGAATCTGAATTATTAGGGTATCCTTGGGGTTCCTTGGGGTATCCATAGGGTTCCGTGGGATACCTAATGCTGTGTCTGGGATATCAAAGAGACCGCAAGGGTATCAAGAGATATAAAATTGTACTATTAGGGTATCCTTGGGGTTCCTTGGGGTATCAAGAGTTATAAAATTTATATTACCGTTATAAGGGTATCCTTAGAGTTCCTTGGGGTATCCGTGAGGTGTATCTGGGATATCAATGAGTCCCCAGGGGTATCAAGAATTTTATTATTAGGGTTTCCTTGGGGTTCCATGGAGTTCTATGGGGTATCAAGGGTTATGAATCTGAATTATTAGGGTATTCTTTAAGTTCCTTGGGGTATCCATGGGGTATCCTTGGAGTACCAAGGGGTGACCCTTGAAGTCCAATGAGACCCCTTGGGTATCAGTAGTTATTAATTTCTATCATTGGGGTATCCTTGGGGTTCCTTGGGGTATCCTTAGGGTATCCTTGGGGTATCCTTGGGGTTCCTTGGGGTAAAAAGACATGCCCCAGAAAATTACTGGATTTTGTACAAACAGTTAATACAGGTAGGTTTAATGAAAGGCAGAGAGATAGTTAAATGTACATTGAACTAGTAACGATACAGTACCATTCTGAACTAGTAGATACTAAGTCAGTATGTAAACAGCATTATAAAACCAAAAACTGAGAGTATTCCATATAAAAAAAAAGAAGAAAAAATACATTTTACTTTACGGTTGTCAATAAAATATGCATTGTAGATAAGATGCAGACTGTGTATATAGTTATTTAGTATCCTAACAGAATACATTTAACTACATAAAGAGGGTCTCTGACAAAATCTGTTTTGGTGCAGATGCTTTGAGAAGTTCCGCCTCATTCATCAGCTGACAGACAATGTGGATGCTGTTTACCAGGTAGGGATAGATATATTGTTACACAGATATATATACTGTTAAATGAACTTTTAATCGCGACGATTCCTATTCGCAATTTACTTCCGATTAACTGGTTCACGATGACCAATGTTTACGTCCAAGCCTTATCCAGACCCGTCTTGTTATAACAACCATACAACAACGACTGGGTCGTAGCGAAAAATTTCACAATGAAGAGACCCTTGCAAACCTTGCGAAAATTTCTGGCACAGGAATGAAAGTTGGTTTACAGTACCTTGAGCTTAATGGATAACATTAATAAATAAATGAATTGTATAATTATAGAAACTGCAATAGTTCTGTCATTTAATACAAAATTCTTTTTCTATGAATAGAGTTTGATACAGGAGCAATTCAACTGGTCTGGTACACATAATTATTTGTATTTATTTGTAGACAACCTGCTCAACACAAAGATATTTCTTCTCATTTTTTCTTTTTATTTATTTTTAAAGAAAAATTATTTACTGACAGATATGTATCTTTTTTCCAGGTAACATATGATGTGATCCATGAGTTCTGTGAAGACAATGTCATATATCTGGAACTTCGGAGCACACCAAGGGAGGTCACTCAGACCGGGATGACCAAAGAACTCTACATTGATGCAGTGTTACGAGCAATTCGTGCCTGTGAAGCAGAGAACTTGGACATTAAAGTGAAACTAATACTTTCAATAGACAGAAGAAATGGGGTACAAGTGGGTCATAATACGGTTAAGCTGGCACAGAAGTTCAGGGAATCCCATCCGGACCTGGTGGTGGGCATTGACCTGAGTGGGGATCCCAGTGTGAGTGAAGGTCATCTGTAGATCTGTAGTCACACACAGCAAACCATGTTTCTCTTTCTCTTTCTCTCTCTGTGTCTATGTCTCTTCCTGTTGTCTCTGTTTCCCTTGTATGTATCTGTCTTTTTTCTTTCTTTAGTTCTTTTTATTTTTCCTTTCTTTCCTGTGCTGCATCTTAATCTCTCTCTCTCTCTCTCATATATTAGATATTGTATTGGTTTTTTTTAAGGTAGGAAATGGTAGAGATTTCATTCCTGTCTTTAAGGAAGCCAAGGACTCTGGTCTTAAGTTAGCTCTTCATCTTTGTGAGGTAAAAATATTATATTATATATTTTATATCATCATGTCGGTGTTGACTCACATCTCTAACATATCATTGTCCAGCTTACTTGCTTTTACTGATTACCCACAGCTTGATTAGTATGGCTTTGTTGTTGGTTCATACCCACCATTGTTAGATTCCCCTAGATCTATTTTGTTCTCTATTTTATGTCAGGATCCAGTTCTGTCAGGGTTAGGGTTAGGGTTAGTGAAAAAGTGAAAACTTGATTCAAATGCTTTGTAAGTTGTCCCATAATTCTAACATATTCATTGCCTGGTGTATACTTCCACCACTTGATTAACCTATTTGGTTTTTTTAATTCTGTGTTAGGTCCCTGCACTACAGGAGACAATGGACCTGTTGTGTCTACCCCCAGACAGGATTGGACATGGGACTTGTCTCCACCCAGAGGCTGGGGGGACCAAGGAGTTCGTTGACACCGTCCTGACCCACAGAATGCCACTTGGTACTGTCAAACATTAGTGTATTGTTGGTCTATTAATTGAACACAAAACTCCACTAGCTATGTCCTAAGAGTACTAGAATTTATTTAGCATACTACACAGAACCCCACTGGATACTGCCTTAATAGTTCAAGCATAAGTGTATTGTCTATTTGTTAATTCAACACAAAACTCCACTGCCTTACTGTTTTACATACCCGGATCTAGAAACTATTCCATTCCCGTGCTTCTTCAAGATTCATACATGTATTACTTGTACATGCATGTCAGTTAATTCAACACAAAACTCCACTGGGTATTATTCTAAATGTACAAGCTGTCTTTTGGCCAACCTGAAACAGGAATTCTCCTAGAACTTTCATACATGTATTTGCTATTCAAATGTGTGAAAAAGCCTCAAATTCAACAGTTTGTTGTTAATTATTACAACCCTTTATACAATATTAGTGATGGTGTTATTATATGTTAGTGTGCTAAGGACAAGTCAAAAGAACATGTGTTGATGAAATTTGCTATTGAGCAACATGATAAAAGATATTATTAATTTATTTTAAGGGATATAAATTTATTTGTAGATATAGTAAAATTGTATTATTTGTGATTGACATAAGTACATGTACATTATGTTGCAAGATATTTCACCTGTCAGAGACCAGGCCCCAGGACCTTGAAACAATCTAAGACTTAAGTCAAAAATTGTACATTGTCTTAAAGTCTCTTGATTGAAAACACTGACAAAATTGAAATGCTATTAAAATTGTCTTGATATAATGTTGTTAATTACAAATTTCAATGTTAATACAATGTAACTTGATAAACAATTATTCTATGACTGACTGAAGTTTTGGCTCAAGTCTGATTTTGCTTCATGATCTTGAAGCCAGAGATAGGTACATGTTCCATTGTGACATGTGTGTCAATCTCTTGGTTCCAGAGCTGTGCCTGACCTCGAACCTGATTGGTCAAACAGTGCCTGACCTAGACAACCACCAGTTCAAGTTCTGGTATGAGAAGCAGCACCCCTGTATCATATGTGTAAGTTAAATGAAAGTGAATTTATTTTCAAGGTCAGTTGGTAGTTACAAACTTATTTTGGTCTTGATATTATAATTAGTACACATGTTGCAATATAATTAGTACACAGGTTGCAGTATAATTAGTACACGGGTTGCAATATAATTAGTACACAAGTTGCAATATAATTAGTACACGGGTTGCAATATAATTAGTACACGTGACAACAGAAAGAAGCTTTAGAATAATTTGACGAATTCACTATTTATCCACCAGCTTGATTTTTTAATTCAAAAATTTATTAAATTTGTTAATATATGTAATTGGCCCTGAATAAAATGTAATTGACTTTTCAAAATTATATGTTAGTCAAGTTTTACATGGTCATGTTCAACATTACATTTTGTTCTTGTATTGCTTCATTAACTTGTATGTGTATCCACTTTATCAGATTTACAAAGTTTAAAGAGCACTGAAATTTTCTTTTTCTGCAAGACAAAGTCCTACAGTATTTTGTATTTGCACTAGTTTTGATGTTGCAGATAGCAAATGCAATGATACGCAAGGTTTATAAAATATAAAGATTATTGAATTTCAGAAAATCACACTTTTTTTGTCTTGTGTTCAAGCTATTTGCTTTCTTCAACCATTTAATCAACTATAAATTCTACAATATGTATATTCATTTTACAGACAGATGATAAGGGTGTTTTTAGTACCTCCTTGACTGAAGAGTATCAACTAGCAGCCTTGACCTTTGACCTTTCAGCCAATGACCTATGGCGGCTCTCCCAAGACAGTATAAATCATGCTTTTTGTGAGGAACAATTAAAAGAAAAGCTGAGGGAGAAGTGGAAAGATGCTAAACCTGGAATGGAAAAGCAATTCAACCTGAAGCTCTAAATGTCGTTTTGTTGTTGAACTTTCTGTAATGATGAGAAACTTACAACAAATGTATAAAATGAAAAAACCCACAAGTATTAATGAGAAGGCAACAAAAGATGATATATAAGAGTCTAAAACATTTTCAATGCTTGTATATATTCTGAATCAGTTTTACCTCGTTCTCGTAATTTTCTGAATTCCATGATAAACACAGCTGATAGTTTTGATAGGATGAGTCTCGAGTGTTTTGTGTGCTTGTATCGTATGTGCATGGACATATAATCTGATCTTCAGATAATAAAGTCATAATTAAACAGAAACGAATTCTTAGATCGATTGGTTTAAATTTTATCATTTCAATTTAAGCAAACAATAAAAGCATCATTTTCTATTTTGAAAAACATTGATATCCCGGACGATTATTTCCGTGAATTCTTTTCTTTTTGTCGAGTAGTGTGCTTTGTATTTACTAGTGTTTGCATTATTTGTCGCTCCTGTATACTACTTTGTTGTACAGTTGTTAGTTGGGATCTTGGTGTATACCCATTATAGGATGCTTTGGGTCTTTTAAGACATCAGGCCTCAGTATCATGAAGCGATTTAGACTTAAGTGCACAGGTTTAGACTTAAGTCCAAATTTCAATCAGTCATGAAATTATAATATTATAAAATGTAGCTTATAATTCGTATTTTTCAATGTAATATAGAAACACAGCTAAATTGCATTTCATTTTTTCAGTGTTTTCAATCACAAGACAATAAGACATTGTACAAATTTTGACTTAAGTCTAAGACTTCTTGTTGATCCTGCGGCCAGATAGTGTGCTTTATCCTATTAACAACTTCAAAAACAGGATGGCATGTGATTAAAATGTAAAAAAAAAAAAAAAAAAAAAGAAATACTTTCTTCACTAACTCCATTTTTATTAAAATAAAGTTAAAGGTTGATTGATGGACATAGTTGTTTTATAAACTTAATCACAGACACAAAGCTTGGATCCATAATACTGATTACATTACCAGTAGTAAAATTATTACAGTATTCAATATTTATATAACAGAAATATAACTACATGGACAGACCACGCATGTTCACAAGCAAAGTGTTACAAATAGAATAGAACTTTTAGAAGGAAAAATTGCACTCTTGAAAAAGGTCTGAGTGTCTAAGGCCTCCACTGACTACTATAAAAGGAATGGTCCAGCTAGGCCGGATAATTTGGAGCCTGTTGCATAGGATACCCGGGTTGCTGCATCGTGTTGCTAGGATACCCGGGTTGCTGCATCGTGTTGCCGGAATGTACGACCGTGACACCTACAAAACCAATAGATAAATTGAAAACAATGCAATTTCAAAAAAGCCAAGCGATCTGGTCACGCCCACCTAATATTCAAGCGTACAAACGATATGAAACGTTCAAATAGTTCAGCTATATTTCGCAAACACTTCATTGCTGGAAATACCATTCAAGAAGTGCACCGTTCATACACCGTACCGTCCAAGAACTATACTGTTCATAAACAGTCTATTTCTTTACTCTAGTCATCGCCTTTATGTTTCACAAAGGAAACGCACTGTGCTAGTTTGTAAATTAAAAAAAAGGTGTTTTTTACACGGTTAAAATCAAAAGCTATACAGTGCGTTATAGTTTATATTTGATTTTTTTAAACTTGATTTTGATGTACATCAATTTATATACAGCCTAAAACCACTAGTCAAAACTTGCCATTGTAGAACTATTGGAAATACATATAGCTCACCTGGATTGGGTGCTTGCATGACCACGCCCACCGACTGGCTCCTACCACAACACGCCTTATGGATAAAGACACACAGACCAACAAACAGGGCGAGGCTTCCTAGAGCAATTAGTACTGGCACCCACCTGCGTAAAGAGTTAAAGATGAAGTTAATATGTTTATATATAGTTATGTAACTAATTATTTAAACAGTACGCTCTTTGTCTCCACACATAAAACAGTTCTGGCAGGTTTTGGCATTGAAACATTTCAGGATGGGTTTAATCTCGCTTTCATGAAATATCTTTTTTTATAGTTTATTAGATAACCGGTACCCAAATATTGTAGTAGCGTACAAGCAACCACTGAAATGTATTGTCTCTTCTTGTTTCAGATTTGCTAACGATCAGATTGTTTTGTTTTATAAGTATAACCTATCCTCACGAAAATTCAAAAAGTAAACAAGGCGTTAACGTACAAATACAAAAACTGAACAAGTGCTCAAGAACAAGAAAAATATAAATTTTACAGAAATTCCATTGGGGAAAAATCAAGGTCCGATCTGTTTTATTATGAGTTAGCGACCTATTGATACAGACATATAGACGCGACATTTCAATGAACGTGAAGAAAACCAACCGTAACGTTTTGGACATTCCTGATCTATTTTAAGTCAAATGAAGAAAAAATCATATTCACCTCATATGTCACGTGCAGGGGAATAAAAATATTTTTTTCTATATTCATTTGTTAGATATCAGCCGATCAGAGCCAGTCTTTAGGATTTAATCGATCATATCAATCATAATCTCTAATGCTAATTAGTTACATCAAAATTGAACCTAACTGCTCTATGTGTATTTATATAGGTATAATCATAATAAATTATTACCCAATGAGGCCCTAATTTGGAAATAAATTCTATTCTATTCTCACTGTTATATTCTATTCTATCCTATTCTTTTCTTTTCTTTTCTTTTCTATTTTATTCTATTATAAACCATACTATATATAAGGATAGGTCTCCTAAAATATTAATCTTTTGGATAGTGTTTGGATATTATAATTTTGATAGTTCCGAGATGATACATGCACAGATCAAAATGATGAAGCCGATTCATTAACTTACTCATGGGTGCGGTAATAATCTGAGCAGAAACTCTCTCTCTTGCTAGATGGTGCTTGCAGTAGATAGTTGTCACAACAATCATATTTTCCCAACTGAAAGCAACAATAGTTGCTACACCACTTCTCGTCGTGATGATTAAATAGTGCATCATAATGAGCCTTGCAACACTCATCACACAAAATAATTGCCGGAATACCTGCAAATGAAGGTTAAATCAATGCAAGATCATATATACTTCTAATTAATGTCGGCTTGCAACATACATGCGATACCTTTAGAAAGATTAAGCGATAACAAATTGCTTAATTTGTAATTGCTGGTTTTATTGACATCTCTTATGTATGTAATGATACATTTTTTTTTAAAGAAACACTTGTTGTAACGGTCATTGTATACACAACGTGGCGCTGACAGTTTGCCCAAAGGTAACACCAACTAGATGATATCCCTCGCAAGCGCAGGAATTAACACTTAAAACATAAATATGATACAATGCTTAATATGTTGAACCGTATTTTTTTGTTCATTTTTGTATATACTTTGTCTGATTTTTTTTAATGCTTCTCTTAACCTATTATTTTTGGGTTTTTTTAGATTTAATTTGTTGAAACAGGTTTCAAAATTTGTAAAAACAATTCAGCAAATTTGTTATAACAGATTACAACGAGTTCCTAAAATTCGTTATAACAAATTTAATTCGTTATAACGGATTCAACAAATTGTTAAAACGATTTAAATTCGTTTTAACAAATTCAAGAATTCGTTATATCCAATTCAAAAATATTTTTTGAAAGGTCCTAAATGGGCTTCCGTATCTTAGCATATCATAAAGCATTTCTTTTTATTTTACTCAGAAAAGCATAGAAATGCAATGCTCCATGTATTTGTATGCAATGCTATTAGATTTCTTTGCTATTAAAAGTTTGTTATAACAAATGAATAATTTGTTATAACAAATTTGTTAAAACAAAAATCCTAATTTGTTAAAACAAGTTATTAACTGGTTATAACAGTCTACTAATTTGTAATAATAAATTAATAATTTGTTAAAACAAATTGATAAAAAATGCTGTTGCAGCCCGCCCTTATACGCTTCTGTACAGATAAGAATTTCAGATGACATGTGGTGATAACGAACAGTGTTCAAATTCAAAAGTCCAAAGGAAAATTACAAAACAGAAGCAGAGCAAAATCGGACCTCTAAAAAAAATAGAGGCAGGATCAGGTGCCACGGAGGAGTGAGCATCCTCCGCTGACCGGTCACACCCGCCATGTGCTCTTTGTCGTAATCGGGAAAAACGTAAAAGACAATTTGGTGATTAATTATGGTCTAACAACATGCGACCCAGTGGAAGATTGTATTTGCTGACAAGGTCGTTGTATCGACCATAGAACTTACGAAAAGATGATTCAAACGAGGCTGTTGATAGTCCTGTTCTATCAACTTGTTTGTCAGTAGCTTGCTTCGCCTTAGAAACTGTTTGTACAAAGAGCATGTTCTTGCGTATCGAATTGACTGAGAGACAAAAACACCATATGCAGGCGATGAAGGTATATTGCTATATAAGTAAGAAACGTTGACTGTAGAAAAATTGAAGGCATCACGTTTATCATAAAGTTTTGTTTTTAGGTTACCATTAATGTCCATTTCCAGTACAATATCCAAATATGAAACAGATTACGCAGACTCTGTGGTATCTTTTAATTCAAGTTCACTGGGATATATCGAGTTGACGTAAGTATGGAAGTAAAACAATTGTTAATTGATAATACGTCGTCGATATACCTGAATGTTGAGTTGAAGGCCGCAGATAAAAGACCATTTGAAAAAATAACAATAGGGAAGAGGGGGTTACCCCCCCCCCCACCCTTTATCCAACTTTCCCGTTTAATGCATTCATCATTTATTCATATGAACGTAGAATTCACACAATGATCTGTTCATGATTCACAAATTAACGTATTAAGGTTAACCACCAATCTGTCATGGTATTAAAAATGTATGTAATTTAAAAACTCTAGTGTATGAACATTTATTGCATATTTTTAACCAAAGTTGTCAGATCCAAGGTTTCTGTCCCCTGATTAACCCGACTGACACTTTCCGCCATGATGTTAATTAGTCAAACCGTGTTTTTTGGGCACCCCGTTCTCGAAAGTTCTTTCGATCTGAACGAAAATCGCATTAAATTGGCCATTTTTATGTAATAACTTTTTTGTATGAATCAAAGTTGTCCGATCCAAAATATCCGCCCGCGGTTCTTGATAAACTCGTCCTACACATTCCGCCATGACGTTAATTAGTCAACCCGCGTTCCTGGTTACCCCGTACTGGAAAGTTCTATCCATCAAAACTAAAATCACACATTCAAGAAACGAATTGCCTCATTTTATTTATTCAACATTTGTTAAATATTAATTTCTATGTATACTCTAAATAAGTTTCCAGTAATATATTCACTCTTTTATTACACAGTCATTCAATATCATTTGATTGCAAGTATATATTTGCAAACTCACACTGACTTGCATCTGCCAAAGCGTATCCACCACCTTACTCTTATTTTTGCTACTTCGGTCTGGTTTATCGAAAATTGAAGTAGGTTTTTAATTCATTTCACAATAATTACTTATCAGGTAAAATTCAATTATTGTTATCAGATATTGGGCGGATGTGACCGGTCGGCAGATGATGCTTACTCCTCCATGGCACCTGATCCTACCTCCATTTTTTAAAGAGGTCTGTGTTTGCTCTACTCCTTTTTTGTAATTTCCCCTTTGACTTTTGAATTTGAACACTGTTCGTTATCACCAAATATCATTTTTTATTCAAGTGAAATATGCTTTGATTGGGTAGTCTTAGATCAAAAGCCATCACAACTTGTCATTACGGACATCATCTCACACGTGTTCAAATACCAAAGGTGTAAGCAGTTACTCTGGTGCAGGCAGTGAGTAGTTTATAGGCAAAATGTCTAATTTATAAGTATAGGGATACTTACTCCTCCTAGGCACCTGATCTCACCTCTATCCTTTTTAGAGGTCCGTGTTGCTCTGCCTTGAATTTGTGTTTCGCTATATGGGATTTTTGAGATGGTTGACAGTTTGTCATTGTCATTTTTCATATCTAAAAATGTTAGGTAGATCTGATGGGTAATTTGTTGATCACACAGTCTCTTTGGGATTTCATGGAAAAAGGAATATTAATTTACTTAATAACTTTTATCTCAAATTTTTATTAGCATCATCATTCTATCATATTGGTATTCGAATTTTGTATTAATCCGATTGTGATATTTAAGATGTATTTTAAATTCTAGAATCACAAGTATTGTACACTAGACAAAATAACTTAAATTAACATGTAATCCAAAAAGGGTAAAAAAAAAATACTTTTACGTAAAATTTAAATTTCTATCATAGTTATTTATGATTGAACTGATCATATAAATTTGATCATTTCTCTAAATGTTGGATTTATTTCTATCATTCATTTTGTAACTACACTGTAATAGCAAAGTTTGTTTTAGCATAATGGTTTAGTAAACTGTCCGATTCATTATTGATTAGCTGCTTCAGAAGAATAATTCTAATTTTAAGAACTATTCTATTCTCATCAATTAACTGACGCCCAATTCAAGGTGGCCCAATATTCGTGGAATAGTGAAGTTATTAAGTTATGCATTTCACGTCCATATAATGACTTGTGATAAAGTAGCCAGTCATACTCACTACTGTGGAATCATTTTTATTCGTCAATGTTCGTGGGTAGCCAAAATGTTCCTGGTTCGTGGGGACGTAATTTCGTTGGAAGTGTAATCGGGATAATTTCAATAAATATTAACCGACAATTGTGTATAGGTTCGTGGGGATATAAATTCGTGGGCAAGGGTTACCCACGAAAGCCACGAACATTGGTCCCCCATGAATAATGATGATTCCACAGTATATTTCATCTTTATAGTAAAACGATATATTGCAGACAGTGCAAAAGTTATGGCACTCTAAATTGACAAAAATGAGCTTAACTAGTTAAACAGTCGACAAACTAGGTAATCGGCTGTAAGCTGTAGTTAACGGACAATAAACTGTAGTTAACGGACAGCAAACTGTAGTTAACGACGTTAATCTATATTTCACATCTGTAAACCATAGTTAACGCGAGCATCTATGTTTTAGAAGTGATAACAATAATCAACACTAAAAACAATCTTTTTCGATTGCAAAACATAGTTTATCTGATAAATATAGATTCACTATTTGTGAAACTATGATTAACAACTTTTGACTATAGTTTACGAATGTAAATTATAGAAATCAGTTGTGAATCTAAATTTATCAGCAAAATGTAACGTTTATTTACAGACATATAAACTAAAATTAGCATTCGTAAATATAGTTTACAACCGTTAAATATGGTTTTACAGAAGAAAACTATAACAAACCGTTTACTATAGTGTACTATAGTTTACTGTAAGTAAACTATTGTTTACGGTAAGTAAACTATAGTTTACGATAAGTAAACTATAGTTTACAGTACATAAATCAAGCTAACAGTCGTTTAATTTAGTTGAGCCCTGTTTTTGTAAATTTGCCATACAAAACGGTCAGTAAAAGAATTTTGCAAAATAAATATCCTATTTTTTAAGGTTTTCTTAAAATGTTTTTTAGCAAGACTATTACCGAAGGACTTATAGAGTACAAACTTTTACAATCGCTTTCATTTTATAGTTCAAGATAATGTTTTAAAACTGATCTTTTTATGCAAACAACAACAGTTTGATACAGACATCATCCAATCACTTCTAATCACTTCTCAAGCCATATCTCAAGATTTCTCAAGGTATATAAAAAAAAAGCAAAGAATCTTATCACCTCGTCTGCCCTTTCTTTGACAAACCTTTAAATTTGATTTTTTTTATTCAGAGGCGCATTCTGTTATTTGTTCAAACTGACGTGCATACCATTGTTAACCCGATTTTGGATAGTAGTGCATGCAGTTGTTTCGAAAAAGCAACACCGTTATCTGATTTAACAAAATAAAGCAGCCAATACATTATTTGAAATTGAAACAGGTCTTTGTAATTCGTTCCAATCGATATTTTACTCTTTTCTTATAAAAAGAAATACATTATATTGATTATCAATCAGAATTTATAATATATAAACAATATTTTCAATGAGAAAATTCTGTTAAGATTTACATGTGTAGGTTTATAGTAATTTTGCAACACACATATCTAATGAAACCTTAACCCGTTTTACAATCATCATAAACGCAGGTGTATATATTCAAATCACAAAACACCACATGCAAAAATAAAAATAAAAACAATCAAAAGAAACCAATTCTCTATACATGTATTTACATTTACATCGACGTCACAATTATAACAGCACGTGCTTATCGTTTGACGATTGCATTATTATAAGAATAAAAACACGGTTATGTTAAGGTCAATATTTAGTAAATGAAAGGTGTCTTCAGGTTTATGAAATTCAAGATAAATTCTTTCAATGATGCTTCTTAGCAGTAGCTTTGTTTGATAGGGTGTACCGGGACTTAAATTTGTGGTAAACACAATGCAAAATCATGTTTTAAACTGTCGTTTTATGAAATATGAAGGAAATAAGTTGCACATTCCGGAGTTTTCTCCATTTTTGACTACTGAAATATATGTAGAATGCCTACAATCTCTCCAAAAACGGCATTAAACAGTCTCTTGACCTCCTCTTTAAAATTGAACATAGGTATCGGGGCTACTTTTCCCATGATTTAAGATAGAAGGTTAAGAAATAGTTTTATTTTCTACATAATTCCTTTAAAGACGTAATGTACGGGGAAAAGATTCATCAAATCAATTATGACGTCATAATGGTTCTAGCACCAAAATGACACTCTGGAAGCATTTACTACATGTAGATCTTGACCTTAAAAATTCGGAACGAGCTGCCTTTCTCAAACGTAAACATAAGGAATAAACAGCATTGTTCAAAAGTTCGTCAGGATAGGAACTTGGTTGGTACGTAATCTTCTGAAAAGCTCTTCGGGCTTCGCATGATTTGATCACGTGACCAACCAAGTTTATATCCTAGTGAACATTTAACTTGCTATTTATTTCTTAAATAAAGGGTGAGCGCATTAATTTATATGAATTATTGTGATTCAGAACGTGTTCTACTAAAGTTGAATACCTACAAGACAATACCATTCTTTTAACTTAAAAGTTTTCAAATCAAAACAAAACCAGAAAAAATCGATGAAGTGTTGATTAGTAGTATTTTATAGTAAGCAAGTGTTCCAAAATCATGATTAATGACAAAAACTTCCTAAATGCATGCCAAAAAATAACGCTACATAGAAAACAATACTCCATCATAAAGCAATAAATTAGTAACAATCTATCATAAAAGATTTTCGTCCTACCAATGATCACAAGACTGCCGAGAAGAATCCTTGAACACGCCATACTGCAGAGCGTCCAAGACAACGTTTTAAGCACAGATCATGATATCGGTGTAAATACCCGGATGTTAAAGATATCATCATTGGATAAGGGGAGGAGCTTATCGAATTCGTTAAATTCTAAGTTAAGGTTTTTAAAATATGATCTCCATTACTTTTTTATTCATCATTTAAAAATCATGTTCGATATCTTTATTTTTGTATGACATAAATGCATTTTTCTTAAATTAATATGATAATATGTTTGTATAGGCGACTTCTATTTGGTACATAGTTCCCTCATGATGATGCAAATGCTACATTGTAAAATTGGACATTACATTCATTATATCAATTGATAATGCCTTAAAAACAAAATCATCTGGTAAATTATAGTTGAATTATATAATTTCAACTACATAGTTTAAAAGGAGAATTAACTTATGTTCTTTACTATATTTTTGCTGGAAACAATACTTAAAACTTTAAAATAACAATAGTAATAGTCTTGAATTTCATCTTATATCCATTTATGTAAAAGTATACAAAGTATTTAGGAAACATGCAAATATTTTATAATTTTGCTTTATGTGTACTTTTAACGCAAAGGGGGATAACCTGTCCTGTTTATAGTGTCTCATATCTTTTAAAGCAGGGTGCCAATATTTTATGTATTGTATTTACATGAGATTTCTCTTGTAATATTTGCATGTGACACTTAAATAAAAATGACATGGGCTGATAACGAACATTGTTCAAATTCAAAAGTCGAAAGGAAAATTACAAAACAGGTGCAGAGCAAACAACGACCTCTTAAAACATTTTGAAGTACGATCAGGTGCCATGGAGGAGTGAGCATCCTTTGCCGACCGGTCACACCCGCCGTGCACTCAATGTCATATCGGTAAAAATGTCATTATCGGGAATATTGTCGTAATTTGGGGAAAATATCATGATCAGGAAAAACGGGAAAAAAATCGTGGATAATTCGGTATTGAATAAATACTCCAAAGCAGAGCAATTACGGACCTTTAGAAAACTTCAGAATTACTTACTAACTTACTTTATTTACTAAAAATAAAATTTGATCACAATTTTTAAAAAATCGATTTATGGATTAATATTTATTATCATATATAATGCACAAAATGGTCCTTACCAATATAAACGTATTACTATTAGTCAGCAAATACAATCCTCTGCCAGGTCGAATGCTGACTGACGTTTTTCATACTTATTGTTAGGCAATTATTAATCACCGAATTTTCTACGGACTTTTTTCCGTTTTCCCGATTACGATAAAGAGCACACGGCGGGTGTGACCGGTCAGCAGAGAATGTTCACTCCCCCATGGCACCTGATCCTACCTCTAATTTTTGTAGAGTATTTGCTCCTCTCCTGTTTTGCATTTCTCTTTTGGACTTTTGAATTTGAACACTGCTCGTTATCACCGCATTTCATTTTTAATATATTCATAACCTAAATCCATGGCTTAAAAACGTCTTGCAACAAGTTAAATTCATTTTTTTTTCTCAATATTCGGAGAGTTAATTAAAAAGAATTGTTTTACTGTAATCAGTTTCAAACGAATAATTATCCAGATGGTCTTGTGTACTTATATGCCCTTTTTACTTCATTGTTGATAAAATGTAAATACATAGTACACTATCATTTAATAAAATTGTTGTTGAATTCTGATTTCTGAATTCTTGATGAACTTAAAAGTTTAGGGGGGGGGGGGGGGAGTTCCATACTATTGACACGTAAACACATACTATTCATAAAATATTGCATGACTTTAACAAATACTCAGATGTGAATAAAGGAAAGTAGGGAATTAGAGAACGACATGATACATAATGATCGTGTCTCATATTGCTATCATCATTTCCAACTATAACAGGAAAACAAGACGGGGGACGACCTGCAATGCTATGCAAATGAAATACATGTACCATTGTTTCATATGTGTATGTACTTAATGATAGGATTTTGTTTGGAGGCGAGTGAGGCGAGAAGGGGGTTGAGACGTTAAATACATTTAGAATAGGTCCAAACATTTGACACAAGTAGAACATAATTTGACGATATAAATGTAAAAAAAAAACAAAAACAAAAAAAACACACAAATCGAAGTCCTTCAGAAACAGGATGTGTATAATGTTCATATTTCTGTTCAAGGTTTTCATCGACTGCTATTATCTTATACAACGGACTTTCTTAAGTATAGTCCCAAACATGTTGCATGTACACGATTAATAAGTGCATATTTAGAACTGAAGAGGAGACACATTACATCTTAAGAATGTCTTCTCCTCTTGAAACAACAACTTATAATGTGTTGCTTAATGAAAGGGTCGTTTTACGATTTTCGACACTATTGATTTAACAAAGACATAAACTATAGAATAAAATTATACACGAACATTTGTTAAATTATATTTTATTATACAATGACTACCAATACATATAAAAGTAAAAAAAAAATCTTATTAATTTAAATGATGAACAAACATGATCAAGAAATGAACAAATATAGAAATTAAACAGAAAGAAGTATTTTGAAAAAATCACAGTTGCGTGTATTTTCATTAGCTTTTATATTTTTTACCGGAAGTTCGCCATATTCATTGACTATTAAATATATTTCATACACATTTCCAAGTGTCTAAAGTCTTCCCTGGCTGATCACTTTGGGAGGAAAGTTCCATCTAGGCCGGGTAGCTCGGGGCCTGGTTCATGGGGTAACCGGGCTGTTGCTGCATCATCCCTGACTGCTGCGTCGCGGAATTGACCACAGTAACACCTTTAAAAATTTAATTATCTAGTACGATATTTGTCGCTCAAATATGTATTAATTACAAATTTGTCTTTAATAGGAATGAAAAGCATTTTGATTTTTCTACTTTTAATTTTTTTTTTTTCTAAATTATTGTATTTAAAATTTAAACTTTTTTTATGTGTCCTGAGTCACTCATGTGAAATATTGCTATCTGTTTTCGTCGTTCGTCGTACATCGTTCGTCGGTCATCAACTTTTGAACTTTTTTAGCTTCTCCCCTGGAACCACTGAACCAATTTCAACAAAATTTGACATACAGCATCTATGGATGAAGGAAAGTAAAAATTGTGAAAATTCATGGCCCCTGCCCCTCTGGGGCCTGAGGGGGAGCTAAAGTCATCAAAATTAAAGCAGCCTTTTAAAATTCTTCATCTTTACTCCTGGACACCAATCATCAAACTGCTGGTATGCTTGTAATAAGCATTGAACTCTCTACCAAAATAGTGAAATTCATGGCCCCAGGGTCAGGGGTTCTGGCGCTAGCGTTGGGCTCTAATGGTTATATAGTAAAAATGCATTAATTCTTTAACAATCTTCTCCTCTGCTCCTGGGTATTTAAGTAATGAACTAAGTAATGAACTGCCTCTTTCAAAATTGTGAATTTCATGGCACCTGGGTCAGGGGTTCCGGCGATAGGGTGGGGCTCTAATGATTATATAGTGAAAATACATTAATGCTTTGAAAATCTTCTTCTCTGCTCCTGGGTATTAAGACCATTAACTAAGTACAGAGTTATGATGAGGAAGAATGCATCTTCCAAAATTGTGAATTTTATAGTCCCTGGGTCAGGGGTTCTGGTGTTAGGTCTAATGATTATATAGAGAAAATTCATTAATTCTTCAAAAACCTTCTTCTCTGCTCCTTTATATTAAGCAGATGAACATAGCCCATACACTAGGTACATGGTAATGATGAGGAAGAATGCCTTTTCAAAAATTGTGAATTTCATGGCCCCTTGGTCAGGGGTTCTTGTTTTAGGGTGAGGCTGTAATGATTATATAGTGAAATACATTTATTCTTTGAAAAGGTTCTATTTTGCTGCTGAATATTACGCAGATGTACCATAAAAAATAGTTATGATGAGGAAGAGTGCCTCTTCCAAACTTTTGAATTTCGTGGCCCCTGGGCCAGGGGTTCTGGTGTTAGGGAAGGGTTCTAATGATTGTATAGGGCAGGTTGGTGTAATTTCGACCAAATATTTTTTTGTACTTAAGATTTGTTCAATTACGAGGGTTGTTCGGAAATTAATGAGACATTTAGTCTTACTCCCTTAGGAAAAAAGAAAAATCATTGAAATTTGTAACCAGATAGCCATGCTGTGACTTTGAATTGTTAGTATTACAAATTGGTCACTATGATACTTATGTATACCTTGATACTGCGCAATTAATTGTTGTAATGATGACTTACAGAATGAACTTTGTTACTGTGTAGCACTGCGTAGCATTGCTAAATGATGTTATGTAACCAGGTGCAGTATGCGGGCACAATAATATCCAAATTGGGAGTTTATAACAAGTTGTCATATTTGGCGATTCTGTGTCTGCATCGATAGCTCTGGTACTCTATACTGAGTCATGTATCGCATGTTTTTTTTTTTTATAAACTTTGTAACCTTTTAAACCATGAACTCATGTATACTTTTATATATGATCTTTTAATATTGTACGTAAGCGATGCGTCATACTCAGGCGGGGGACTCAAAGCCTGCATCCCAATACTCTTAGTCCTAAATGAGGTTAATTAATCAGGTACGGAATTCGCGCACAGTAAAATCCAAATTGAAAATATATAAACAAGTCATCAACAAACTGTCATATTTGGCATCCTGTGTCAGCAATGAAGGCCCTGATATTGCAAGTTAGTCATGTAATGCTATTTAACCTTTGTAACCTTTAAGTCATGTATGAATGAATGTATTATGCGTAAACAATGCATCATACCCAGGTGGGAGACTCAGAGACTCGGGACTCGGAGACTCAAAACCTGCATCCATACACTTTGATAGACTGTTCTGACAGTTTTGTTTCTTTATTTAGAAATAAAATATAACTCTGGAATTTGAACACTTAATGTTCACTCATGGTCATCGTAGATGGGCCGAAGTAGTCGGAACTGTCAATCATAAGTAAAATGTTATATAAACCCATGTAAAATGATGTTAAGGAGATCTTATATTTTGGGGCTTATGATTTTGATTTTGGATTTTGATATTTGATGTTGTAATTTAACAAACCTATACGATCACGCTGTTTAATGAATTGCTTGTGAAAATACTATTAGACTTAGTGGTTACAAAGTTTGGGTAGCACCTTCAGGGAGATCAAGAAGGCGGAAGGCTTACAAATTTCACCAAAGAGTAAATCAGGATACCTTTTATTTACGTGAAATTTTTTAAGTGAATGAAATCATTTGTTCATTCCAGGTAAGCTAACAGACTTACCTACATCCATTGACCTGGAGCAACCACAAAGTCATCGCAACGTCATTTTAACGTTTTTTATTGCTCCTTTGTTTTTAACAACTTACACATAAACGGAAAACATGAACAAATCTTCATTTTACATCCTTTCATTTTATTTCAAAACTGCAACAGTTACATATTCTCTCCATTCTTGATATTTTCTTTTTAAAAAATCGAGTTATTTCCTCCCAAAAGTCAACTTATTGTGAAACGTCCCTTACATTCATTCTGTATAAATCTTAGAACTGTTAAAATCAGTCTGTGTGTAAAAGTACTTGATATTTAATCCCTTTCTTTTAATTCTAGTTAAACAATCAATAAATTAACCCGATTAACTTGAACGTTTGACCCCTTTCCATCGTATAGTTCTTGTTTAAGCAATGTCTTGGCCAGAAATGGTCTTGTTCAGAGATTCACCCGAATTTGCTGTATTTTGCTGCGCCGCCTTGACGTCAAAATTCAATAAACTGTCGCAGTCAGATTACTGTTGCTTTGTGCATATTTGTGTACTGTCTCCGTATTTCAAATCAAACACAAGTGAAACTTGCACAAAAGTTAGTCACAATGAATAGCAAAATGAACATTTATAATTTGATTTCTTTTATTATAAATTGTACGTCTACAAACACTGAAAATGTGGATGTTTAAGTTTTTTTTAAATCTGAGTTTGGGCCTGCGCCGGGTACCTCGATCACCGACTTGTTTATGTACCGTCGTAAACTATTTATTTTTTTGTAATATTACTTTGCTCAATTATTTCTTTAGGTTTCTTAAATGTTTATGCCCAATTTCACTAAAATTCGTCACTTAGGAAGGGAAATATTTGTGTTATCTCATAATTTCCGAACAACCCTCATATGTCACTGTATGCTATACTATAATTATTCAATTTTTTTTTAGAATTAAGGAAATTGATTGGATTAAACAATCCCGGAATATAAATGCTTGTGAACCCTTCCGCCATTTAGACATTTACGCATGCGCACAGTAGAGCGTCCATTTTGGAGGAAGACTTCAGAGAGAACTTGAGAGTATTTGTTTTATTAATATTTACGCTTTCTCTAGGTCTAGATTTTGCTTCACGAACGATGGGTATGAGATGTAGCAGTTTATAAGATTGAATTTTACTTGTTTTCGCGAATGGTATGATTCGATTCGTCGCGACGTTAATGTGGTGACATCAAAGTAGAACTACGTGCACATTTTCCGAATAGTAATAAATTTATTTCTATTGTGCGTTATAATATGTCTTTTCCTAAATATGTGGATATGGTTTGAAAAAAGTAGTAGAATACATTTAGTTCGAATTATCTCGATAGTAGCGTTTTACAAGTAAGATATATCCATGTATTGGGACAGGTCCATAGAAACTTCAGATACATTTACAAAGCTTAATGGAGCAAAACTACTTCATGGCACTTTATGGGAATGAAACGAATCACGATGTTGCAAAACCTGGAGCATGGTCTAACAAAATTTTCATTCAGATCAAGGTTTTTTGAATGGTTTTTTATGTTTTCTTTTAATGGCGAGTTCAATAAATATTAAGGAATTTTAACCATTTATTTTTTCAGGAATCACTCCTTGAATGTTTACGGACATTGTATTTAGTTGTTTACATTTTCAAGGCTATTTTAGGTTATGATGCATTACGTACATTATATGTGTGCACATGAAAAACACAGTGAAAATATTGTTTTCCCTAATATGAAGATACAGAAAGAATTGGTGTAATAATAATGAGACACACTCATCTGGATACTTCCTCCCAAGTTTCAAGTTAGAAAGTTCTTATTTTTAAAACAAATTGAACATTTGTCATAGATGCGCATAGTACTTTGATTTTTTATAATTTATTAGAAAAATACACGAAATAAGAATCTGTTAATTTAAATCATTTCTTTGCAAATGTTCATATAGGGTACACCATCTGTCTGGATACTAGTAACTCATTGCACAATTTTTAGAGATGATATTTTTACTTTGCACATCCATTGTACATCTATCAGAAAAGTACAGAATCCTGTCCAGATCATACTAGTATCTTAAAAAGGCTGACCTAACTACACCTGAGAGATAAATCCACTGCACCATAAAGCTACAAAAATAATTTCATTAGTCCTGTAATTATAATGCACATGAATGTACATTGCAAAAGCCACACTGCAGTTACTCAGGTGACCGATAAGGCCCATGGGCCACTTGTTTTACATAAAGATTAGTATTTTAGGTGGCCACGATCTGTCTTTGGAAGCGGATTAGTTCACATCAACGTTCAGTCAAATTTAGAACTCGTATTGATATACATCATATAATACCGTTTAATCCCACCAATCAAATCTTGTCTCCCGAGACCTGCTGTAAACTTATAGCTCACCTGGATTGGCTCCTTGCATGACCACGCCCACCGACTGGCTCCTACCACAACACGCCTTACAGATAACGACACACAGACCAACAATCAGGGCGATGCTTCCTATAGCAATTAGTGCAGCCGCCCACCTATACAATGGGGAAAAAATGAAGGGTACATTTATATGCATAACTGGCACAGTACGTCGTTTGTCTCCACATATGAAACAGTTCTGAATATTTCCAGTATATTGTGAACCTCTTTAATTCCACATTATTGAATTGTCTTCGTAAAAACATTCACTACTTCTACCCTCAAACATTTTGCAGTGTATAGAACATGCATTCTTTTTATAAATTAACAATGATTTCCATTTCATAATCTCACGTTCATCTGACCAAATTAATAATTATGAAGTTATCCTAATAACGCCATAACCACTGCATTTCATTGAATTGCGGGGTTTCCTTTAATACATCGGTGTTTTAAATGAGCATGATTGGTATTTTGTTCGATACAACCATTTAAACAAGATTTTAGACAATGTAAGTCGTTTTTACTAAATAATGTTCAATAAACATTTCTAAAATAGGAAATCAATCACTTGCGAAGGACATGTTACTTATCTCGTTCAGAATTTTTTGCTCGCAATTCTTATTTCTTACTTATTAACAAAAGTAATGTTGTACAAAACTGGCCTGTCAAATACTTGGTTTGCTATGGAGACTTTTCGTTGAGGTCATTTATATGATTGTGATTTTTTACTTAGAACATTGGTTTAATATGACTTCTTTCTTTTCTAAATGCACACTAAGAGTTCAATATTAGACAGATTGAACCAATGGAAGAGTTGATATGATATGCATAAGAGCGTGGCCTGTTTTAAACGAGAATTATTATATCTAAACTAAACGAAGTACTGTTTCTACTAGATATAATATAACGGTGTTTATAGACTTACGTATGACTGCTGAAATAATCAGAGCAGAAGTCGTCTCTCTCACTAGATGGTGCTTGAAAAATGCTATTGTCGCAACAATCATACTTCCCTACTTGAAAGCAACAGTAGTTGCTGCACCACTTCTCGTCGTTGTAATGCAAAAGTATGTCATAATGGGCCTTGCAGCACTCACCACAAGATACAAACGTCGGGATACCTAAAAAAACAAATGTGAGTACACTTATACACACGAAAGAATATATTATTCTTCAAAGTGTGCAAATATTAAACAATATTAAGATAATATAAAATATAATATTAAAATATTAAGCAACTCTGATTTAATACCGATGACAGATATTACAATAAAATACGAGAAACAAAAGGGTGGGTGATTTTTATCGTTACGTAATAATGACTGACATTTCCTTCTTTATATATATATATATCATAGTATGATTTCAAGGCTACTCCAGTTCAAACATTATGTTTACAGTCGTCGATAATCTTCAAATCCTCGAAACCATTGTTTATGAACATATCTAGTCCAATATGTGAGTGAATTTATCAAATATCTTGCTGTTTTTAAGGAATATTGAAAAGTTTTTATGTAAACAATGACGGAAAATAGACAAAATAACTTTGAACATTCTCCAATGAGCGCTATTCATTTTAAATTATGACTTAACATACATTCAGAATAGCTGCATTTATATTTATCTCCTTTATAAGATGAGGTTTGTGTTGATACATATAAATTTTCAAATTTTTGAAGCTAAACAAATATGATTTTTTTCTTGAATAAATAGTAGATTATATCTAACACTTTGAATCTACACTATTAAGGTAAATCTGGTGGTTAATTTGTTGCAAATTCATTATCTGGAAGCTAGATTTATACGTTTATAATACGTTTTCAAATATTTACAACAAATTATAATAATAATACACTATATTGGTTGCAAACTTCTGTAAACTAATGAAGGGAAATCATTTAAAATATGTTTCTCGTGACCTCAGTTGCTTCAGTTTTTTGTTATTGCAATAAGCTCATCATGATTTGAGGTTGATTCCTTTAACACATACGAAATAAGAATAAATTTTTATATGATAAGAGATCAAATATAATTATGCCATTATTTGTATATGGTTGCGTAATATACATAATAAGTTAAAGAATATTTTCTCAAAAAAAATTTACTTTGAAGTGGATATTAAAAAGATGCTTGAGTTTCTAATAGACAACATCTATATAGTTTTTGGAAATCAGGTCTTCTAACAATCTGTTGGAATCCCCATGGGTACCAATTGTGCCAATTGTTAGCAGACCTATTGCTGTATTCATATGAAGAGAATTTATTCAAAAACTTGTACGTGGAAAAAAAAATAAATTACTCGCTGTGGCCTTCAACTCAACATTCAGGTATATCCAAGACGTATTATCAATTAACAATTGTTACTTCCATACTTTCGTCAACTCGATATATCCCTATGAAATAAAAGATACCACAGAGTCTGCGTCATCTGTTTCATATTTGGCTATTTTACTGGAAATGGACATAGATGGTAACCTAACAACAAAACTTTATGATACACGTGATGACTTCAATTTTTCTATAGTCAACTTTCCTTACTTATGTAGCAATATACCTTCATCACCTGCATATGGAGTTTTTCTCTCTCGGTTAATTCGATACGCAAAGGTATGCTCTTCGTATAAACAGTTTCTAAGGCGAGGCAAGCTACTGACAAACAAGTTATTTAAACAGGACTATCAACAGTCTCGTTTGAAGTCATCTTTTCGTAGGTTTTATGGTCGATACAACGATCTTGTCAGCAAATACAATCTTCTACGGGGTCGCATGCTGACTGAAGTTTTTCATACTAATTGTTAGACCATAATAAATCACCAAATTGTCTATGGACTTTTCTCCCCCCCCCCCCCCCCCCCCTTATGACAAAGAGCACACGGCGGGTGTGACCGGTCAGCAGGGGGATGCTCACTCCTCCATGGCACCTGATCATACCTTAATTTTTTTTTTAATTTTTTTTTTAAAGGTCCGTGTTTGCTCTGCTCCTGTTTTTAAATATGGTATACGTGTAGTTTATAACGGCAAATCAGTTCAATTGACGTGCATACCATTGAATCCAAAGTAGCTGAATGCGATAAGGATATAGCGATAATTTGTTATCAGCAATATTCAGTATTTAAGGACGTTGGATCCTGCGATCAAAAGTCTTCAAGTTTTTTTCTATAGAATTTTTAAAAATGTACACACATAGATTAACCAAAATTCAAACTCTATATGCTTCTTTCGGTGTTACGGTGTATTTAATATGACCTTTCTGCACTGAAAGTGCAAATTGCACATAAATCACTTTTTCCTCTGTAATTTTTTATCGGAATGATCAATGGCATGAAATACAATTCTATACTATTTGAAATAAATAAAATTAAAATTAACATAAAGCAAAAAATTGCAATTTCCTAATTGATATTTTGACCTTTTTGCACTGATAAAACGCTGTTTTTAGCCATTTACAATTCAACATGCAATAAAATTATTTAAAAGTTTCAAACTTTTTCTCAAATTATAATAGACTTGTTAGAAAAATCTTTTAAATTCAGAAAATAAAACCAAAAGTATGGGTTTATAATTTAAAATATGAGATATGGCATGAAATAAGCTGATTTGGGGCAAAAATTGGAGTTCATTTTTTCTTGACTTTTACGAAATATCAGTTTAATATGCCAATATATGTCGATAGAAATATTGAAAAATTGTTAAAATATGTATTTTGAAACAACTCGAAGATATACCAATGCACAAACTCTCTGGAAATTTGGTCTGCACTGAAAATAAGAAAGCTTAAGTTACTGTACTCTAAAACAATTAAGTTATGAAAAATGTTCATTTTCTTCTTAAAAACCTTCCGCCACAAAATATAGTCCATTCATTACTAAAGTCTCTAAATATGTAATTTTCCCTGATTTATTTTATTCAAAATAGTTTATTTGGCATTGTAAAATATGAATTTACAAGTAGAATTAATATATGATGCATAATTTCCAGACTAGAGGTGACCCAAAATGGCTACCCAAAAACAGAGGAACGAACCTCTTTAAACGCGTTTTCTGAAATTGAAACATTTGTTTTAATAGTGGTACAATTACCATTTACAGTTCTCATCATTATACCATTTAATGTCACAAATCCTGATATCATATCAGAAATGAAATATTATCTAATAGGGCAAGATGTTTCATTTAAAATGCATTTTTGGAAATCGACACACTCATAATAATGGTCTATTTAGTGGGTGCAATTCATGACGGTCTGCTCTTGATTTGAGTTCAGTAACAAAGAAGAATTGTCAGGAAAGAGGTCTTTTTATATATGTAAATGTTCAAACATAGAGAAATAATTGTTACATTTGAAAGAAGCTACCAATGGAAGAAACAATATAAGAATACCATATTTGATGGTCATGTGCATTTTAAGAAATCAAGGTC
The DNA here is from genome assembly GCA_033439105.1 of Magallana nippona. Lineage (NCBI taxonomy): Eukaryota > Metazoa > Mollusca > Bivalvia > Ostreida > Ostreidae > Magallana > Magallana nippona. The sequence goes on from CM065923.1 coordinate 1,011,248, forward strand.
AAAGTTACCAAGAACGTGATTTACAAAAAAAAATTTTAAACCAGTATACAAATCAAAACTAATTTCTTTTTTAAATCTGGCATTATGGTAGTGGAAAAATATTCACTTTAAATGTGTCATGTTATAAAAAGAAATTTTTATCAAATTTACAACAACACAAAAACCAAACAAACAATTAATGACCGTCACTTAAATCCATAAAAGCAATATTGCAGAAATCAAAATTGTCAACTAAGCTATATTTTATGAATTTGGAACAATTACACTTGATAAATAAATCATACCAATTATGACAAGGCTGCCCAGAAGAGTCCACAAACATGCCATGCTGCAGGGTGTCCTAGACGACGTTTATATCAGATCATGCATGTAACTACCCGTATCTTAAAGATATCAGTGTATGATAAGGGGGGTATACTAAATTTTCTGAAATCGAAGAAAATCGATAGCTTTGTAAATCTATTACAAACAAGATATCTTTTTAACATAAATAAAGGTCAATTTTTCGTCATTCATAGCTCATGCTATGTCAGTGTCTTGTTATATTTAACTTACAAAATGTAAATACACGTATAACACAGCGCTGTCATGTTCTGTTCCACACCAAGGTGGAGAAGGGGTACTCTTTTTCAAACACTTAAGTTTACAGTTTACATGAAACATGACATATAAAGTGGTGTGATTTTTTTTTTTTTTTTTTTTTTTTTTTTTTTTTTTTTTTGCTATTTTGGTTCGGAATTAAGCTATAGATGTATCAAACCTTACAAGAACAAATAAAAACACATCAGTGACTAAAGAGTTCATACATACATTTCATATTGTCTAAAACATTTCAAATGAAATCCAAGAACAACAGATATACAGTCACGTATGTATTTATTGCTGAATCCAGTTACAATTGGTTGATGCAATTATCAAACTATTAATTGTAAAAAAAAAAATATATTAATGCATACTATTTTAATTGCTTGCCTAAGAATGATTTTAAATAGAACAGTTCCAACGGACACTCATATCTTGTAGAACAAAATATGACGATGTATAACACGTCTTTAATTTTGGAGCACTTGATAATTATAAATGTTTGTATAACTGCAATTAAGCATTTTGAAAGATTTCATTTTATGTTTCCAAAGATCATTTGTAATTTATGATTTTGCTAAGACGGTCAACTTTTTCGTCGAATCCTATTGTGACGTCAGCAAACCCGCAAGTTACGTTAACCAATGCATCAGATCTAATAGAGTTGCTATACGCAAATCATAATAGGAAATGGGACGCTAATCTGATTATCCGCGCCTTGTAACGAGGCGTGGATCTCGTGGCTCTTTAGATCAAGTTACTGTAATGATTATAATATTAGTGTATACCTTTATATTAAAAAGTAAAACAGAAATTATTAAAATTTATATTTTGAATCATTGTACAACGTTTTCAAATTGAATACAGCTATTTTTAAACTACCTCTATTAAATCCCGCTAAAAAGCAAGCGTTTTCCTTTTTGTTACACAAAATGTCATCAGTTTCATAAAGGGGTGATATGGTATCGGAAAACCACGGTGTGGTGATCCGGAAAATAGGATCACACTTTGTGAGATTAACAGTATCAAAAAAGTTAAATGGATACATATTAACAAACTGAAGTGAAATTATTTGAAATATTTATAAAAATACAGGGTGACAAGATGGTCATAGTCATTTTTAGACTATGTTAAACTTAGTCAAGTCAAGAAAAAAAATCTTTTTATGTAAATTAAAAAGAACTTTTCATTAATAAATAGTAAGCAATGGCTATATTATCATATCTAAAATCCTAAGGTATAGCTGATGGGTAATTTGTTGACCACCCAGTCTTCTTTAATAGAATCAATAATATAATTTCTTGGGTTCATGTAACATATAAATGTTTATATGAGATTGTCATTACGTGTATTTTTCAGCAATTAAAGTAAAGTTCTTCCACGTAATGAATCATGAGAAAAGATTTTAATACATGATATATATTCATCTCTATCAAAAAAAATCTACATCAAACTCAGCTTCAGAGAGCAAAGTATTTCATTCATACAAACCATGACTCTGGAATTACACAGAAATTCAGTGACAAAGGGTATGATAGTGGGACACTGTAACAGCGATGATATACCCTTCGCAGAGCATTCGTACAGCCGCCGAAATGTAGATTGTGTCTAATCTGACCGTGGATTTTGGTCAGAAAAATATTATCTTTATGGAATGAACAAATTAGGACATACCCCTTTATATACCAATTTCAGGAGAGAGCTGAAGCAAACCCAGATATAGTAGAGTTTTTGGACACCACTGATGAAGTGTGTTTTGTTGAATCGCCCAGAACACGACTGATATGATGTGGTAGTTCAGTAGTTTGTTGTCTTCTCTTATTTTATCGGTTATTATTTGTTTTAAAAGCAATTTCAGAAATCCAGAAGTAATGAATTGTGTTTGAATTCGAGTCAGTGAGTACACAAGTTTGTGTTTTGCTTGCGAAGATAAATACTTAATTCATTTTCATTAATTATCTGAATGGTTTCCAAGCTAATACAAATTGACTATGACAGAATTTGAGCAGCCTTCCTGGTAAAAGAAATAAGTATGATTTATGTCTTTAGTATATTCTTATACTTAAATGCTACTTACAATAACGATTGTTTGTACTAAATCACAAGTGCTTGATATAATGCTCAACAGTATTGAAGTATGTAATATCACTTACTCATGATTCACTGAAAACTATATATAAATGTATCGGATGGAACAAAAGTATTTTATTTTTTTAAATGATATTTACGTGCATTCACAATACATGTAGTTAAAGAAGAAATGCAAGACTATTATTTTAGTTCATACCTTGAATATCAAAATTTCATAAGCATTTGGATTGTTGTGTTGGATTAATTTTAGTTGGATATTTATTGCGTTCGTTTAAAGATAGAATGAAAATAAATTTTAAAAAATGTCGTCGTACAGTGGCTTTGAAATAAATTGGTGTTTTACATACCGGCGCTCTCTAATTCTCGCTGCTCTGCATTTTAACCATACTCAATAACTTTCTCCAGATTGAAAAGTTTAGTAGTTAAAAACGAAAATAATTCTTTTTAATTTAGACCTCCATTTTATTTTTTAAAAAGTATAAATTTGATAAATAATAAAAGTTCATTCTGAGATTTAAAACAACTAAAACATAAAGCGGACAACATTAAAACAACATGACATTTTATCTTTAACTGTTCATATGATTTTAACAGCTTCAATATCTTCTTTCGTTGTGTTTCTTGAAGCTGACAATAGTTAACTAGGAATACTTTATCATTTTGTCAAAAGTTTTTATGAATAAATGCATTTAATACAAAGGATACATTGTCATCCATAGTTGACTACTCTGAAACATGGAATAATGAAACAACTAATCTAGGCCGGATAGCTGGGATGCTGGTGCATAGGATATCCGGGCTGTTGTTGCATAGAGTTGCCGGGATACCCAAGTTGTTGCATCATATTGTTGGAATTTACAACTGTGACACCTACCAAAATTAAAAAATCATGTGATGACTAGTGATATTTTTCTTAAAAAATTCAATACAGATTACTGTATGGTTGAAGAAATACAGAAATGAATTTGACATGCAAGCATACATGTACATATGTATCAATTTCATTATTGTATATACAATTATACATGTACCTTCTATTGTGTAACAAATGAAGCATGTGTTACATTTAAAGTAAGGCAAGAAAATGATTTTTTAACCCCGAAAAGGTTAAAGTTTTGTGTCTTTCCCGGCATACTTACAAAGCGTTTCTTTAATCAACTAATGCCTATTTGACATAAATAAAAAATACCTGGAAGGACATTTGCAATAAGCTTTATTTTCAAAAGGGTAATCCATGAAGTAACCTTCAGCAATAATTTAAATCTTTTTGCTTCATATTTTACATATAAGTCTATGAAAATATTTACAAATTACGACAAAGTACTATGTCAACCAATGAAATTATCGTCTTTCTACCGACAAGGGCAAACACGACTTGATTATGTATCGCTCACCTGGATTGGCTCCGCGCATCACCGCGCCTGTGGACCGTCTGCTGCCACAACACGCCTTACAGATACAGACACACAGTCCAATAAACAGAATCAGTCCCCCAACACTGATCAATACAGGCACCCAACTGTGAAATAAGAGGGATGCCATTGAAACATGTATGTATTTTTATTTGATATATCTTCTTTCACAACTTACAAACCTGCAAATACTGAAATATTAAAGTTACTTTACAGTGGATATATTAACTAATATTACATCTTATTGTAACTCAGCAATACGTTTGTTTAATTAGTTTTATTAATGTATTAATGTTGTGGAGAATTGCATAGCAGAAGTAAAATGAGTTTAAACATTTTGTCCTCTATGGATTTGAATATATCAAATCATTCCACCGGTTCCCTAGTTTCTAGACTTACGCATTGTTAGTAAAAAAAGCTGCACAGAAGTCCTTTCTCTTAATCGATGGAGCTCGTAACCGATAGTTATTGCAACAGTCATATTTCCCAAGCTGAAGGCAGCAATAATTGCTACACCACTTTTCTTCGTTATAAGACCAGAGTAGGTCATAATGGGCTCTACAACACTCTCCACAAAAAACGAATGTTGGAGCACCTACAAAAACAAAAGCAATTGTTGAATGATTTATAAAATGCATACTATAGGAAAAAATATCAAACAAAGAATTTAAAATATACCAGAAATGTGTACATGTATATGAATTCTATGAGATGTCAATTATTCTAATGCAGTGGATTTAATATAGTTGAATTTCAATCAAACTTAACATCATCTTCGCGAGTCTAGGATTTCTGTTCCGCACCGCTTCTCACAATGTAGAGCGGAGCGGATCAGAAACTTTTGACTTGCCAGAAATCTACGCGATTGAGTAAAACGACGCTCGCGTATGTTAAAGAGCTGGTTTTAAATGTACTGTTTAGCTAATGAAATTAAATTAAACACTATCTTTAACTTAAGTAACTATAAAAGATAAATTTTACGTCGTTTCATACGACATATACAATGAAGACATGATCATAGGGTATAATAGAAATGAAAATTACATAACCCGCATAAATTTTCTAAAATTCTAGCTACCTTCATACCGCATGAAACACCCAAAAAGGCATTTCTTTTTTGTTTAAATGTTTCCATAAAGGGAAATTCTGTTGCAAAAATACCGTGAAAAGGGTTTATATTTAAACTATCATTAAAATGTACAACTTTTCAAAACATTGATGAATATGACCGCAACTGTACAAGTGTAGGTGTAGCGCATCCATTACAGAGGTCATATCAAGTTCAAGGGGACAACAATTGGTTGCACAATTGTATTACACATGTACCATCTATTTAGCATATAAATTATCCCCATTTTTTAATATCCGATCATTTGACCTTTATTTAACAAGGCAATCGAGAGAATATCAAAATTGAAAAATAGTTCAGAATTAAAACTTCAAAGAAATAAAAAATAAACCCAAACTTCCATTATAATAACTGATTACTTACCAAAACCAAAACGCTCAACAATGGGTAAATAAAAATTGGCATAACTTGTTTTAATGTAGTGCACTCTAGATCTGATGTTGAAATAGTTAGTGACGAGATGAATTAAACGCACGGAAAACATTTTTTTGGACGAATACCGAATTTTATATGTATTATATGGAAAGCTATGGAAAGCCGTAGGGTACCCCCACATAATTATTATATTTTTCCTATATAATTGACCAAAATAATAATTTCACCCAATTTCACTTAAATTGCACTATTATTATCTTTTCACAATAATTATAATCTTAACTTTGTAAAAAAAAAAAAATACCAACATAATTATTTTTTATCATCAAATCATTATTGTATTCTGGTTCAAATAATAAAAATGTCACCCAACAATAATTAGTATGGAAAGCCGTAGGGTACCCCCACATAATTATTATATTTTCCTATATAATTGACCAAAATAATAATTTCACCCAATTTCACTTAAATTGCACTATTATTATCTTTTCACAATAATTATAATCTTAACTTTGTAAAAAATAAAAATACCAACATAATTATTTTTTATCATCAAATCATTATTGTATTCTGGTTCAAAATAATAAAAATGTCACCCAACAATAATTATTATGGAAAGCCGTAGGTATGGAAAGCCGTAGGGTACCCCCACATAATTATTATATTTTCCTATATAATTGACCAAAATAATAATTTCACCCAATTTCACTTAAATTGCACTATTATTATCTTTTCACAATAATTATAATCTTAACTTTGTAAAAAAAAAAAAAAAACCAACATAATTATTTTTTATCATCAAATCATTATTGTATTCTGGTTCAAAATAATAAAAAATGTCACCCAAAAATAATTATGATCGACATCCACATAATAATTATTGTGCGCATACAAGTCAACATTATAATAATTGTAGCCAGCGAAACATTATAATTATTGTTGGCAGGAACAATAACTCTGCTTCAAACTTTACAATTATAATTTTGCAGACAGCGAGCGAATCTGCAAGATAATTATTTGGACGCTTGAAAAACAAAACGCTTTAACAACGAAGATCTTGCAATTATAATTTTGCAGACAGCGAGCGAATCTGCAAGATTATAATTTGGACGCTTGAAATACAAACGCTTTTACAACGAAGATGTGACAATTGCGCATGTGCAAGTTAACTTTCACTTTAGCTCATCATAAAAGAGGATAGACGGTCAGGAAAGATTGTCATTCTGCAAGGTAGGTTTCTTTTTAATTGTTATTTGATCGTCTCTAATCTATTAGGCACAAATGTTTGTGGACTACCTCACGTTTTGTCGACAGTACAACAACTATTAAAATCAACTCAGTATCAGAAAACTGCCTGTTTGGGAAGGATGCAAAAATTGTGGGGTAGAACACAGGGGCTCGTCACGAAGTTTTTCAACTTCATATATCTACCACTTCTATATACAATAAAATATACACTAAAATACTATTGTATATAGAGGTGGTAGATATAAGAAGTTGAAAAACTTCGTGACGAGCCCCTGTGGGTAGAATATTAACAAAACACCTTTATAACACAAATTCTAGGTACTACACCCTCCCTACCCCAACCCACCCCACTCCAACACACCCAGATAAGGATTTTGAAGATTGGATAAGTGTTTATCTTTTACCTTTAATTTACATATATACTATATACCAATTTACATAAGGGTCATTAGTGATGAACCTGAGATGTACTGGTTCGCAGCAACTAATTTTCGAGACCAAGTCTTATCCACACTTGTTATTTTTCTTACAACTATATGGCAAATACTGGTCCAGGGCAAGAAATATTCACGACAATGAGGCTCTCACAAACCTCATAAAAATTTCACGTGAATAAAAGTTAATTTACAGTATATAATTCTCCAAGATTAACATATTGAAGTCCTTAGCTTTTATTCTCCTCAAAGTTGACACAATTTATTACATTTTGTACAGTATTCTGTTGTATATCCTTTTACTGCTACCATTCTATTAAAGCAGGCTTTTTCGTTTTTAGAATCCTACTACAACCAGTCAGCCAAGGGTGGTTCGTTATAAGCGCCCTGGTCATCCAGTGGATATAACCCCTTTCTGAAAGCACTCCCCAACTGTGCTTTACACCATTGAACTGGCGTGACTACTGACTTAAGATGAGTATGGCATTTTGTTATATAAACCTGCTACGTTCTTGGTGTTTTCAGGCATGGTCATTGAATTAATATATTAAATGGAAGACTTGTTTCTTGTGACAATGCTTATTGATAGATTTCTGGATATATATATATATGTTTATGTTTACAGGGATCCAAGACCTTGCCGGGCAGACTAAAAAGGTTTATGCAGACTTCACTAGAGCTCTCAGTATGTTATTGTGATTTTATGCATTTTTGCTTTTATCATTGTTTTTAAAAATTAGGAACTACATTAATTGTACATTTATTGTCTCTTTGCTGGCCAATGATTTTCAATCTACTCCACTCCTCTTCAATGGAGAGGAGTGGATGGCCATGTTTAGCAAGGATGCATTCATTGATATTTTCTGTGTTTTTAAAACACTAAATCAATACTAGTATTTGCATTTGAATCTTTCTGCAGATTTAGTCTCTCAGTGTGTTTTAATGAAATTCCTGCAATTACAATTTTTCAATTATCTTGATTCAAATTCTTGCCTTACATTATCTTCATTTGTGCCTACTTTGTTTCAGTTATGGAGATGCTTTATCTTGATTCAGACAGTTAAATAGTTACAACCAGTCACATACTATGTAAGTAAGTACATCATGTGTTAGGTTCAAGATCTTGAAATATGTTCATGTCTATAATAAAGTCAGAGTAAACCTAACTGTAATAAAAAAATTTTTAAGAGTTCTAGAAAAAAAGAATCACCGTTTTGGTGCTTTTTGCACACACAAGTACTACTCAATACATTGTAATACTGTGTATCCTCTAGTTTTACTCACAGTGCTTCTATGTTTAATATACAAACACTAGCATCTGGTCATTCTAATTAGTTTCTTGTCAATATTATCAGTATCTGGTCAATGTAATCCATATCTGTCTAAGTAATAAGTATCTTGCTAATGTACCAGCAATATGTATAAAGTTTATATTGTAATTTTTTTTTCAGTACAATCAGTATTTTCATTTTAATCACTATCTGAACAATGTTTTCAATATACATGTATGTTTAGTTAAATCAGTTTTAGATTGGAATAAAACAAATATATGTGTTTAATGAACATATACATAGGGAGGTTTTACATCTGTTTGTTACAGCTTACATCCACACAAGCCAGAACCTGTTCCCACATCCAGTGCTTTGATGGCCCCACTGAACTGACGATGGATGAGAAAAATTCCATACATGGGTTCAACATGCCCGGGTCACGCAGGTAATAGCTATCGCTTGCTATAGGAAAAACCTTGAAATGTTCATATACTTTTCATTTTTTTAAGTACCAGCCTAATGTTGTACAAACTTCTTATTTTCATAGAAGTTTTCTAAATGTATGATGCGTCTTTTACCTTTTCCTCAAGTTTGTACATGGTTAGGCTGGCAGTAAACAAAGGCTTTGAAATGAATGCCCGTCCTCGATTTACTATACAAAGTCACGAATGTCGGCTGACCCCTACTAAAATGTAAAGCTTCGTGCATTTTATTTACACTAAATTCAGCGCTAAAACTTGTCGATTCTTATGGTTTAAATATCAACAGATGATGTGAGATAAAAATTATGCTTAATTTGAATCTTCATTTTTTTCACTTTATATCGGGGCCCATACGTGCACTAGTCCTTTGGCATTTTAAATTTTGGTCGCATGTGGAGGCATTCATGGTGTTACGACACATCTACTTAAAAAAATATTCTTCACTAAGACCATTTATCCAGAAAAATATTCTTCACTAAGACCATTTATCCAGAAAAGATGAAACTTATGTGAAAGCATCTTTGGGTAATGGGGATACATATCTGTCCAAATTATGATCCCCTAGGGTAGGGTGGGGCCATAAATACAGAAAAATCTTTGAAAAATCTGACACAAGAAAAGGGTTCAATGTTTAAACATAAGAATATGTGGAGAATAAAATGAATAATTAAGATCTTTTATACACAAGTTCTACTCTACTTATAAAGATCAGTCATGCCTTTTGTTGCTCAGGTGAGTGATGTGGCCCCTGGGCCTCATGTAAACATTACTGTTTTGTTCTGAACTATATCTTTAATCCATGAAATATCCTAACTTTAGAATTTTAGTGCATGTGTATTTGTAATGTGCAATGTGTAAATCTACAGCTATATGGATTTTTGTTTTTCTGTTAATAGAGTTCCATGTATCTATTAAGGAGTACACAGACAAAACATCTGGGACAAGAAAGAAAGAAGAATTAAGCACGACGGTGACTATCAGGAGGTTAGTAAATTGTATTGGTCATTTTTTTTATAAATTCTATAATTTACACAACTTTAACTTTGAATTTTTTTTTATTGTATATAATATTTAAAATTGATACAAGTTTTACATTTGTAATATGACAGTACCATAACTTTGGACAGTTTATGCTGTAAAATAGTAAAGCAGAGCAACTTAAATTTAACTGTCAAAAGTTAAGGTATATACATATAATATAGATGATAAATTCACCCATGATGATTTAATTTTTCATTAATATGAATTTTAATGAGAATACAGTATCTAAAAACATGTTGATTTGCTTCTATGTTCTGCATTGACATCATATGAATATAATTATAATGATATGAAAATTATGTTCAACCTTTCAAATAAGGAATTAAATATTTTTATGTTTCATTTTAGGAACAAGAAAGAGAGAAATGAAATGTATCAACTATATTAACCATCCTGATTCAAAAGGGAATAAACACTTGATAACAAATTGTTGTAGTTCTTTTTATATGAATTAAGAGGGCTCGATGGTTGTGGCCATTTTTATATGGTATTGATCTTTAGAAGGAGAGCACTATATAAAAATATAACAAAATACCCATATTTAAAAGTAAAAATTTTTGGTTTTTTTTTTTTTAGTTAATAATAGTTTATAGGTAAGCAAATCATACCTCAAAATTTTAGGTAGATCTGATGGTTAATTTTTTGACCATCGAGCCTCCTTAATTAGAGATTTACTAATATAAAGTTGATATCGAGGAAAAGTGTGCACAGTTAAGTAAAAATGTCAAATCTAAAATTATATATTTTGCTCAATTAAGGTACCTCACTACACCTAGACTTAAACTTTTTAACTGGGTTTTATAAAGAAATATCAGGTTATTGAAACGCTGGGCAGGCGGTCAAACGATGTGGTTGTATATCATCATTGTTAAGTGGTAAAAGTATCGGGCTTGTGAACCACTGATCATGAGTTCGAATCCGCCTGGGCTTCTTGTTCATATTTACTAAATTACAGTTTAGAAAATAGTTTTTTTTATCAAAACTTCACATTTTTTCACCTATTTGACTTTCATACTAATATTCTTATTTATATATCTATCATCTATCTATATATCTAGTATCTATCTATATATCATCTATCTATTCAGCTTATCTATCAATCATAAGTAATTTTCTGAGACTATATTTCAAAGTGTACTCGGCCACCTTAAATGAAAAATAGCTGTATGCTTGATAAAAGTTGCTTTAAAAGAAAATGAACACATAGATTTTACGTATAAATGAACATATATACATATGTTTTACACGTACAAAATATACATCGAGTTTATTTTCGCACAAACTAGCAGGCAACCTGAAGTACGGTATGTGTTTATGGTGATTACGGAGGTCTACTGAATTGCATATTAACAAGCCTTGGAAGAAGAGTTCTGTTTTAAGGGCATGGCTATACTGAGGGGATGATATGAGATGTGATAAAGATTTTGCCATTCATACTTCTCTATGTATTTCCCCTGCACCTCCATGTTAAATATGTGTAAACGTACCTTCGAATCTTGTTTGAAGAAACATGTATCAACACACATTGCAATATACTAGTTAGAACATAATCCACTTTTTCATCCAATCAGCAGTCGCTAAATACTCTATTGAGTGATGACAATTGCTTGGTGCCGAACTTTTGATATAAAGAGTGGGTTATGTTCTAAATATGTTAGATAAGACATACTTGTATGAAGTACAATTTTAATGATGAGAAAGAAGGTGACTCCACATAAGTGGATTTTGTTTATATTGTAGTAAGAAAGGAGGAAGGAGCATATAAATAAATGTACAATAAAAACATATGGCAGGACTGGGAATTAAACCCTGGACCCCTGAAACTCTAGTCAGTTCTACCACTATGCTACTGTGGCCAATATCAACTGTTCATATCTTTCCCCATATATTTTGATGCACTACTTCATGTATGCAAAGGAATACACTCACATACATGTAATCATACAGAATATTATTTTTGGGCTGCTTTAAACAAAACTGATAAATTTAACACCAACATATAACCTACAGTATCCAGCTACTTTACAATGCATTATGTCAATCAATCATTTCTTGTTTTAAATCCTTCTCCAAGCCATGACAGTGCATAAGGCCAGTGCTCATTACCAGTCCATCACAGGTTCAACTCCCAGCTAATGCCGGTACCCAGTTTCAGTTAGGAGGACTGAGACAATATAGACAAAATGCCTTGTCAAATTGCAAAACACACAGCATTAAGTGACCACTGTGGGGTTTAGAACCAGTGACTTTTCGGTTACTATAGTCTAATGCTTATGACCACTAAGCCATGTGCTCCACCATGCGTTGTATATGCATGTTTCATAATAAATGCATGATTAAACTTAATTAATTCACAACCAGACAACCAGCGTTAACTGCAGGGCTGGGGAGGGGTTATACAGTGTGGATAAAATGAAGATAAATTACAATTAAATACTCATAACTTTCTGACATTTAAGTTGAACTTAAAATATCAATGTGTAAATTTACCGCTTTAAATGAGAACATATTTCATGCATGCAAAAGCTATTGTGTTTTGGTACGGGTAGGGTGCTGGTGTGAGGCACCCAACGCAAGTTGAAAAAGTAAACTACAACTTAAGCTTAGTGTAATCAACTTATAATAAGCATTATCAACCAGTATTAACGTTAGGTCGAAGGGCGGGTGGTTATACAATACATTGTAGGTTAGGAATCTTTTACACGTAGATAAATTACACTTAAATACTCATCATTAAACTTTCTGACATTGAAGTTTAGCTTGGTGAATTAATCTTACACGCCTTTGTGTATAACACACGCATATATACATCCTTCGCTATCTGTTTACATACACCGCATTATACTTTCACTTTGTTAGTGACGTCACATTTGATGATCTTCGTTGTAAAAGCGTTTGTATTTCAAGCGTCCAAATTATAATCTTGCAGATCCGTCTACAAAATTATAATTGCAAGATCTTCGTTGTTAAAGCGTTTTGTTTTTCAAGCGTCCAAATAATTATCTTGCAGATTCGCTCGCTGTCTGCAAAATTATAATTGTAAAGTTTGAAGCAGAGTTATTGTTCCTGCCAACAATAATTATAATGTTTCGCTGGCTACAATTATTATAATGTTGACTTGTATGCGAACAATAATTATTATGTGGATGTCGATCATAATTATTGTTGGGTGACATTTTTATTATTTTGAACCAGAATACAATAATGATTTGATGATAAAAAATAATTATGTTGGTATTTTTTTTTTTTTTTTTGCCAAGTTAAGATTATAATTATTGTGAAAAGATAATAATAGTGCAATTTAAGTGAAATTGGGTGAAATTATTATTTTGGTCAATTATATAGGAAAATATAATAATTATGTGGGGGTACCCTACGGCTTTCCATAGTAGGGTACCCCCACATAATTATTGTATTTTCCTATAATTGACCAAAATAATAATTTCACCCAATTTCTCTTAAATTGCACTATTATTATCTTTTCACAATAATTATAATCTTAACTTTGTAAAAAAAAAATACCAACATAATTATTTTTTATCATCAAATCATTATTGTATTCTGGTTCAAAATAATAAAAAATATCACCCAAAAATAATTATGATCGACATCCACATAATAATTATTGTTCGCATACAAGTCAACATTATAATAATTGTAGCCAGCGAAACATTATAATTATTGTTGGCAGGAACAATAACTCTGCTTCAAACTTTACAATTATAATTTTGCAGACAGCGAGCGAATCTGCAAGATAATTATTTGGACGCTTGAAAAACAAAACGCTTTAACAACGAAGATCTTGCAATTATAATTTTGCAGACAGCGAGCGAATCTGCAAGATTATAATTTGGACGCTTGAAATACAAACGCTTTTACAACGAAGATGTGACAATTGCGCATGTGCAAGTTAACTTTCACTTTAGTTCATCATAAAAGAGGATAGACGGTCAGGAAAGATTGTCATTCTGCAAGGTAGGTATCTTTTTAATTGTTATTTGATCGTCTCTAATCTATTAGGCACAAATGTTTGTGGACTACCTCACGTTTTGTCGACAGTACAACAACTATTAAAATCAACTCAGTATCAGAAAACTGCCTGTTTGGGAAGGATGCAAAAATTGTGGGGTAGAACACAGGGGCTCGTCACGAAGTTTTTCAACTTCATATATCTACCACTTCTATATACAATAAAATATACACTAAAATACTATTGTATATAGAGGTGGTAGATATAAGAAGTTGAAAAACTTCGTGACGAGCCCCTGTGGGTAGAATATTAACAAAACACCTTTATAACACAAATTCTAGGTACTACACCCTCCCCACCCCACTCCAACACACCCAGATAAGGATTTTGAAGATTGGATAAGTGTTTATCTTTTACCTTTAATTTACATATATACTATATACCAATTTACATAAGGGTCATTAGCAATTAACCTGAGATGTACTGGTTTGCAGCAACTAATTTTCGAGACCAAGTCTTATCCACACTTGTTATTTTTCTTACAACTATATGGCAAATACTGGTCCAGGGCAAGAAATATTCACGACAATGAGGCTCTCACAAACCTCATAAAAATTTCACGTGAATAAAAGTTAATTTACAGTATATAATTCTCCAAGATTAACATATTGAAGTCCTTAGCTTTTATTCTCCTCAAAGCTGACACAATTTATTACATTTTGTACAGTATTCTGTTGTATATCCTTTTACTGCTACCATTCTATTAAAGCAGGCTTTTTCGTTTTTAGAATCCTACTACAACCAGTCAGCCAAGGGTGGTTCATTATAAGCGCCCTGGTCATCCAGTGGATATAACCCCTTTCTGAAAGCACTCCCCAACTGTGCTTTACACCATTGAACTGGCGTGACTGCTGACTTAAGATGAGTATGGCATTTTGTTATATAAACCTGCTACATTCTTGGTGTTTTCAGGCATGGTCATTGAATTAATATATTAAATGGAAGACTTGTTTCTTGTGACAATGCTTATTGATAGATTTCTGGATATATATATATGTTTATGTTTTCAGGGATCCAAGACCTTGCCGGGCAGACTAAAAAGGTTTACGCAGACTTCACAAGAGCTCTCAGTATGTTATTGTGATTTTATGCATTTTTGCTTTTATCATTGTTTTTAAAAATTAGGAACTACATTAATTGTACATTTATTGTCTCTTTGCTGGCCAATGATTTTCAATCTACTCCACTCCTCTTCAATGGAGAGGAGAGGATGGCCATGTTTAGCAAGGATGCATTAATTGATATTTTCTGTGTTTTTAAAACACTAAATCAATACTAGTATATGCATTTGAATCTTTCTGCAGATTTAGTCTCTCAGTGTGTTTTAATTAAATTCCTGCAATTACAATTTTTCAATTATCTTGATTCAAATTCTTGCCTTACATTATCTTCATTTGTGCCTACTTTGTTTCAGTTATGGAGATGCTTTATCTTGATTCAAACAGTTAAATAGTTACAACCAGTCACATACTATGTAAGTAAGTAAGTATATCATGTGTTAGGTTCAAGATCTTGAAATATGTTCATGTCTATAATCAAGTCAGAGTAAACCTAACTGTAATAAAAAAAATTTTAAGAGTTCTAGAAAAAAAGAATCACCGTTTTGGTGCTTTTTGCACACACAAGTACTACTCAATACATTGTAATACTGTGTATCCTCTAGTTTTACTCACGGTGCTTCTATGTTTAATATACAAACACTAGCATCTGGTCATTCTAATTAGTTTCTTGTCAATATTATCAGTATCTGGTCAATGTAATCCATATCTGTCTAAGTAATAAGTATCTTGCTAATGTACCAGCAATATGTATAAAGTTTATATTGTAATTTTTTTTTCAGTACAATCAGTATTTGTTCATTTTAATCACTATCTGAACAATGTTTTCAATATACATGTATGTTTAGTTAAATCAGTTTTAGATTGGAATAAAACAAATATATGTGTTTAATGAACATATACATAGGGAGGTTTTACATCTGTTTGTTACAGCTTACATCCACACAAGCCAGAATCTGTTCCCACATCCAGTGCTTTGATGGCCCCACTGAACTGACGATGGATGAGAAAAATTCCATACATGGGTTCAACATGCCCGGGTCACGCAGGTAATAGCTCTCGCTTGCTATAGGAAAAACCTTGAAATGTTCATATACTTTTCATTTCTTTAAGTACCAGCCTAATGTTGTACACACTTCTTATTTTCATAGAAGTTTTCTAAATGTATAATGCGTCTTTTACCTTTTCCTCAAGTTTGTACATGGTTAGGCTGGCAGTAAACAAAGGCTTTGAAATGAATGCCCGTCCTCGATTTACTATACAAAGTCACGAATGTCGGCTGACCCCTACTAAGTTGTAAAGCTTCATGCATTTTATTTACACTAAATTCAGCGCTAAAACTTGTTGATTCTTATGGTTTAAATATCAACAGATGATGTGAGATAAAAATTATGCTTAATTTGAATCTTCATTTTTTTCACTTTATATCGGGGCCCATACGTGCACTAGTCCTTTGGCATTTTAAATTTTGGTCGCATGTGGAGGCATTCATGGTGTTACGACACATCTACTTAAAAAAATATTCTTCACTAAGACCATTTATCCAGAAAAATATTCTTCACTAAGACCATTTATCCAGAAAAGATGAAACTTATGTGAAAGCATCTTTGGGTAATGGGGATACATATCTGTCCAAATTATGATCCCCTAGGGTAGGGTGGAGCCAAAATAAATACAGAAAAATCTTTGGGCCTCATGTAAACATTACTGTTTTGTTTTGAACTATATCTTTAATCCATGAAATATCCTAACTTTAGAATTTTCGTGCATGTGTATTTGTAATGTGCAATGTGTAAATCTACAGCTATATGGATTTTTGTTTTTCTGTTAATAGATTTCCATGTATCTATTAAGGAGTACAGACAAAACATCTGGGACAAGAAAGAAAGAAGAATTAAGTACGATGGTGACTATCAGGAGGTTAGTTAAATGTATTGGTCATTTTTTTTTATAAATTCTATAATTTACACAACTTTAACTTAGAAAATGTTTTTATTGTATATAATATTTAAAATTGATACAAGGTTTACCTTTGTAATATGACAGTACCATAGCTTTGGACAGTTTATGCTGTAAAATAGTAAAGCAGAGCAACTTAAATTTTAACTGTCCCAAGTTAAGGTATATACATATAATATAGATAATAAATTCAGCCATGATGATCTAATTTTTCATTAATATGAATTTTAATGAGAATATAATATCTAAAAACATGTTGATTTGCTTCTATTTTCTGCATTGCCATCATATGAATATAATTATAACGATATGAAAATTATGTTCAACCTTTCAAATAAGGAATTAAATATTTTTATGTTTCATTTTAGGAACAAGAAAGAGAGAAATGAAATGAAATGTATCAACTATATTAACCATCCTGATTCAAAAGGGAATAAACACTTGATAACAAATTGTTGTAGTTCTTTTTATATGAATTAAGAGGGCTCGATGGTCGTGGCCATTTTTATATGGTATTGATCTTTAGAAGGAGAGCTCTATATAAAAATATAACAATATACCCAAATTTAAAAGTAAAAACTTTAGGGTTTTTTTTAGTTAATAATAGTTTATAGGTAAGCAAATCATATCTCAAAATTTTAGGTATATAGATCTGATGGTTAATTTTTTTACCATTGAGCCTCCTTAAATAGAGATTTACTAATATAAAGTTGATATCGAGGAAAAGTGTGCACAGTGAAGTAAAAATATCAAATCTAAAATTATATATTTTGCTCAATTAAGGTACCTCACTACACCTAGACTTAAACTTTTTAACTGGGTTTTAAAAATGGGTTCTGAAAAATCAGGTTATTGAAACGGTGGGCAGGCGGTCAAACAATGTGGTTGTATATCATCATTGTTAAGTGGTAAAAGTATCGGGCTTGTGAACCACTGATCATGAATTCGAATCCGCCTGGGCTTCTTGTTCATATTTACTAAAATACAGTTTAGAGAATACAGTTTTTTTTTTATCAAAACTGCACATTTTTTCACCTATTTGACTTTCATACTAATATTCTTATTTAAATATCTATCATCCATCTATATATCTAGTATCTATCTATATATCATCTATCTATTCAGCTTATCTATCAATCATAAGTAATTTTCTGAGATGCTATTTCAAAGTGTACTCGGCCACCTTAAATGAAAAATAGCTGTATGCTTGATAAAAGTTGCTTCAAAAGAAAAGGAACACATAGATTTTACGTATAAACGAACACATATACATATGTTGAACACATGTTTTACACATACAAAATATACATCGAGTTTATTTTCGCACAAACTAGCAGGCAACCTGAAGTACGGTATGTGTTTATGGTGATTAAGGAGGTCTACTGAATAGCATATTAACAAGCCTTGGAAGAAGAGTTCTGTTTTTAGGGCATGGCTATACTGAGGGAATGATATGAGATGTGATAAAGATTTTGCCATTCATACTTCTCTATGTATTTCCCCTGCACCTTCATGTTAAATATGTGTAAATGTACCTTCGAATCTTGTTTGAAGTAACATGTATCAACACACATTGCAATATACTAATTAGAACATAATCCACTTTTTCATCCAATCAGCAGTCGCTAAATACTCTATTGAGTGATGACAATTGCTTGGTGCAGAACTTTTGATATAAAGAGTGTGTTATGTTCTAAATATGTTAGATAAGACATACTTGTATGAAGTACAATTTTAATGATGAGAAAGAAGGTGACTCCACATAAGTGGATTTTGTTTATATTGTAGTAAGAAAGGAGGAAAGAGCATATAAATAAATATACAATAAAAACATATGGCAGGACTGGGAATTAAACCCTGGATCCCTGAAACTCTAGTCAGTTCTA
Organism: Magallana nippona; assembly: GCA_033439105.1. NCBI lineage: Eukaryota > Metazoa > Mollusca > Bivalvia > Ostreida > Ostreidae > Magallana > Magallana nippona. The sequence continues at coordinate 1,030,246 of CM065923.1, forward strand.
CCACTATGCTACTGTGGCCAATATCAACTGTTCATATCTTTCCTCATATATTTTGATGCACTACTTCATGTATGCAAAGGAATACACTCACATACATGTAATCATACAGAATACTATTTTTGGGCTGCTTTAAACAAAACTGATAAATTTAACACCAACATATAACCTACAGTATCCAGCTACTTTACAATGCATTATGTCAATCAATCATGTGTTGTTTTAAATCCTTTTCCAAGCCATGACAGTGCATAAGGCCAGCGCTCATTACCAGTCCATCACAGGTTCAACTCCCAGCTAATGCCGGTACCCAGTTTCAGTTAGGAGGACTGAGACAATATAGACAAAATGCCTTGTCAAATTGCAAAACACACAGCATTAAGTGACCACTGTGTCTTTTCGGTTACTCTATTCTAATGCTTATGAACACTAAGCCATGTGCTCCACCATGTGTTGTATATGCATGTTTCATAATAAATGCATGATTAAACTAAATTAATTCACAACCAGACAACCAGTGTTAATTGCAGGGCTGGGGAGGGGTTATACAATACAGTGTGGATAAAATGAAGATAAATTACAATTAAATACTCATAACTTTCTGACATTAAAGTTGAACTTAAAATATTAATGTGTAAATTTACCGCTTTACATGAGAACATATTTCATGCATGCAAAAGCTATTGTGTTTTGGTAGGGGTAAGGTGCTGGTGTGAGGCACCCAACGGAAGTTGAAAAAGTAAACTACAACTTAAGCCTAGTGTAATCAACTTAGAGTAAGCATTATCAACCAGTGTTAACGTTAGGTCGAAGGGCGGGTGGTTATGCAATACATTGTAGGTTAGGAATCTTTTACACGTAAATAAATTACACTTAAATACTCATCATTATAATTTCTGACATTGAAGTTTAGCTTAGTGAATTAATCTTACACGCCTGTGTGTACAACACACGCATATATACATCCTTCTCTATCTGTTTACATACACCGCATTATACTTTCACTTTGTTAGTGACGTCACATTTGATGATCTTCGTTGTAAAAGCGTTTGTATTTCAAGCGTCCAAATTATAATCTTGCAGATCCGTCTGCAAAATTATAATTGCAAGATCTTCGTTGTTCAAGCGTTTTGTTTTTCAAGCGTCCAAATAATTATCTTGCAGATTCGCTCGCTGTCTGCAAAATTATAATTGTAAAGTTTGAAGCAGAGTTATTGTTCCTGCCAACAATAATTATAATGTTTCGCTGGCTACAATTATTATAATGTTGACTTGTATGCGCACAATAATTATTATGTGGATGTCGAACCTAATTATTGTTGGGTGACATTTTTATTATTTGAACCAGAATACAATAATGATTTGATGATAAAAAATAATTATGTTGGTATTTTTTTTTTTTTACAAAGTTAAGATTATAATTATTGTGAAAAGATAATAATAGTGCAATTTAAGTGAAATTGGGTGAAATTATTATTTTGGTCAATTATATAGGAAAAATATAATAATTTTGTGGGGGTACCCTACGCTTTATTCATTAATTGTAACCCACCCCCTTTCCATATTGTTGAATCTGCCACTGAAATATATCAACTTTAAGATATTTTTTCATAAAAACATGGAAGATACAACTTGTAAAATTGATAATGAAGAACGCAAATGCATGAAATACAACAATTTGTTTTAACACGATTTTTTTTAGTCAATCTCAACTCAAAACGGTGAAAAAAATGATGACTTCTAATGATTACATGGACAGTATGTTTATTCTATTAAGTTGACGTATATAATTTGAGCCCGGCTTTTGAGAACTGCGCAGGTAAATCATTCGCAACTTAGCGGGCCTTTCCGACAGAGCTCGGAATAACACCTCGAATGTATATATATAAAATGGAACAATATGTACACCAGATGCGTGTGCAGCAGAGAGACTCGCCAAAATTTGTGTTGCGGGTATAGGGAATTTTGGTGAGCGCTCACGAGCGCTGTGAGTGCTCTCTCTGCTGAACATGCCTCAGGTCACGTAATCCTCACATCATCAGGTCAGTGTTGCTTGATGAAGCGACCTCTACATATAGAATGCAACATGGAGTCGCTTCCCATCAATTTAAGCATTGGCTAGTCAGCCCTATGTCACTTCTGTGGTACATTTTAGAGCATATCATTGAGTTAAGTAAAGTCTAGCTCAACAGATCGTAAAATTAGTTGTATTTATTAATCAAGTATTATCAAAAGGGAGGTTGTCATGGACACATCTATAATGCATTCGAGGTATTTTTTGTTCGAGCTCTGTCGATAAAACTACTGGGGCGAGACGTCGCACGTTTAAGTGTTTTTTAAATGCATTTTCTGAAATCGACGCATACTTTAACGATTTCAAACCGGTACTCAAAGGTTCCACGAAATCATAGTTTTACTTTCTCTATCCAAAAGCGTATTAACTGTTGAATAAAAGAGAAAAAAAATAGTTAACCGTTTGTCATTTAATAAACTATGCATGTAAATCTTGATCAATCGAGAAACTATAAAAAAAGAAATATATAAATGTATATTTTGCACATAGTTTAGGAAATTTAACAAAAATACTAATAAGTTAGAAAAAACTAGTCAATGAAAATACTGAAAAAAGAAGTATTCTATAAAAGTTGTCATAATGCAGAGTAATTTGATTGCTAAAACTAAAATACGTCATCAGGATAACATATTCACATAGTAGGAGTTCACAGCAACAACCAAAGACTAAAGACACAAAAACTGGAAAGCAACAGATCAATTGGTGCAGGTATATCTATACAAGTACAGTTTCCCTGAAAAGAAACTTTCTTGAAAGTACAAATTATGAAAAAAAATAAATATTTGTGTTTACCTTTTTTATATAAACAATCCTATAAATTATGTTGTCCATGATCAAAGATTGATTTATTGAAATGATGACTCAGCCCTTTGTGTCCCTTACTTAACTGCAAACCACTCAATAGATTACTCCAGACATAATATATATTTAATCCAAACCCTCTTGATAACACACTAGGATAACGTTTACCATAAAATATGCTAATATGATGAGAAAACGAAATCTAGATATATAGAATCTTACCTAGTACCACAAGACAGCTTAGGTAGAGTTTTAGGCACGCCATCTGTATAACGTATCACACAAAATACAAATCAATAATGGTATTTTAATGATCCTGAAGAGAGAGGAAGGTGAGGTCGTGTTGGATTCCAACGTACCCGATGTACACTTGGCATTGATCTATAAATATGCAACAATAATAAAAAAAAAATGAATTTTCATAAAATCATTTACATTCACAAGAAAAATGCAAATTGTGGAACCTGTTTGGAACACTTCCGCGATATTACCCCCGAAACGGTTACGTCATGTTCATGCAAGCATTCAAAGCAGTGTGAAATGTAAAGTAAATTTTAATGCAGGTTTCAAAGAAAAACGATTATAATGTTGATTTCGTTTTTTATTAAATTGTTCATTGTTGTATAAACAAAAATAATTTTGGATAGTTAACTGTGAAGAATTAGATATATCAAACTCTCTTGGTAATTTTTTTATATAAAAGACGTTGCCCTAATTTGTATTTCTTATTCACATACTGAATACAAGGTGATGTCGGGCAATATCCTAGCTCAAGAGGCCAAAAATAGTAAACTTTTGGTAAAAAGAGACCCGCAGGCCTTTAATGGTCAATCATTTATATTATTCAGATAGAATGCACGGGAAATTAAAGTAGAATTCCTAAAATAGAATACATATTTAATTCAATATTGCATAGGACAATTTACCTTGAAGTTTTCAAGATAAAGTTAATATTGTTAATGGATGACAAACATCAATTACCTTAAGAAAAATAGCTGTTATAAAAATATTTGTCACCTTCAACCCCTTCCAAAATTAAAAAAAAAACAAAAAAAAAAAACCTCAACCTCTGCCCCATGGACAATGAATTTCACAATTTATATAATTAAGAACAAGATATCAGGAACATATTCAAAATTCAATTAGTTTATCTCCCACGACTGTAATAGTACAGAAGAAAATATTATTAAATCAATACAGTTTCACTATGGGGCCATATTTGGCCCTACCCAGGGGTTTTTAACCCCTGCCCAGTGACCCAGTGAGTATGATTTTCACAATTTAGGTAAAAGGCTTCATGAATATTATTATGCATTCAGTTTATTTCCAACTACTGTGGAAGTGGAAAAGACGATTTCTAAGATTTAATACATTTTCACCATATGGCCATAGGGCGTAAACCCCTGACACAGGGAGCATCAATTTCACATTTATTTATGACAATGAGGTAGAGGGCATCTTGGACATCATAACCATGGGAGTAGAAATTTCTTTCTAAGATTAAAGGAGTCTTGAGGGAAAATGTAGCACCTGATCCTACCTCTATTTTTTTTAAAAGGTCCCGCGTTTGCTCTGCTCCTGTTTTGTATTTTTCCTTTGGACTTTTGAATTTGAACACTGTTCGTTATCACCACATGTCATTTCAAACATACAATTTCCTTTGATTTTTTCCAATGAAAGGTCAACTAATGTTTAAACTAAATATAAAGTAAATTGACCGGGTATGTTATCTGTTTACCGCGGTCAAATATGGTCGTATGCCCGATCATTTCCACCATTCATATAGGAGTCTATAGGAAAAATGGGCTATCTATCATTTTCAATTTCACACGTAAAAAATTGCATAAATACAATTATCTTTTAATTTCAGCAATGAAAGGGTAAGGTATAAGTAAACTGTTTGCAAAATCAAATGAAATCGACTGGATAGTTTTTATGTTATGATGATTTGTTTTCCCTCGGACTGAAATGTCACACTTTCATTGGTTTAAACGTGGCACGTGATTGCCTCGTATATCTCTATTTAGGTTCGGTGAGAATTAATACATGTATTAGGCAATATTGCCGTCATTGGCCGGCGCTTTGCCTACTCATCTCGATATTTCATATTATTTAACACAGAAACAGTGTTCCGAAAGTTTTTAAAATATTTAGAGTAGTTGCCCTTTGGTATTATTTTTAAATTAGAGTAGTTACCCTTTGAATTGACCTCAAATTGTTGTGTCTGGAGCAGAACAAAATGGCAGCGTCGAGATTTGCTCGAATCTCTGCAGAGGGAAAGGAAAAACGTTTAAAATTGAAAAGCAACAAAATATTGTAAACAAACATGGGCGAAGCGAAGAATTTCAAAGAGTATTTGAAAGGTGAGATTGATAATTTTGAAGAGTTTAAATGAGTTAAATTGGACGAGATGTTAGCTAGGCAACTTTTAGATGGGTTTGTGTAGATCATTGCTTTTGTGAATAAATGTGTCACTTGATAGTCCTAGGTTTGTTACTGACTGACTACAGAAATCATCGGGTTCGCCTCGCCATCTATGAGATTGAACAACCCGATTTATTTCTGAAGTCAGTCAGTAACAAACCTAATAAGTAATAGTTATTCGCCCTCATAGGTTGGTCCTATAAACGTGTCTTGCCAGCCTATAGAATTGTATAGAATAAAATGGTGTTTACGAACCAGTTTCAGTTTTATTTGTTTTTATTTGTATTAGATTAAAAATACGAATTCCCTCACATAAAACATGAAAGGATGACGCATGTTTTTATTTTGCAAAGTATTATTTCAATTTTAATTATTGACGCTGCAATAAAAAAGTGCACAACGTAAATTCTTGTCAAGTAATATGTAAACGGTGTGACCGTTGGACCGAGCGCAGATTCAACACAGTGCGCCTCAATAATTTTGCCAACAAAATTTGGGTTTTTTTTAAATAAGGCTCTAATGGAACTCTATTTAAGCAATAGCATTTAAGCATTGAATGCTTATTTTTGGATGTCGTCTGTCCTATGACACACCAAGCGGTGCAGACAAATTATCATACCGCGCTAACGCCCGGTATTCAATTTGTCTGCACCGCTTGGTGCGTCAAAGGACCGACGACATCCACAAATAAGCATTCAATGCTTAAATGAATGAATGAATGAAAATGTATCAGCATAAATTAGTTAAAATATCTATAACAACTTATTACACCTACATGTACTTGTATCACTGACGCATAAGTTCTGCATTCAATTTTCAAAACTGAAGGGATTAACGTGTATTAATCACACTGTTTATTTCAAGTTTCCAAAATGTTCTCTCGGCAAGAAAAAAATCTTTCAATCTTTCGTGGCTAAAGTTCTACCTATTGGTTAGTTACGGTTCATTTTGACGAGTTTAATATCACAAAATCGTAATTATCTGTTACTGTACTATCTTATAATCAAACGAATTTATTTATAGTACCAAAATTTACGTTTTACCATGACACAAAACAGGATTAAAAATTATCTGATCCTGCACATTCACCGAGATGCTAAATGAATCCAACTGCTGTCAGCACGTGATTCACAGATATCCATTTTTGGACGTTTTTGATGTGAATATGTTTTTGAGATTGACAAGTTGAATCAAAATTGTTGCTTATACATGTATATATGCATAATTAAATGAGAGATGCGTTATCTTAATACACATGTCATCAAACTAAATTAAGAAATATAAAGTACAATTTTGCATTGTTTTTTATAGTACCATAAAAAGTGACTCTATATGATTTATCAAATTAAAGAATAATAGGAGACACCGTAGAATATCTTCATTTCAAGTATAATCCGGTTAACAACCCCGCCCCCCCCCCCCCCCCCCCAATCGATCAATTTCGCCGCCCCAATATGAAATACCTCCCGACGCCCCTGTCACAGTAGGATCCGCCTATCTACTCAAATCAGATACCAATGTTAAACTAAATGTTTCATTATGACGTCATGTTTCATTCTTAAAACGTAAAAGTTTTGTCTTCGGAAATAGCCGAAGAAAAGTTCTTGATTCCGAGAATTTTTTATTTCTTCTTCCAATGCTTATTATTTTCCCCCAGTTGGTGAATTGAATATTTTCTGCTTTATTCAGTCTCTAAGAGATCGGTTCCTTGATGTTAATGATTTTATTTTCCATCTAATAATTTGATAAGACATACGTGAAACTAGTCGTATTTCTTTATTAAATTACTGTTAAAAGTTGTATGGTTTGCACAGTCAATTATTTTCATCTTAATTACTTCTAATTAAATATTGGAAAGTTTTTGATCAAGTTTTGGGGCAAAAAACACCTACAAGGGGCAGTCATATAATGATCGAGTTAACTTTTGTTTAACAAAATGACGGCCAATATGGCGGCCCCCAGGGCTGGAAGATAAGTTTTTGGCCCTTAGTACCCCTGATTCAACTTCTATTTTCACTGATTTTCTTATATATACGTGTTACCATTAAGCCTCGCTTCGCGAGGCGGGCTTCGCCCGCCTCTCGCTGCGCTCGGTATTACGTCAAAGTCTCAACTGACGTCATTGTAAGACGTTGACTCCGACGTGGATATTGTCGATTTTGAAGTAGCCGCGAAATGATAAAAAATAGGTTTGAACATTATTATAAGGATAAATTTTACTAAAAATAATTTTTATGATATGTAATTTGTTTTTAGAATAAAATCGTTATATGATTAACTATGTTTTTTAATGCTTACTTTGCATTTGCGTTTTACAACATCATTAAGTGATTCCCAATACCCTGCACAGAAGGCGTAACATTCTAAACACGCGAGTGACCTTAATACATGTTTACTATACAGTCATATTGGCCCCACCCTAGGGTCTGAACCCTTGACCCTGGGGCCACTAATTTCACAATTTTGGTAAAGGGCTTCATGGACATTATAACCATGCATTTAGTTTTTCCCAACATGTGTGGGAGTAGAGTGGAAGATTTTGGAAATATGGCCTTTTTTGGCAAATTTGGGCATATTTGGCCTCGCCCCTGAAGCCCCAGGGGTGGTTAGGTCATAAATTTCATAATTTAGATTCCTCCTTTCCTAGAGATTCTTCATACATGTTAGATTTTCGCTAATTTGTGTAATTGTCAAATTATCAATGCAATCACTTGAGCTTGAGTCCAACACGTGCTTACATCCTTTTTAATTTATTGGAACTCTCTAGTATCAAAATTATAACACACCAACTTTAGCTGTCAAACATCCCCCCACAAAAATAAAATTTTCAAATTTTATAAGAACCATGACATTGACAAAGCAATCAGGATATATTATGTACGAATACAATGACCAAAATAAATTTATCACAATACATTTTTAGGATATTGTAGATGATAAATGAGATAGTCACTTACACCGAAAGAACACAGAATGCATGATCATACAAGTTGAATTAATTGCTTAATATTCAAGTAGTGAAACTTCACTCAAAACTGAAATATTTACATTTTCCAGTGTCTTTGTCTGTGATAACACTACGAATCAATTTTGTAATATACAGTCCAATAAATTCAAATGACGTATTGTTGGGGGGCAAGCGTGGTTTGCATACTTAATATTCTAATTTTAATCGTACAAACTGAAAATTATATGAATATAAGTAATAAGGAATTATTCTTTGAATATTATGAGATGATAATTTCGGTCGGGGCGTGATCAAATCTATCATGAAGCCCTTCGGGATTTATTGGATGTGATCACGCCCCAGCCAAAATTATCACCTCATAATACTCAAAGAATGATTCCTTATTCCTTAAATGATAACAATAACATGAACTTAATCTTTTTCGAATATTCATATATGCAAACATGTCAAGGTGTGTAAACTCATACCACATTCTTGAGCCAGTGACTACCCGGTAATAAAGTACGTTTAGATCAGTACATCGTACAAATCACACCATGCCATGTCATTGATAAAACTACAGTGAAGCAGACCTCAAAGAAATGGTCAATTGCAAATAAATATAAGAATAATATTGAACACAAAAAAATATGTCAATAGGTATCTCTTCAGTCCTAATAGAAAAAAAAATACAAAAAGTTGTTTTAACATCATCAAATACAAAGGAACATGTGAAATTTGATTACTATGTTTACATCAAGTTAAGTATAGATGATAATTATCATGTAATACAGTTCCTTAAAATTCGGACATCATTTCATCTTCACATTAAATGTAATACACAAACAACTCAATTAGGAATTAGGAGTGCGAGGTGTGGGTTACAAAAACATTGGGGGTGGTTTTGTTTAATTATTTATTTTAGTTTTTGTGTTCAATGCTTCCCATGATAACTACATAGAATTTTGAGCTTGTTCACTAGAAAAATGCACAAGGTAAATCCTGGAATTACCTGATCCTGTTTGTCCCTGACCCAGTACTCGTTTGATCTTGTAAAATGTTCCAGTGTCCCTTATTGAACTAACTTCAACTGAAAGGGGATCTTGATGGTCGGAGTCTCCGTAGCGAAGGGGTTTTCTACACTGACGGCGAGGTCGCACTCGCTCGGACAACACAGGTACCTTAGGTTCACAACTTCCTAGACCATCTGCAAGTGTTTTCTCCCTCAGAATTCTGGGCCACAAGGTCATTATCAGGGGTATTAAACATGGGGTTCTGGAGGTCTGGTTTTTGGTTGATGAGTGTCTGTCTTTGTCTGTTGATCTGTACAAGCAGGGAAACTGTCGTACGAGTTGTAACTGGTCCACGTAGAGAAGGTTCATCAGTGTCTTCATCATAGCCATTGTCTAGACGGAGTTTTGTGTCCAGTCGGAGATTGTTAAGCTCTTTTTGACCTATGTTGATCATATGTTGGGTCAAGGATTTCCCACATGGAAAATTGATTTGTCCAGTGTCCTGTTTAAATAATGTAGAGAAAGAAGAGATCTTCGTCTGGATTGTCAAAACTGCTTCTTTGTTTGTTATCTGGCAAGTCACGAGACAATGCATCAGGTACACACATTTCTTTAGCTAAACAATATCAAAATTAAACTCCTGTAGGGTAGCTAACCAGCATTCATAAATTGCACCCTTTAGTTTTTTCTGGTATAGGGGTTTCAGAGCATTGTGGTTACATTTAACATTAAAATGGGTTCCTCTGGTGTATGACGTTCATTCTAACACATTCCCAGTAATTCCAGCTTTGTTGATCCATAAGAAGACTGCCATTTGGACAGTCCCTTGGCAACATAACGTGCATGTGGATTTGCTGACTGGTCAGCAGAGGATGCTCACTCCTCCTAGGCACCTGATCCTACCTCTATCTTTTTGGAGGTCCGTGTTGCTCTGCTTTGAATTTGTATTTCGTTTTATGGATTTTTGAGATGGTTGACGGTTTGTTATTGTCATTTTTTCATCCTCCCCTGGATGAAGCTGGTACAACATGAAGCCAATGCTCCGACTCGATGTATCAACAGCAATGTAAAACTGCAACTCAAAACGAGGGTATGCAAGTACTGGGGAGGTTGAGAATTGTTTCTTTAGTTCTTGAAATGATTTCTCATGCTTTGCCGTCCACCGGAAATGCACACCCTTGTTCAACAGGAAGAATATTGGGTCTGCTATTGAGGAAAAATTAGTAATATACTTCCGCAACCATCCCACCATGCCCAAGAAACGACGAAGTGATGATACATAAGATGGTGCTAGGTATATCTGAGTTGCTGCTACTCTATCTGATGGAGGAGACATACTATCTTTGAAGATCATATGTCCAAGGAAAAGACATTGCCTTTATGCAAATGTACAATAGGATTGAGTTTAAGGCCATCCTGAGCAGATCAAGGGATATGTTTTTATCAGATTGAAATCGTTCAAACAGCTCTGTAAGGTCCTTCAAGTGTGATTCAAAAGTTTCAGAACATATAATCACATCGCCAAAGTAACACAATGCTGAGCGAAAAGTAAGTCCATGTAAAACTTTTTCCATCAACAGCTGAAAAGAGTTTGGCGCTTTCCCATTGGTGATCGTAAAAATTTATAGGTTCCAAAACAGGTTTGTAAATTTTCAGTCTTTACCTAGAAAATGATATACGACGGGAGGTAATTCCTGCAAAATTATGTCTAAGGAAAACCATATTATATTCATGTAGAATGCTAAAATTATTTAATGTAGAAAGAATAAAGATATATTTTTGATGATATTTATAGACGTTTCATGTTTATGGTTATTTGGGTATGTGAACGGGGAAACAGCGTGGGAGAGAAGGCATGACAGCAATTTTGTTTACAAAATTAAGTTGTATGAAAATACTTAAACAAATAGATTTATTCTTTCGGAACTTTCTGTAAAAATCAATAGATGTTGACTAAACCCTTAAACATATACACCTTGTGGGTGTCCTATGCATCAATATGAAAAACCATCAAAATGATTAAAAAAAAAAACATGTATATAACAAATTGTTAATATTTAAAAGAAATGTGTGTAGAGGATATCATTTTTACAATAAAAAGCTTTGTATAGGGTTAACATTTTAGGCAGATATCAATGTTATGTACGTTTTTTAAGATATGAAAAATAAATATTTATTTTTCTTTTAATTAACTAGACATTATAGGTTTTAGAACCTGGACTCGATTTGAGCTCAAAGTTTTCAAATTTCATTTTTCCATTTTTAGTGTCTAGAATGGTCAATATTAGTATCATAAATGCTTCATCAAAACTTTACTCTCAATATTGAAGCAAGTTACAGAGCATTTAATTCTTTGTATCGTACAGAATTTATTTTATACATATGGCATAAATTTTCAATCAAATGTTGCTGTCTTTTTGTTGATTATATTATCTATGAATCTATTGAGTCAGTATATCTTGTTTGCTACAAGTCAATTTGTTCAAATCATGGTAATTTATTTTCAGTACATTATTTGTGAACAAAAACAAGACTCGAGCTTTGTTTACAAAACAAAGACAATGCATGTAAAACGTTTGACATCTGCTACATGAGAAATTACAAAATCTAAGTAGACCATGCGTGTTGCGATATTGATTCTTTCAAATCTGGACGTTACAGGGAATTTTTTGACACTGAGCGTGGTACTGCTTGATTGGGCAGTCAATTCTACAAACAGTCGTTGAGCGGCGTTATATCAATCTGTAGTGTGGGTGACGGATCGTGACTCGGTGAGTAGCTCTCAGCATCACTCACTGTCAGAGACCTGACTCCTAAGCCATGCTGGAGCTAGAAGCGTCGAGCTTTACCCTGACCATTACGTTGACGTATATAAAGTAACATTCACGGACTATTCTGGACCTCCGAAGTCCTGCCGTCTGCAGTAGTTAATTGGCTGGTAGGATCACAGTGTATGCCAATCATACTTTACATTCAGGACACGTTCTCGCCACTCTCCAGGATCTTTAATGAGACGCGGAGCATGATGGATAGATCTGGTCATCCAATCATCAAGTGTTTGACTTATGAATTTAGCTCCACTGTGATACATTACTAAACAGGTAGGCTGAATAAAATGTAATTATGTTTGTAACTCTATATGAGATTGTAGTTTAAATGATATTCTTTAAGAAAAAAATGTTTGCTTTCTCAAAAAAGTGAACATTAGAGGAAGTCAACGTTATTAAATGAGAAAACTATTAACGGATAAAAAAAAATAAATATTTTTTTAAGTCAAATCTACATGTAGAAGTCGTTTTTATATAAAGTATGTATTTATCAAATAGAGATATTTTTTCCAAACACTAAATTGATCTCATGAATTTCTCTCCAGTTGTAGAAAAACGTTGAAGATGTGAAATCTCTAGTTAGCGATGACTATCAGTTCTATTTATCATGATAAAGTCCTTTCTAGTTGCTTATTTCCTTTCAATGCGATATCTTAATATCATAACTGCAAAACTCGACCGGAAACGAATCAATCAGCACTAACTAAGTTATAATGCTTGCCCGCACTTGAACATTGGATTGAGTGAACATACGCATAAAACTTTCTTTTCGTAAAAAGAAAGTTACATTTCCACAAGTTTATATTATCTATATTTTGTTTAAATGTCTAACCGTGCACAAATTCGAAGTTTCTCGCACCTATAATTGCATGGACATTTATTGCCTATTATGCATTCTAATTGTCCTTGCGACTGTGGAAGAATTTGATGGTGTTCATTATCAGACGACGTTTTTCCAGAAAAAAAAAGCAATACAGATGTACTTGTTAACTTTTAAAGAAAATTGTGTTGCTTAAAACGCTATACAAATGAATTTTATATACATTGCATATTATACCTTATATTGTTTCACTGTGTTGTGTTCCCTTAAATGTTTATCTTTAAATCTTTAAATCATATAAATCTGCAATTTGAAGAATATATTATTGATATGGTAGAAACTTTGAATGCAGAATAATAATGCAAATAATGACGATATTTAACCCTGAAAGAGGAAAATTATTTATACAAACACGGTTCATCAAAGTATAACCCATTGACGTTCGTTTAGAATGGCAGCAGCATAGATTCTACCTTGGCCCGTGCGATTTAACGGATTTTTCCCTATGTGCTGATTTTGTTGATGCAGTAGTTTTATTCTTTTTATTCTCGTATGATATGCTGCATTTCAACTTATTATTTCGATAGCATGTCTAATTCTGCTGTATAAATTATGTTAGCAACATTTGATGGTAAACAAACAATATTAGATATTGTCAAACCACATCAATAACCAGGAGTAGGAATTGTTGCAGCTCAGTTTACGTGATACATCTAACAAAAAAGTTATTTACAAGGCCAAAATAAATCTTTCACGTTCTTTGGAATTCAACCTTAAAGACCCAAAGGGTTAATTTCCGTTCCTGAATAAAGATGGAAAACATAAGAGCATTATATGAAACAAATTGACGCTCTTCGTCAAACACCTGCCTCCCAAGCCTATCCTATATCACATATTTTTTTTCATAGCTAAATTTCATCAGCATTGCTATCTGAAAATGATAGTCATACTTTAATTTGTTTTTTTCTTTTCTACCTGAGTATCTTCGTAAGGATTTTCCAGAAAACTTTGATAATTTTCTCGGGGATTACCTGTAATTAGTTTTAGATTCATTTTCCTCCCGCCCGATAACACTTACAAAATTACAAAATCAATGAAACAATTCATCAATTTCGCGCAGATATCAAGGTCAAAACTCGACCCCTCTTTCACCATCTTATTAGGATCTAAACCTTTTACATTAGGAAACCGAACCATCATACAATAGATCAATGACAAGAGGTCTACTTTTTATGGCCTCTGATGCAGCACTGGTTTGCAGCAAACTGAAATGGCAGAATTGTGGGAAAGTACCAAAATGTTCTAAAATCTTGTTTGTCTGTATCGATAAAGATTGTTTGCTCAGAGATCGACTAGGACAGTTTATAGGTCCCAATGTTTTGTAACAAAGTTTGCTTAATATGGCTGTGTAATCTTAGACAGCTTCTAGTGTCTTTGAGACATCGTAAAACATGCGATCAAATTATCTACAGAGTTATGTAAATGATTTAGTTAAATAGATAGTATTCGATGGATCATTCAGAATTAGCAAGAGCGATGTGCTCAAGGCTTTGAACTTGAAACGACAACGAAGAATACAATAAATAGAATTGTGCTTTATTTTGTTTAAAATATTGTTCAGTTAAGCAACACTAAGAGGAAACGTCCAAAATTCTATCGTAGACTAGTTTTTAAACTAGAATTTCCCTGTGTGTTTGCTTTTGGTTTCTATATTTTTGCAACCCCTGATTACCTTTAGTACACAAAATATCAATTTGATTTCTTTAGTTTGTTACTCAACTGCACAATTACCTGTTTTTGGTCAAATTCATGTACATTATGTTTTTATCAGGTAATGCGATTTAGTGAAGGTCCAGGTCTGATGATCTTCCGATTTAATTAAACAAATAAAAGGATAGCATCCTTTTTATACGTTGAAGTTTTATTTTTAAAGTATATTTAGCGAGCTGGACAAACACTGACAATGGCAAACTGACTAATTCATTTGTTGTGTTACTGTAAATGAGTTATTTGATTGCTATCATTCAAGAACCATTACCGCTAATCTATTCCCGAACATTTCACCGTATGCGCTTTGTCAATGATGCCTCGAACAGACGCAGTGGAAAGAAGGAATAGAATTAGGCCTTTTCCTTCTACATTCTTGATTGTATCGCGGGCATCAAACAGCCATTTTGAGCAATTAGCTCGTCTGTTCGGAATACAATACTAGCTCTACGTGATCTGTTTTCCGGTGCGCCAGCTCATGGCCTTTGTTTTGTCCGAATGCATCGGTATTAAGCTCGTCTATTAGCGATGCTTATTCAGATATTTTCTATGTACAACACATTTATTCAAGTTCATTGTATAATGTAGAAGAATTCTTTATCTTCAGGATTAAACTTTGATAATTTTAATTATGAATTCATAAATACGAATGAACGTTATACATATACGTTGTATTGATATGTATTTAATAAATATATCATTAATATTAGGTTTAATAATAGAAAAAAACCGATGGCGTATGATATTACAACATTTCAAATTTAGACACACCACCATGTAAATGCAATGTAAAACACATCACACTGTACGCACAAGTGTTAATATATATTATCTTATAAAGACAATAATGAGATATAATCTATTGCAAAGTTTATACATAGACAGTCAGAGGACTGGAGAAGCCTGGAGACATCTTTATGACACAAAATTACAAAACAAGAAAGAATAATACAGCAAACTGAAATACAAGAACTTGCAGTTTGTCAATGTGTCTTAAATAAAATCATAGCATGGTCTTTGTGATCTATGTAGCTATCAATGTCCTACCAGACATCTTTGTTATCCTGCCACGGAACGTAAATAGCTGATATTATCAGAGTCAGACCGCCGAGGCACTGCACTCACTCTTCTTACTGCAGCCATCTTAAGTTCTGGGTCACCAAGAGAGGTTTTTGTACTTCCAGACAACAACTTGTTCCAATACATTTTACATTCATCCTTTATAATGGAGGTATCTGAGATCTTTGGCGGACAGAGTATTTGTCACAAATAGCTAGGGTTCTTTATTTTCGTAGCATTATATTAGAGTCAGTTATTAATACACCTCATTTTTAGAATAATACTGCACTCTAGTAAGTGTCCAAGCTATTGTGGCATTTATAAAAACTTGTTAATTCAGTTTCACAATTATTCACATGAATCTGTCGGTTTGATATAAATATAAAACATACATGATGGAGTACTATAGATTGTCATGCAATCATTTCATCAATTTTGTTTTTTTTTAGTGATATGAATTCTATACAGAGTAGTTTTACTAACATATAAAAAATTGATTGTTCGTACACACATATAAATAATGTAATTAAACAAAGAATTTTTTCTAAATATTGATTTATCCCATTCTTTTATTCTTTTTTATTTTACAATTTATCACATACATTATATAAACCAATGTACTTACAATCTAATTATTGATCTTAATATTTTTATTAATGATGATTTTTTATTATTGTTCACAGCTGGACATTAATGTTGAGATGACGTTTCACGTGTTCCCCGGGGGAAGCCTCATTTTCGTCTTTATTTCAATAGGCTTCCTGTTTAGAGGTAATTTTATGACTTCCAAAAGATTAAACACACACCTTTCTGGTTGAATTATTCCTTTATAAGCTTAGGAATGTTTTATGTAAAAGAATGATGTGTATCCTGCATTACTTACCTTACTTTTACCTATTAAGATGTCAACAAATAAACACTGTTTTCTAAAGTGTAGATAAAGCTCTTTTTGCTTAAAACTAATTCAGACAAAATCATATACGGTCAACTGTAAATTATATAAGTAATGAATTTATCTTGAAATATAAACAAATATTGGTTAGTTTTATTTCATAATCTAAGAAACTTTGTAAGAGTAGCGTTAACTGTTCCAATTTAAGTTGTATCACGGAAAGCAGGTTTGGTATTGTTCTTTTTTAAACAGGGACACTTCAAGGTCAAAACGAGCGCCATCTTCTCCACTTCCTGTTTGTTGAGAGGCATTACAACCCCCTGGAGAGACCAGTGTCTAATGAGTCAAAGCCAATCATTGTGAAGTTCGGAATTACTCTTCAGCAAATCATAGACATTGTAAGTAACATGTATACATATAGCATAGACATTGTAAGTAACATGTATACATATAGCATAGACATTGTAAGTAACTTGTATACATATAGCATAGACATTGTAAGTAACATGTATACATATAGCATAGACATCGTAAGTAACTTGTATACATATAGCATAGACATTGTAAGTAACATGTATACATATAGCATAGACATTGTAAGTAACTTGTATACATATAGCATAGACATTGTAAGTAACATGTATACATATAGCATAGACATCGTAAGTAACATGTATACATATAGCATAGACATTGTAAGTAACATGTATACATATAGCATAGACATTGTAAGTAACTTGTATACATATAGCATAGACATTGTAAGTAACTTGTATACATATAGCATAGACATTGTAAGTAACATGTATACATATAGCATAGACATTGTAAGTAACTTGTATACATATAGCATAGACATTGTAAGTAACATGTATACATATAGCATAGACATCGTAAGTAACATGTATACATATAGCATAGACATTGTAAGTAACTTGTATACATATAGCATAGACATTGTAAGTAACATGTATACATATAGCATAGACATCGTAAGTAACTTGTATACATATAGCATAGACATTGTAAGTAACATGTATACATATAGCATAAACATTGTAAGTAACTTGTATACATATAGCATAGACATTGTAAGTAACTTGTATACATATAGCATAAACATCGTAAGTAACTTGTATACATATAGCATAGACATTGTAAGTAACTTGTATACATATAGCATAGACATTGTAAGTAACATGTATACATATAGCATAGACATTGTAAGTAACTTGTATACATATAGCATAAACATTGTAAGTAACTTGTATACATATAGCATAGACATCGTAAGTAACATGTATACATATAGCATAGACATTGTAAGTAACATGTATACATATAGCATAGACATTGTAAGTAACATGTATACATATAGCATAGACATCGTAAGTAACATGTATACATATAGCATAGACATTGTAAGTAACTTGTATACATATAGCATAGACATTGTAAGTAACATGTATACATATAGCATAGACATCGTAAGTAACTAGTATACATATAGCATAGACATTGTAAGTAACATGTATACATATAGCATAAACATTGTAAGTAACTTGTATACATATAGCATAGACATTGTAAGTAACTTGTATACATATAGCATAAACATCGTAAGTAACTTGTATACATATAGCATAGACATTGTAAGTAACTTGTATACATATAGCATAGACATTGTAAGTAACATGTATACATATAGCATAGACATTGTAAGTAACTTGTATACATATAGCATAAACATTGTAAGTAACTTGTATACATATACCATAGACATCGTAAGTAACATGTATACATATAGCATAGACATTGTAAGTAACATGTATACATATAGCATAGACATTGTAAGTAACATGTATACATATAGCATAGACATCGTAAGTAACATGTATACATATAGCATAGACATTGTAAGTAACTTGTATACATATAGCATAGACATTGTAAGTAACATGTATACATATAGCATAGACATCGTAAGTAACTTGTATACATATAGCATAGACATTGTAAGTAACGTGTATACATATAGCATAAACATTGTAAGTAACTTGTATACATATAGCATAGACATTGTAAGTAACTTGTATACATATAGCATAAACATCGTAAGTAACTTGTATACATATAGCATAGACATTGTAAGTAACTTGTATACATATAGCATAGACATCGTAAGTAACATGTATACATATAGCATAGACATCGTAAGTAACTTGTATACATATAGCATAGACATCGTAAGTAACATGTATACATATAGCATAGACATTGTAAGTAACTTGTATACATATAGCATAGACATTGTAAGTAACTTGTATACATATAGCATAAACATCGTAAGTAACTTGTATACATATAGCATAGACATTGTAAGTAACTTGTATACATATAGCATAGACATTGTAAGTAACTTGTATACATATAGCATAAACATCGTAAGTAACATGTATACATATAGCATAGACATTGTAAGTAACTTGTATACATATAGCATAGACATTGTAAGTAACTTGTATACATATAGCATAGACATTGTAAGTAACATGTATACATATAGCATAAACATCGTAAGTAACCTGTCAACAAATATCAAATATTGTAAGTAACTGATCAACAAGCATATACAATGTAAGAAACTGATCAACAAGCATAGGCATTGTAAGTAACTGGTAAACAATGAGACAATGTAAGTAACTAGTTAACAAATTATAGACATTGTAAGTAACTGGTTTACAATGTGACATTGTAAGTAACTGGTTAAAATTAAGACATTGAAAGTAACTGGTTAACATTAAGACATTGTAAGTAACTGGTTAACACTGAAACATTGTAAGTAACTATAAACAATGTGACGTTGTAAGTAACTGGTTAAAAATGTGACGATGTAAGTAACCGTTTAACAATGTGACGTTGTAAGTAACTGGTTAATAATGAGACATTGTAAGTAACTGGTTAACAATGAAACATTGTAATTAACTGGTTAACAAATTATAGACATTGTAAGTAACTGGTTTACAATGTGATATTGTAAGTAACTGGTTAACACTGAGACATTGTAAGTAACTGGTTTACAATGTGACATTGTAAGTAACTGGTTAACAATGAGACATTGTAAGTAACTGGTTAACAATGAGACATTGTAAGTAACTGGTTAACAATGAGATATTGTAAGTAATTGGATAACAAATTATAGACAGTGTAACTAACTCTCAACAAATCATGGACATGTAAGTAAGTAGTCATCTTATCATAGACTTAGTAAGAAACTGGTCTGCAAATATTGCATTGTAAGTATTTGGTCTTCAAATCATAGAGATTTTAAATGTTAGTAACTGGTAATCAGATCATTTTATTGTTAATAACATGTAAACAAATAATAGACATTGTAAGCAACAAAGCTTAGACATTGTAAATAACATGCCAACTTACCAAAGACATTGTAAGTAACTTTGGACAAATCATAAACATTGTTTTTTAATTTGTCAATAATCATAGACATTGTAAGTAATTGGTCTGCAAATCTGACATTGTAAGAATTTGGTCTACAAATCATAGAGATTGTAAATGTAAGTAGCTCCATGGTTATCAAATCAGAGACGTTGTAAGTAACTGGTCAACAAATAACATACATTGTAGGTAACTGCTCAAAAAATCATAGACTTTGTACATGTAAGTAACTGGTCAAACCAATCATAGACTTTTGTAAGTAACATGTCAAAATATTTCATACATTGTAAGTGATATATCAACAATTTATAGATATTGTACATGTAAGTAACTGGTCAACCAATCATTGACATTTTAAGTAAATGGTCAACCAATCATAAACGTTATAAGTACATGTAGCTGGTCAACCAATAATACGCATTGTAAGTAACTGGTCAATCAATCATAGACAGTGTAAATAATTGGCTAAAAGACAAAACTTTGATAGTAACAGTAACAGGAACAAGAGGCCCATGGGCCACATCGCTCACCTGACCAACAACAGCCATAATAAAATCAGCTTTAAGGGGTCTTATACAAAATATCAGGACAATGTTGTAAAAAATATCCTGTATAAAAAGATTTTCAAAATTTTCTACATATATTTTTATTTGAAACATTGAGCCCTTTTGTAACTGGATTATTTCATAGTCATATCACATACTAAGCTTTGCAATGCTCAAGAAGATCTTAGATAACTGTTCACATAAATATAAACCTACATCAAACTTTGCGTCCCTTGTGTGGTCCATTGTGCAGGGCCACAGACTAAACAATTGAGAATAAACAAATGTCAATCTTCTTTCATATTCATAATATTTGAGTTTTTGAAGATAATTAGATTTATTTCTTATGTGAAAATCGCCCTCCCACGCCATATTGGCCCCACCCTACACCCATGATCATAATTATAACACAATTGAATTTACACTTACTGAGGATGATGCTTTCACACAAGTTTCAGCATTCCTGGCCTATTGGTTTACATGTATGAGAAGAAGATTTTAAAAGATTTTTACCTATTCCTTTGTAAAAATTTTAACCCCTATTGTGGCCCCATCCTACCTTGGGTGATTATGATTTGAACAAACTTGAATCTACACTACCTGAGAATGCTTCCACACAAGTTACAACTTTTCTGGTCAACTGGTTTTGAAGAAGATTTTTGAAGATTTCTCTCTGTATATTCCTTTGTAAAACCTTAACCCCTATTGTGGCCCTCTCCTACCACATGAAATTATGATTTGAACAAACTTGAATCTACACTACCTGAGGATACTTCAACACAAGTTACAGCTTTTCTCACCATTTGGTTTTTAAGAATTTTTGTTTTTGGTAAAATACCAACATTTTTCTGTAATTCTTAATTGTCTCCCATTGAAAAGGACCGTGGCTTTTCATTTGAACAATCTTGAATTCCCTTAACTCATTCATGCTTTTTGGCAAGTTTGGTTGAAATTGGCCCAGTGGTTCTGAAGAAGTCGAAAATGTGAAAAGTTTACAAACAGACTTACAAACATACAGAGGAACGATCGACAAAATGTGATTAGAAAAGCTCACTTGAGCTTTCAGCTCAGATGAGCTAAAAATCATATTAACATTGTGAAAGTATAAAATGTGTTCCATTACAACTTATAACATAACAAGGAACTGGTTACTTTACAATTTATAGACATACATGTAGTAAGTAGCCTGTTACAAGGAAATCATACACAACGTAGACAGCGAAATTATACGCATTGTTCAACATTGTAAGTATTTACTAAAAGGGTTTTGTTTGCATTGTATTTAATTCAGGAATCAATACATTTGACTTCTTCCTCTTGAATTAATTCAAAATGCCACATCTAAATATTTAACTGTGTGTTTGTAAGTTTATGTGCGAGTCGATTTCTATATTGTTCATAATAGTGTTTGTGTTTTAGAATAAAAATATGAAAGTTTTGATAAGTGAATGTGGGGGAAGGTTTGGCGGAAATTCGACATATACCTTTTGCACTTCCCTTTAGTAAGCACAAATTTTATATCACTAACCAGTGTACCCCTCGTAGATGCATCGATTTCCCAAGAATTATAATATATACATGTATAATGTAGATTGTTGCTCTTCACCATGCAAAGGTCTCATACATTCCTACAAAGATTAATGTAAATATTGTATAATTGTGTATGCGGATGTACGATTAAAAAAAAAGTAGCAAGGCAATATATGGAAATTTATACATGGAAATGCAGATGTTCTATTTATTCCTAATCAAAATGTCCTGTAGTTAAAATGTTTTTTTAGATTCTAGATCATGTTGAGTTCTTGACATACATCTAGTTAATATGATTCTGAGATTGTTTCCTTAAATATCATCTGATAACTTACAATTATATTGCTTTCAATTAAATCTTCTAACCCAGTTTTGTATATGTAATTGGATAACGACAAAACTGCTACTTGAATGTTCAGCCCAACTTGTTTTGTTAATCCATGTTGCTAAACAATTATCGTACATTATCCTATTCTGTTAAATCCTATCATTCCTATGTTTGTCAAGATATCAACTGTAATCCGCATACATGTAAACGTATATGACATGTGGTGATAACGAACAGTGTCCAAATCAAAGGAAAATTACAAAACAGGAGCAGAGCAAACACGGACCTCTTTAAAAAAAATTAGAGGTAGGATCAGGTGCCATGGAGGAGTGAGCATCCTCTGCTGACCGGTCACACACGCCGTGTGCTCTTTGTCGTAATCGGGGGAAAAAACGGAAAAGTCCGTAGACAATTAGGTGATTAATTATGGTCTAACAATTAGTATGAAAAACGTTAGTCAGCATGCGACCCAGTGGAAGATTGTATTTGCTGACAAGGTCGTTGTGTCGACCATAGAACTTACGAAAAGATGACTTCAAACGAGACTGTTGGTAGTCCTGTAGAAAAATTATAAACTCAAGATGAACGTCACCACAGCTCATCACTTCCCGGGAATGATCAGACAAAGCAGACCAAACTACAAAACATGTCACAAAATATACAACAAAACATGTCACAAAATATACAACAAAACATGTCACAAAATATACAAAACATGTCACAAAATATGCAACTAAACATGTCACAAAATATACATCAAAACATGTCACAAAATATACAACAAAACATGTCACAAAATATAGATCAAAACATGTCACAAAATATACATCAAAACATGTCACAAAATATACAACAAATTGTTAGCTTCATGTAAATGAAAAAAAAAAACTCCATGCATTAAATCTTAGAAGATTATTTTACAAATTTGAGAATTATCATCTAACTACTGTTTTCCGGAATCTTGAAATTTGGGTGATGCATTACAAGAACTGGCGTTGTTGACAATTATTGATTAAGTTAAAGATGATCTTTCTCGCCGTCAAAACCTCCTGATTTATCGCATCCCCCTCACTCCTGAGTGTAGCATGCATTCATCAACGGAAGCTCGTGGATCTTCTTTCAACATGAGAAAGTCGCAGATTGATGCGTGGTTCGGGGAAAGTAAGGGATATTTCTTTATTTATTTCTTTTCTATATTACTGGTCCATACAAGGAGGTGATTAGGGCTACTGTACGACTGCAAGCGTCTAAATTCCCCAATTCTGAAAAATGGTGATATATCCAGAAAAAGTATTTCATATGGAAATGTTGCAAATTAATAAAAGCTGGTGCGGATGAAATTGCATTTTACAAACAACTCTCAATGATTAACGATTTAAAAAAAAAGGCCCCTCGCTACACAAGAGTCCGGTACAATAGTAGCATGTACGATATTAAAAACGTTTAATGATCTTGTGAATATGATTGATGAAAATTCAATGTCTGCCTTTTCGTTACAGGACGAGAAAAACCAGATTCTTTACTCAAACATATGGCTACAAATGGTACGATGTGCTATATCATTCC
Source organism: Magallana nippona (assembly GCA_033439105.1). Classification (NCBI taxonomy): domain Eukaryota; kingdom Metazoa; phylum Mollusca; class Bivalvia; order Ostreida; family Ostreidae; genus Magallana; species Magallana nippona. The sequence goes on from CM065923.1 coordinate 1,054,293, forward strand.
ATAGAAAACTTTGTATTATCTTCTTATAATAATAAGATACTTTTATGTCTATCAAAAGAACGATATAGTACCCTTATAAAAACACATTGAAAATTTTGTAATATAAGTTTTCAAACTTCAATTTTCAAAAACACATTCTATACATGTCAAATGGTTCAATTACTACTAATATTAACTTTAAATATAATACATTCCAATAGTGCTCTACGATTGTGATGAAGACAATCGTGTAGAATAGGACTTAATATATTCAATTTCGTGTATGTAGAAATGGCACGATGTCAATTTGATTTGGGAGCCTCGAGAGTTTGGTGGAGTTGAGGAAATTCGAGTTCCCGCCAAAAACGTCTGGAAACCAGACGTCCTACTATATAACAGGTGATTGATCTTATATCTAGAGCAATATGCAATCAATTAACCATCATGAAAAAAACTAAGTTAGACGTATCATATTGTATAAACAAACTGGTACATCTATCTTGTGATCGATTTTTTTAAAATAGTGCAGACGATGACTTTGACGGAACCTACCATTCGAACATCATCGTGAACTACAAGGGCGAAATGAAGTGGATTCCCCCTGGAATGTTCAAGAGCACATGTCAGATTGACATCGCCTGGTTCCCGTTTGATGAGCAGAAGTGTGACCTCAAGTTCGGTTCCTGGACGTACGATGGTCGCTTCCTGGACCTGATATTTGACGGGACTTCGAACGGGGACGCCTCGGACTTCATCCGGAACGGCGAGTGGGAACTCCTAGGTAATCAAAGAAATGAAAAGCTTTAACATTTGTTTTGCTAACAACAAATTTCATATTCAGGATCAAAAATCAAAAAGTTTTATTCTACACACATGTTTGAACAAATATTCATTATGGTTATATCGTAGAACACACGTTGATTCTATAGCAGAATAAGAAATAAGATATATATCATCAAACCAGGCCTCGCCGTCGCCAATTTTCCTCATTTCATTCTCAACCTCAAACCGGAGGTTACGCCTCAAATTTATGCTCTTGATTTTTATGGATTAAGAACTAAGTTGAGTAACTACTACAAAATTTTGGTGGAGAAATGAGTTGAGCAACTACAACATGTTGGTGACGACGGGGCCAGATTGGTCCCCGATATAGACAGATAGGGTTTTGTCTCTCATAGAATGGTTTTGTCTACAGGGGTACCCGGAGTGAGGAACCAGAAGTCGTACGAGTGTTGCCCGGAGATCTACATCGACATTACTTACACGATACACGTGCAGCGCCGGACGCTGTACTACGGCTTCAATATCATCATCCCGTGCGTCCTCATCTCGTCCATGTCACTGCTGCTGTTCATGCTACCCCCGGACTCAGGGGAGAAAATATCTCTAGGTGAGTCATCACGTAGTCCTTCCCCCAAAACGGAACTTCTATGTAAATCTGTTGTTGCATTAATATATGATTTATCAGACTTTACACGTCCTAACCCACTTTTGAGTTTAGATAGAATAGACGACTTGTATAAATACTAAATGTTGAATATGTTTATCTTGCAATTCTAGACTTCAATCAATGAGTCAATGATGTTTTTAAAATGAATTATTTCAACAATTTCATTTTGGAATAATACTAAAAAGGTACGCCATATAAATGATGTTCTAACATTATTGTTGATCTATAATCTCAAGGTAAACAAAGAGTTAAATGTGGTGAGTCGCTTTTCTAGATTTGATACTTTGGACCAAAAGGATAAAGATCTTTAAAAAAAACAAATTCATTTTTATAGTTTTTACAAAATTACAATATTTGTTTTCTATTTTGAATAGTTTATTTTGGTCCAAAGTATTCTGATTTAAAGTGTATAGCCCTGCATGAGCTGAATATGCGACTGTTATTAGAATAGCTTTGTACTGTATTCTCAAAATCCATAACCAGTGCATGCGCCTGTAGCTGTAGGATGCTAACCACTCTGTTTCACCAGTTTATCGGCCTTCTATAGAGATGAATTATTAGAGCTTGCCCTAAGGTGAATCACGATCCATTTCCCGAAAGAAGTGACCGAAGCGCATTTTTCTTCAGAAGTTGGATTACTATTGTATATTTTCATTGCGTGTAACTTGATTTAGTGAGCTTGGGTTTTTATCAACAATTGAATTAAGAATCGGAGAAACATACCGACCATGCAGAAAACCCCTAGTGAGTAAGAATGTTTACAAGGCATGTATTCAAAAGTAAATAAGACCATTAATCAAATATATAACGTTCAGCTTTGTTCGTTTAGAATCAAGCTTCACAATTTGTAGTAAACGAATAGAGATCAAAATGCCTACAGAACCAAGTGAAATTGGTAAATGTTTCTTATTTTAATAAAATGATCTCATAAGTTACTCTGCGGGACTTCTTTCTTTGTTATCGATTGGCACAAAGAGGTTTTTTCTTTATATTTATGACAACATGACGTACAGTATAAATGACAAATATGATACTTAACTTAAGTTGTCTCAAAAGTTAAAAGCATGCACAATCTGACAAGAACAACTATATTTTTTGTAAAACCGTCTAAAGCCTCAGAATTCTTTCTTAACACAGAACATAAATTCTCCGACCCATTATTGATCATTTATGAGAAACTGTAATCATGTTTACTGATTAATCCAAAATTGATTTTTTTTCAAATGGCTTTGGAAATTTCAATCATAAGTGTTTTGGGACACCTTTCAATGATCCAAGAACACTTCGAAGCGTAGTATTACATATACTCGCAAGAATGTGTGTGTCGGGTGAGCTTTATTATACACGCACAAAAAACTACTCCACTTTCAATAGAATATACTTTTAAATTGTCTCTCATTGAACATCGTAATATAGCAAGGGTTTGTTTTGCACGAAAGGAAAAATTTAAAGTAACGGGACGAATCTGAGGTTTGAATGTTTATTTGAGTGACAGATTTCTAAAATATTTATTGCATCGATTTGGGGGATGGGTGGTTTCAAAACACGAAACATCATTCGAAATTTAAGTAAAGTCGTGGGAAATTTGTTGCTATTGCCCTACATTTCTCATGGTAATTTATAGCAATTGCAGGGGACTGAAGATTAATACGAGACCCGTGAAACGGAAAACAATTGCATTTTTTATACATTTTGCGATTGACCCTGAATCTTCTATTGGGTATGAGATGGTTAATTTTAACATGTCTGGAAATTCTCAGGAGTCAGGAAAAGGTTCTCCTGCATGCAAACCAATTTTAACAATTTTGGAAATCGGCCTCAACAGAAAAACGTTTATCTTGCTACCTAACTATTTTGAAAAATAAAGTTAATTTTTTCATTTAGTGTGTTTGTTATGTTGTTAACTCGCACATGGAAATAAAGTACATCTTACTCAATAATATCAAAATATCTTTAAATACTCAAGCAACATAAATGGTTTGTTTTAAACTAACCCTGACGTAGTTGCGTTTTTAAAAAGAGAAGTGACATGCTTTTTTCAATTATCATTTTATTAACTTTTCAAAAAGTTGATAAGAAAATAAATAGGAGATCATCTTTATCATATGCTATTGCATTATCAGGAAAACATTTAAACATAAAGGTCAAAATTTCTAACGCCCCACTTTAATGTTTTTATCATTTAGAAAACTTTAACTTCAGTTTTTAAGTCGTTGCCACTTCCGACTGCTGTGTAAAATGCTCAACTGTTCATGTCAAAAAAATTGTAATCGAGAAAGTAATTACTCGACCGTGACCGCATTTGTTGAAAAGGTGAAATGCGTGTTCGATATGTTTTGCGGATGTGTTTTTCAAACGATCGATTTGATCGATTCGCTGCCCTTAACTGCTTATAATAAAACATAAAACTAATTGAGTAAAATGCGGCGCATGTCTGCCCAAGAACCTTCAAGATCAGTTGACGTGGTCAAAGCAGAGCGCGGTTCACGCTTTGTTTGTTTCCTTTCACAATATTTGATTTATTTACTTTTCAGCTTTAAAAACGATGTCCTAAACAATAAAGCTATTTTAAATTCTTAATATTCATCACAGATCGCTAGATGTTTTAACAGAGACCAGAAAATCATTCTAAGGCTTGACCGGAAATCTAATGCAACCGGAACTGTTGAAGACCTACCATGAAGGATAAAACGTTATGCAACGACACGTCAGCATGACTGCTACATTAGGGTAACTTCTTTCTAATAGAGACCACACAGCACGCGCAACTGCACGGCGCATTTTAGAACACATTAATGGAGTGTATGGATGGGACGAGATAAATCGAAGAATGAGACAGTTCCTCCGAATTTCGCAGAACAAGACCATATAAACAAATGGAATAACCAAAGTTTTTTTTATTCAATTGTGGGATCTGTATGAGATGTTGTTATAAGTGCAAATGGGGAACGTACACGATGTTAATTCTGTGATTTTTATGTCGTGGGTTATCTGTGCCTTCTTGATTTTTTCATAAAGCCCTTAAATAAATTTTGATTGGGTTTTCAAAAAAATCCTTTGTTTTTCATCAGTCTTTATATTTAATCATTGTCATGGTCAAAATAATTAGAATTAGGAACAGTTTAATACAAAAACTTGCCTGGGGCGTTAGAAATTTTGACTAGTATATATTGTAAATCTAAACATCATTCAATTGCGCGATTTTTGAATTTGATTTTCATGCAGTAATATCTCCTATTATCGTCTTATCCTTGTTTCCCAAAAACTACTTTGATATGATCAGTAAGTCTTTTTTTTTTAATGTTAGTAGAGTTTATGTTTTAGTTTCCATATATATACTAAAACATATATAAGTAATTCTCAACTGTTTTATCTGATTCACATGTTTGTTTCACGGCTTTTATTATACTTTGCTATGAAATACTAGTAATTTTAGAAATTTATTTTTTTTCGACAATACACTCGATAGTAAATGTTTGATGCACTAATTAACAGTTTATTACATTTCATTATTTTGATATTATATATATATAATATACAGACACTGAATTCCGGAGCTGAACGTAACAAATAAATAACATGTATTCTACTTTATTATCAATCAAGATTAATCTTTGGCATACAAATGCCTTTACTGTTTTACGGTGGTACCGGATACCTCGTCGAAAGTCTTTCGATGAGATGTCATAGACCCTTGTTACGGTATGTTTTAATGTACAATTCATAGTACATGTATTATTTTATTTAATGACTTATTTTGAGTGACATTCTGTTTCTTGTATCCAGTGCTACTTAGTTCTATATTAGACCTTGACCGTCGGTCATTAAGGTGTCATCTGTTTTTAAATTAATTATGAAAATTGAGTAATCCTTTCAATCAATTATATAGTATGTCAAGAGTTTATTAACTCATGTATGTTTTGCCTATAAATTAGTCGTTATACGCAACGCTCACCAGTTGGAGACTGGACCTTAACTCATGTATGTTTTGCCTATAAATTCGTCGTTATACGCAACGCTCACCAGTTGGAGACTGGACCTTGTATTGTCCATACCGGCTGCATAGATCGTGTAGAAACGACAAGTTTGGATCGTTAATAAATTATTATTCGATATACCGACTTGTGTATTTCTACCAGTCATAATAGCATAAACATTTGCTACTGATATTTAGACTACTTCGTTTATCTAAGGCTTTCTCGAACACTCTTACTACTCTTGTTTACAATATAACAGATAAAGAAAACGAGTGAAATATGATACTGTATACAGCGCCTCGTTTTCATTTCGCTCCTTTCGCCCTCATTGTTGTCAGCGGGCGAATTTAAGACAGAGCGAATTCAAGCCATCTTTTTAATTACTGTTTATAAGAAAGCCTATCTCTCACACAACTGCGTCTGGGCAAATTCAAGAAGGGGCAAACGTTTTTGTAAGTGTAGAAGGGCGAAAAAACACGTGTGAAAATAACCCTCTATACAGAATTTAGTCGTAAGACGTGTATCGAATTTAAAAATATCAATATTGCAACGAAATCTTACAGATAACCAATCAACAACTAGCATATACGTAGAGCTGCAGCTTGTTATAATGATTATATTATCGACAGTAATCAAACAAATTGATCTCTAAAACCAAGTTCTATAAAGTATTTATTTTTTGTGGCACACATTTAGAGTAATGTTTTTACAATACATGTTATGATCTTCATACTACATATTGTTGCTGTATTGTTCTTTAGCATTGAGTTGTGCTGGTTCTCGTTGATCTGTGCTCTTTCTCTTGATCTGTGCTGGTTCTCGTTGTAGGGGTTACCATTCTCCTGTCCTTGATGGTGTTCCTTCTTCTGGTAGCTGAGACGATGCCCCCCACATCTGACGCTGTTCCATTAATCGGTACAACTTTTCATACTTGAAGTTTTCCGTTTTTATTTCGACAAAAAATCCCACAATTCCTAAACATGAAATAAGACTTTTTATAGTAAATGGTATTCTTGTATTCAAGAAATGACAAAATGTTGGAAAGAAGGATGCGATGTCACTAAACAACGCAGCAAAGTTCACTCCCCTTAAATATGAGGGGTTTTCACAGTTTAAATTGACTGCTTGTATGATTTTGCTATATTAATAATTCTGCATACAACTTAAACGATTTATTAAAAATATTTATTAATAAGCAACCTATTTGTGTAGATAACGATATATTTCTTTTGTATCGTTATAGAAAATTGAATGTTTCACTTCCTGGAACATAGTTTTGCTGTATCATGACTATGTGTTCAATGTTTCACTTCCAGGTATATATTTCTGCTGCATTTTGATCATGTGTTCAATTTTTCACTTCCAGGAATATATTTCTGCTGCATTTTGATCGTCTGTTCAATATTTCACTTCCAGGAATATATTTCTGCTGCATTTTGATCGTCTGTTCAATTTTTCACCTCCAGGAATATATTTCTGCTGCATTTTGATCACGTGTTCATTTTTCACTTCCAGGAATATATTTTTGCTGCATTTTGATCATGTGTTCAATTTTTCACTTCCAGGAATACATTTCTGATGCATTATGATCAAGTGTTTCATGTTTTTTTTTCAGGAATATATTTCTGCTGCATTATGATCATGTGTTCAATGTCGATGTTGTTTACGGTCATCGTGCTAAACTTTCACTACCGCGGGCCGGAAACTCATACGATTCCATCTTGGGTATATGTTTCTCTCTCTCTCTCTCTCTCTCTCTCTCTCTCTCTCTCTCTCTCTCTCTCTCTCTCTCTCTCAACACTGCGTGAATACGAATACGAATACTTGTATTCTGTATATAAAGATTTATAAGATAAATTCATGATATTTTTTTTCAATTTGATCAGCAATCATTGACATTTTTCAAACACTTTCCAAATAAATTACATATATTTACGCCAAACTTAGAAAAGAAGATATCTCGAGATCTTTCTCTTTAAACAGGCTAGGATTACCGGAAGTCAGGGAGAATACATCGTTTTACCTTCAGTTTTATTCATAGAATCTTAATTTCATTGCATGCGCTAAAGTGCACTTATATTTCTTTTAATTAAAGGATTTCTCAAGGCCTGCTATCTATTTCACATTGCTTCAGTTGGCATACGTAAATCATGAATTCTTTGTCTGGTAGCAGTTTGAAATTTATGGCAAGAGTCTTGTCCAAGAGTTTGTTGGTATGAGTACAGGGCATCCTGGAGGTTCCCTGCGATCTGTTGGCAGATCCCCAGGATCTCCCAGGAGATGTCTCTGTTAGGTACAAACTGTCGCTGATCATGGTGGACTAGGAGCTGTAAATAATCTAGAGCTGTTTGTGCTCTCAATAAGTCAATATGTCTAGAGCTCAAAAACTCTAACATGTGTAACAGTACGAAGGTTGATATATGCAATGAAGGCTGTATATTTTGTCTACTAGACTGTTGTTCTGGTATAAGTTCATTAATATAACATATTTCATGGTATAGTATGATAGTGTCTGCTACAGCCTGTCTGATCTTTGTAGACCAGGACTGTCCCCCTACAGCCTCAGTATACCTATCTCTATCTATGTGTCTATACATCAGATATGGCTGTGCTAACTTGACCTTTGTCATCTCTATAACAGATAAAGCGTCCCTGTATCTGAGAGTTTTGTAATAATACATGGCAATGTACAACATGTCAGAAGCACACCAAAACTTGGCTGCTAATTTCAGCAAGTGACATGACATTTTGTCAGCAATATACATCTGTTTGTTGACACCTGTGTTTGTGTACATGTTGTGTAATATAAAAGCAGTGCACTGAAGGATAGTGGCTGTATGTTTTTGTAAACTTACAACTTGATACTGTGACAGGGGTGAACCTATCAACTGTTCTACTGTGTGTAGGTACTTCATACACCGCTGTAGGTCTGATGTGTGTAGTGAATCATTCCTATGTATCTCATCAACTAATACTTCATAAAACTCAGTCTCAGAGATCAGAGTGTGTTCATCAGTACACACCGTGAGTCTGGGATTACAGAGGACATTTATGATAGAGGACCTGATGGAGGGACTGTGTAGCAACAATGATATACCCTTCTCATATAACCCATACAGTCGCCTGAATAAAGTGGTTTGTGATTGACCATGGATTTTGCTCAGAAACATGTTGTTTTCTGGAATAAAAAAGTTTGGGCAAATCCCTTCATACACCCATTTAAGGAGAAGTTTGAAGCAGACCCAGAAAGCAGCAAGGAGATTTTGTGGACACCATTGAGGTAGTGTGTCTTGTTGAATGGCCCAAAAAACAGCTGTTTTCATGTGGTAGGAACACAGTTGTGTTTCTTCATCTTTTAATCCATTGTTAATTATTTCCTTTAAGAACAATTTCAGCATTCCATAAGTTAAGAATTGTGTGTGGTTCATTGAGTATGCAAGTTTGTATTCTGCCTGAGAGAAAGAAATTCTCCATTCAATGACTCCATGGTTTCCTAGTTTGTGTCCTATTGCTACAAAGTGACACCCATTTCTGATGATGTCATCCACAACATGAGATGGTGGCAATGAGTGACATCTGTCTATCCATGAGGCGGCAGAGGGGGGCCAAAAATCACTGACAAAACAAGGAGCAAAATCGTGATCAAGTATGCCGTAATCTTCTGTGTTAGTGCTACATGGTCCATGAACTCTGTAATTAGGAGTAAGTGAAGCACAGATAATCTCTGCGTATTTAAGACTTGACAAATAGAGTCCCTCATTCATTCTTACACATGCTAATAAAAACAAATCACTGGTACGTTCCAACGGTAACCAAAGTAATGTAAATCCTGGTGGACTCTCAGAACTGTCACAGAGAATCAGTGTCTTTCTGTGTATGTTGTAAAACTCAGACTGAGAGAAGTCCCAGATCACTCGGTGGTCAGTTACCCAGAACATAGTGTCTAGATCTGATCCACGTAATCGGAATCCTTCTCTCCTACTTCAACTCGCCATTGTTCTCACCATATCACTTCCACTACTCATCGATATCACCAAATCATCTGTTTGATTGTCCAACTGCTCCTTGATATCTAGTATATCTCTCCTGGAGGCCACCTGTTGTGGGGTCCCTATCTTTTGACACATCCCCACATACACCGACATATTCTGGGCATTCACTCTATTCAAATGGAAAGTACATTAGGGAATACACATAAAATTACATTTGAAAATCTTATATTTTGTCAGTTGCATTCAATGTATCGAAATCAAATTATTGTTTATGTATGTTTTTACCGAGAAAACCTTGTCTTTGAAATAAACTTACATTTTTATTGCTCTTCGTTAGTTCCATTTGGTGAGGAAATAAATAAAGACATGCTATATGAAGACATGGAAATCCCCGAGATAACTAAAATGAAAGAGCCAATGCTTTGATTACATCATTCTGCTCTTCATATTTACAATCGTAACTTCTCGGGCCTCTCCGGCAGAGCTTGGAAAAACACCTCAAATGTATTAACATTACCGGATGTTAGAATTTTATACAAAATGGAGTCGCTTTCAATCAATTTAAATATCGGCTAAATAGTCTTGTATGTCTTTTCTGTAGTATATGCTAGGGTATATCATTGAATTTAATGAGGTCTAGCTCAAACCTTAACAGATAATAAATGGTATGTATTTATATCAAGTTTTAAGTCTATGTTGTCTTGGACGCCTATGTAATGCATTCGAGATGTTTTTCCGAGCTCTGCATTTAACTCCAATTTCACTGTTTACTTCCTTATTCTCAATTCAATATTATGACTGTCGAAATATGGAAACACACGGATAAAGCATCTTTTGATTAAATCATAGATACCGAAACTTTTAGTTCTAGATATCTCTTGTGTTTACAATAAAATAAATCATCTAAATTAAAAATGATGTCAATCAACTATTTTTAATCACGAATTCAAATATAAGACTTATTGTCATGAATTAAAAATGTGTTGTATTGGTCGGTTTATAGCATTAGGCTATTTTTCTGTTTGCAAATGAATGATAAAATAATAATACATGTCAGATACTCTTTCTCTCTCTCTCTCTCTCTCTCTCTCTCTCTCTCTCTCTCTCTCTCTCTCTCTCACACACACACACACACACACACACACACACACACGATCTGAAATGTTTTCCTTTTACACTTCACGAGCTTTTAAATGAGTTTATTGACGCTCGTCAACCCGAATCTCCCATGGAGCTACAGTTCTACAGCTATATTTGCACTTGCAATTAATGTATATTTCAGATCAATGAGTGGGTGAACGGGCGCCTGGCCTGGCTCCTGTGGATGAAGCGCCCCGGGCCTGTACAGAACAGACACACCAAAGACTCGATAGAGAGGACGCGACTCCATGACATCGTAGTCCAGGAGCGCCAGTCCAGGTGTCTGCTGTCCGGTCTAGACTTTGACGAGGAAATCCGGATAGAAAACGGGGCACTGCCCAAACCTGGAGAATCCCCATTCCTGAGCACAAAGTCTGACCTCCTTTCGATATTGAAGGAACTCAGAAAGATCACCACGCGGTGTAAGAGAGAGGAAGAGGAAGTTGTGGTTCGCGGCGAATGGCGGTTTGCTGCCATGGTGATCGACCGCTTGTGTCTGTGGATCTGTGTGACCTTCACCGTCATATCGACTCTGGCTGTTCTATTTTCAGCACCGCATTTAGTGACGTCATAAAACTGAACATCAAGTTAGGAATAAGCTATATGAAGTATACGCCAGTTATTCAATCTATTTGTATATTAATATATATTATAATTCCAATGCAAGTGCAATAATACATTTTTCTCAAAGAGGAGAATTATTTTGCCTACAGGTCACAGCTTTGGGGAGGACGAATTTTTTTTTAGATGAATTATGAATGTATGTACTTTCAATATATTAAACAATACATTGGAATAAAAAAACATATATAAGAGTCTACATTTTGTTGGATTGTGCTTTATTTTCATACAATTTGTTAGGAGACCTGCAGCCAATTAAAACCAGGTGTAAAATATTAAAAAACGACAACCGACCGATGAACGCACAATGCATGGAACCAACGAACACATGACAACAACGCCCACAAAGTGTAAATCTTGCAAAAAAGGCAATCAATGTTAAATTCTGCTTTAAAAACGCATCCAATAAAGACGAAGTGAGACGGGGCACTATAGACATTTTCGTGCAACATATTACATATGGGGTATTTGCATTATATTACAGTAAGTTAACCCTATTGTCCGGATAACTCCTCCTACAGTTTTTAAAATAAGAAGGTTTTGTTTTGCAGATCAATTGTACATATATCAGAGATGTAACTTGGATTTTGGTTTTTGATAATTTATGAAAAATACCAGCTGTGGTCATTTTTTGGCGAACATAGGGTACATGTACATGTACCCTTATTATCTAGACAACTCCTCCTATAGTTTCTCAAGTTAATATTTTTTTGTTTTTTAGATCACTTATACATATATCAGATACGTGTATATTCAAGGATTTTGATTTTTGTAATTTATGCGGAAAATACCAGCTGTTGAACTTAGTCATTTCAATGTATAATATTACAGATAGGTCACCTTATATGTCCAAATAACTCCTTCTACAGTTTTCAAGATAAGATTTTTTTTTTTATTTTCTTTCTTTTTACAGACAATTTGTTTAAATATCAATATATGTCCATATTACATTGGGGCTTCATATATCCCGACACCAGAGATCCGGACGCTTTAGTTAACGGACGATTTTATTTGGAAATAGATTTTTTATACGTTATTTTGTCCCATATATCCGGAATTTCGCGTTCCGGATCCGGACGGTCTGTTTTTACCCTAAAACACGGTTTAGCTATAAATTTTGCTTCATTTAATCGGACGATAAACTTTAATGGTACTCCAATTAATACAATAGAAAGATTACGCCTGTCAATTGAGTTTTACAAGTTTTCACCTGCTAGCCCCAACGAATAGCTGGTATAAATACTCTGACTTCCCAAATCACTTTCAAATATTACGAACATTGCTGGTTAGACAGGATTAGTCACGCCTCACTGCATGTGGCTTTGGTATCGTTACACTGTGCACCTGTCAAGTGACACCACTTTTTAAAACACTCCTTTCCTTCAAAGGAAGAATGTGCTTAATAAATCTGGAAAGGTTTTCATAGCTTTGTGGTATTTATATTCAAAAAAGTTATTTAAACGAATAAGGAAAGCATTTCAATTGATCGGAAGTGCATTGGTGGAAAATGGAGGTGTCTAGATATATATTGTTAAAATAGGCTCATTTTACACTTAGGCACAATATATTTAGCTATATTTTGCTATTAGTATAGTTTGGTTAATATTTCCTGACTAAAACAATATAAAGCAAGGTTTCCTTGTATTAAAACAGGTGAATATCAAAAGAAAACTCTAATTTTTTTGCTATTTAGTTCGAAAGGCAAAGAAAATAGTATTAACACCCATTAAAACAGATAAATTATCATTTATGATAAAAACAGACTCATTTCAGATATCCGGAAGCCTCCCCTATCCGGACGAGTGGACTTGGGAACGTAATAGTCCGGATAAATGAGGCTTCACTGTACTTAGATTTTAAGTTTTGAGAAGACATGAGAAAAATACCAGTAAGTAGCTATAGAACTTGGTCATTTTTTTTTTTGCATATAGCGTATCCCATTTGGCCGGATAACTTCGTACAGTTTTCAAGATAAAACTATAATTTGCAATTTTATTGTACATATACACAAGATGTGCATAATACTTGTATTTTGTTGTGGTGAAATACCAGCTACATGTATTGAACTTAGTATTTTTTCCATTATAATGCACACACGGTGCATCACTTGTTCAGATAACTCCTCCTGCAGTTCTGGAGATATGAAGCTATTGTCAGTTCAGTTGTACAGATAGGCACAATAGAGATGAGAATCATACTTTGAGTTTTTGATAATCATGAAAAAATACTTTTAAAACGAAATTATAACCATGATTATTTCGGGTCGGGATCGGCCTTAGGTAGTGTTTATCAATTCAGGGTCGACAAATACGGGTATTGTTCCCACAAAAGAAAACGATCCGGTTTTCTGTCACATTGACAGCTTTCCCTTGTTACGTTTTAGGTTACATCTATTAAATTACTGTGTATTGCCATTGTCATTGCTCTGAAAATAAAATGACGCGTATTCATACATCTTTTTATCCAGTATTATGTCCTTTTTGTATTTCAGTTTGTTTTGTAGATGGTATTACAAAGTTAATAGATTGTTACAGACAGAAAAGTCACAGTGCAATGTCATCTGCATGTAGAAATCATCTGCAGTATATATATATATATATATATATACACACACACACACACACACACACACACACACACACACACACAAATAACATTTATTAAATTGTGCATTCATTTCTGTAGATTTTGTCATAAATGAAGATTAACTTTTGTTATGTCCTTGATACCTTTATATTCCAAATGTGTGCAGATATAAATATAACTTCGAAATTACAGTATTTGTGTAAAAAACAAGGGTGTTCCAATAATTTTGTATAATGTTATTCTTATTTATATATTGCAATGATTTGGGAAGATTTGTTTACTCCTATTAGACTGCTTATTGTAAAATTTAAGAAGAAATATGACACAACACTATTCTTATACTGTGAATGAAAAATACAAGTATTTGTATATCTCTAACATTATATTACTTTTAGCAATTGAGGTAACCGGAAAAAATCTACTATTAATATAATTATTACATATTCCGTTACATGTATCATCGGTTCAAAATACAATGTACACATTGAAGACTCAGTAGAGAATGCGATGACCTCATAAAAATCCCAGTGTGATACTTAAAGCTATACACGCTATAATTTGCGTCAATTTTGAATGACAGTGAAAACGCATGTGTTTGTTTACTTATAAAAGTTACCCCTTTTCTGTAAATTACTATGCTGAGTTCCATCTCGTTACAAAGATATTGAATTTTAATAGTTTATTTTCCTGCCAGAAAAGTAATGCCTCTTCATGAATATTGACGAAGGCAGAGCGAAACCGACCCCATGTCCGCGGGAAATCAGGTGGCCGTTATTGTTTGCCTAATTACATATCCGTCTCGATTTTGTATATGCTTAACAGTTGTTAATTTGAAGTATATAGATATATTATGAGAGTAATACGTTTGTCATTCATGATCCCCTTACTTGTATATATTTAGATAGGATAACACTCACACGAACTAAAAATAGCCCCTAGGGGAAAACACATAGGCCTACGTCATTGTTTAAGGTGTACATGCTCACGCGCTTGTGTTTTTGTTTTCTTTTGTTCGTACTTGTATAGAGGAAAAAATTATGCTTTACTGAAAAACTTATATCCTTTCCTTCGTGGAACTATAACAATTATGAAGGTGCTTACCCACCACCAATTTTTGTATGATAGTCTAAAATTAGCTGTCGATATCACGTGATATAGATTGATATTCATGAGGAGGCATTACTTTCCTGGCAGGAAAATAAATATGTTTTATTGTTAAGATTTTAATATCTTTGTTACGTGATTAAATTGAGCATTATAATTAACAGCATAGAGGTAACTTTTATAAGTAATCAAACACATGCATTTTCTCCGTTATTCAAAATTGGCGCAAATTATAGCGTGTATAGCTTTAAGGGTAGAAAAGACGATTGTGGTGTTACTACGTCGCAAGTTAACGACAATAAAGCCTGAAATGCATATAATTACATGTGATCGTCTTGATACAGAAGTAAGTAAATCATAACATATAGAGCCCTCCATATTCAGTTAAATTAAAATCATTGTTTATGAAAGACTAATTCTTATAAATATAAGTTTTATAAATTTAAGGAAATATAAATAACAGATTTACGGACAGGGCTTTCATCAATCTTATTTAAATACAGATCTCAACAATTGCACATAAATATCTGTATTTTAATCAAATTTGACTTTCTTTCTATTTAATCCACAGGTTTATTTATATTCTGACAAACCAACTTATGGAGCTTGTGCTATCAAGGAGAACGCTTTTTGAAATGTGTATTTGAATTTGTTTTCGATATTTTTCAATAATTTGTAGAATTTCAGAATAACATGAAATATATATTTAGAAAAAGAAGTATCGCTCAAAGTTTCCTATCCCAATCTCGAGGTTTTAAATCTCCTTGCACATGTAATCAACACTAAAAAAATAAAATTCTTAAACTAAAAATACCATTATTATTAAATTTATAAATTTTAACCCCCAAGGTAGGGTCTTTGATGTTTCCGAGCCCGTGATTGAATTTGCCTAATATTGAATACTAGTATTAATTTTAAGTATGACCAGCATCTCTCTAACTAGAGATGGTGCTATCACACTTAAATCAAAGTAGTTTTTTTCTCTTTTATTAAAATAACATTATATCAAGTCATCTTTTCGTAAGTTCTATGGTCGATACAACGACCTTGTCAGTAAATACAATCATCGACTGGTCACATGCTGACCGACGTTTTTCATACTAATTGTTAGACCATAATTTATCACCTAATTGTCTACGGACTTTTCCGTTTTTTCCCGATTACGACAAAGAGCACACGGCGTGTGTGACCGGTCAGCAGAGGATGCTCACTCCTCCTAAGCACCTGATCCTACCTCTATCTTTTTGGAGGTCCGTGTTGCTCTGCTTTGAATTTGTATTTCGTTTTATGGATTTTTGAGATGGTTGACGGTTTGTTATTGTCATTTTTTCATGTACATCATAAATTTCATTCACAAATAATTTCCTAAGTCAGTAAACATATTATCATTAGATCTAAATTTCTTCGCACATTTCAAAACATCATTTTGTAAGCTAAGATTATATTTTAGTTTCTGTATAAGGTTTCTTTCCGACATAATTTCATTATCAAATCTACATTTCATTTTATATTTGTAAATTGTAAAACATACAAAAGATATCAGATTGTTTAACATAAATGAATTAATATTAATATCATTATCAAAACCTAGAACTATAATTTTCCATGTTATTGTGAGACGCAAAAAACCAATAATCGTTGCAATATTTGTTTAACCATTTCACAGCTAGATAACAATAGCTGTGTATCTTCGACTAACTTACATGCATCACATAGTGGAGATACATTCCCATTCCAATTGCTTACTGCCAAATTGTTTACAATACAGTGTAGTAACTTATAGTTAAATTCTTCAATATTATTTTCATACATTTGTTTAATTGTAGAGTTACATGTTTTTTCCAAGTTGAAATCTATAGTTTCAAGATCAAAAAGTCTTTCCCACATTGATTCATATATTGGGCAATAAAATGTTGTATTTACAAGTATGCATTTATAAGTAAATGTATAGAATAATAAAAATTGCTTTTCAAAGAATGAATAGACAATTGTACATTGTTTTTAAATAAAAAATAATCATTACAAGTATTTTTTTTTTTTTTTTTTTACATCTTTTGCATTTGAAAAGTTAAACAGTTTCATACATTCCTTCATTTCTTGTTTAAGCATTACATATTCAATTATTTCTCTTTCTCAATATGTTCATAAAATAAGAAATATCATATATCTCTCCATTTTCATCAAAAATATCTTCAACATAAAGAATACCATCTTTTATCCAATTTCAAAACAAATAATTTTTCCTTTAAATCTAAACAATGTATTACACCATATACATTCTGACATAATTTCGTCTGTTTTTAAAGTACAATATTTCTTTTCTTTTTACATAAATGAAAAGCAGAGAAGACTTCACAATAAGAATAAGGCAATCGTAGTATTCAACAAATTTTGGTATCTGTCATTTTAATAATATCTAATACGGATATTTTCATTTTGTGTAGCATGTCATTTAAGCTATCATATGTTATACTACATTTATTTTTATTCTTTTGATCCAGGATACTTTAGCCGCTAAAAATTTACTTTCGATATCCACGATATTGATCCCTCCTTTCTCAATTTTCCAAATCAGTGTTTTTCTTTTTATTCTATCTCTTTTTCCCCATATAAAGTTAGATAACATCTTTGAAACATTTTTAAGACATTCTGGATTTGGGTTTTGAAGAATGAATGCATTATAGACCAATTTTGAAATTGCTAATGTATTTATAATTATACATTTTCCGAAGATTGTTAAATTTCGTTTTTTCCAGACACTTAAGATTTTAGATAATTTTTCTAGTCTCGTCCAGTTTTCATTCTTTCATTCAGATAGATAGGGATTTGATACTTTTGCGATTTATTTTAACGCCTTCAATCAAAGTTTTATTTCCATAATTTTTATAAATGTACCGGTTAAAAGACACTCTGTTTTTTCTAAATTTAAATTTGGACCAGCTACTTTAATGAAATTCTGTATCGGTTCTAGTGCATTTTTCAAAGAATTTGGTCCTTTTACCACATTTGTACAATCATCTGCATGTTGTATTATTCTGTATTCTCTTTCATTATCTTCATTAAATTTAAGTCCATGTATCTCATGATTTTTCCTTATCTGAATTGCTAGGATTTCCACTACGAAAATAAACAATAAAGCAGACACAGGACAACCTTGTCTTATTCCTTTTTTCATTTCACAAGATTTTGAAATCCATTCACTATTTTTTATTTTAAAGATAGGTTTATTGTTTAGTAGTTTAATCATATTAATGAATTTATCACCGAACTTGAATTTTTCTAATGTCTAAAACATAAAATTATACTCAACGGAGTGAAACACTTTCTCAAAATCAAAGAAAAGTAAAATACCATCTAAATTATTTTTCACGTAATACTCAAATATAACTAACATAAAGCGGGCATTTTCGCCAATGTATCTTCCTTTTATATATGCACTTTGTTCACGGCCTATAACTGTTTGCAATTTTTTGTAAATGATTAGCCAGAA
The DNA here is from genome assembly GCA_033439105.1 of Magallana nippona. NCBI lineage: Eukaryota > Metazoa > Mollusca > Bivalvia > Ostreida > Ostreidae > Magallana > Magallana nippona. The sequence continues at coordinate 1,072,632 of CM065923.1, forward strand.
CTTGTATGAATATTTTGTAGTCGACATTTGTAAGACTTATAGGTCTGTAATTTTTTTAATCGATCTTTTTCATCCTTTTTATGAATTAACGAGTAAACAGCATTCCTTTGTGAAAATGACAGCGTGCCTTTCTCAATACTTTTAATTAGAGAGGCATAGTATATATGTTTTATTTCTTCCCAGAAATATTTATAAAACTATACTGGTAAACCATCTTGTCCAGGATATTTATTGTCTTTCAAATTATTTACAGCCTTATTACATTCTTCTGTAGACGGAGTTTTGTCACAATTTTCTTGTTCTTCGATTGTTAACGTTTGACAATGAATATCGGACAGATAGGTATCAATATCATTATCTGGAATATGTTTACTAGCATATAGCGAATTGTAAAATGTATATAAGCATTTCATTATATTATCATTATCTGTGTGAACTGTATCATTTTCATCACGAATCTGATTATTATTATTATTGGACTGATGCTTCTTTTCTAGGTTATAAAAGTACGATGTGCTTTTTCGCCTTTTTCTATCCATGCAGCCCTCGATCTAATATATGCCCCTTTGCATTTTTCTGTATAGTACATATCAATTTCTCTCTCTAATAGACGCTTATAATTCATATTTATTTCATTGGAGGGTTTTAACTCAATTAACTTAATCTGTGCTTCAATAAAATTTATGAGGTTTTTTTTCTAAGCTTAGCAATCTTTTCTGAATAATTTAAAATAAAATCTTTTATCAACATTTTAAGATACTCCCATTTTGTAACGGGGTCATAAATATCACTCATATTTTGGAGTTCGTCTTTCATGTAAGACTTTAATCGAATGCAAAAATGTTCATCAGTCAGTAGGAAAGTATTAAATTTCCAGTAACCACGTCCTCCGGTATTTTCAATCGTATTAATTCAAATGTAATTCCTAAATGACCACTAAAACGTATATTGTCTACTATGGGTGCTTTACGTAGATAAATACTGTTACATGTAAACGGGTAACATAAATTATCTGCTGTAAAAACAAAGTCAATTCTAGTTTTGGGAATATTTTCTCTATCACACCAGGTTAGACCATCATTACTAGTTTTCCAATTTTTTAGCCACGCATCATTCAAAGCAAAATGTTTCAAGAGTTTTCTTAAGAGAGTTACGCTCTTATCATTACAATTTTCTACCTGAAAGTTAAAGTCACCACAAAATATTAATCCATCTGTATTCAAAGTGTATTTGTAAATTCAGGCTTGTAAGCGTTTAAAAAAAGTCTACCCTTTTTTTTAGAATTAGGTGCATACACATTTACAAGACTAAACACTTTTTCATTAAATCTAACAATAATCAAAAGCCTTCTACCATTTATGGATTGATGATGGTTGATAATTTCTACATTCAAATTCTTTTTGAATAGAATTGACACACCTCTACTGAAGACAGAATCAGAGATAGCGTGATATTTTTCACCGAACCACCGTGAATTATAAATATGCTCATTTTCCTTGACAAAGTGGGTTTCTTGTAAAAATATAATATCAAACTGTGCATCTTTTAACCAATCAAATAAAGTTATTCTCTTTTGATAAGTGTTCAAGCCTCTAGCATTCACAGAAAATAAAGATAAAGGTTTGGTGTTCATTAAGGTCTATATTGTTTGTGGTTGATTTGATTACCTACTGAGCTATGTTTTAGCGCTTTTCTTGCCATCACCTTTCCTTGCTTCCCTGATGAACTTATCCAGGTTAGTTTGGTTGTCTTCATTTTGGTTTCCTTTCTTTGGCACTGACACACTCCAAAGCCTTCTACCACACTTAACATCCAGCCCCGTTCCTTAAAAGGTTTCAAATGTTGCTTCCGCAAAAACAGTCTTGGTATCGGCTATTTCCAGCTTCGTGCGAAAATATTGAATCACAGTGTAGTTGACCACATAAAGTTTAAGCTTCCAAATACTAATGATACAGTTAATACTACTATTAATACCATTCACTTTTGAATTACAAATTGTGTTTAAAACTTGAATCTTTTGATTTAAATATACATGTCTATCGTCTATCTAAATGCGGTTCTGTCTACCAGGCTGAAGCTAGCAGTCAATAACAGGACCTTTAGATGTATCCATTACAAGTGAGCTAAATGGCCCTTTTTATATGTCATAGACGCCTTCTAAAGCATGTAATGAATACATCTAATTATAGTTTTCTTCTAATCTTCAGTGTTTATATTTTGTGATCAAAATCGAAGGAGATATTAATTATCGAAATGAGTCCAAAACCTGGGAAGCACCTCGTAATATCTCTACAGCCCAAAACTGAGAACGAGAAATGTTAGCCCTATAGGTCTCCTACCCTGGTATTTGTTTGATGCACACTTCAAAGATAAGGGATATAATAGTCCACACTTCATCCCTTTATGATTGTGAAATGTTAAAAAAATGACAAAGTTCGGGTGAGCTAAATGGACCCTTGTATATATGTGTCAACTTTATTGCTGAGGCAAAATAGTTCCTTAATTCGATTTAAAATTTGGGGCGTTTCCGGCTGCATCAGGCGCTGATTTATTATGAGATGAAAAATCGTATATTAGATGTTTGACTGAAATGATGTGAGAAACACATTTTACCTTTTAAAGATTGGTGCATATCGTTACCTATGTATGTAAAAAAAAAAAACGGGCTTGATTTTCAGATATATGTGTAACTTCTTTGTTAACTATTTTGGGACCTATACAGCTAGCATTAATGTAGCGATAGCATCTTTAGAAGATATAAACACTTAAATTTCATTTTAAACTTTTTCAGAATTTTTGTTTTTATTAAAAATGTGTTTTAATCTTTTTTGTGACAGTAAAGGCGCAGTTTTACTACTTTAAATTATACCTTTCCATTTTATACTCCTTATTTTTTTTAAAGAGTTTATGGAATTATCAGTACCATAACTTATGATCCGTAGACAAAGATCAGTTTTTGATTAATTTTCTATAATATACTTAATAATCCCTATGCAAGTGGGCTTTTCTGCCTTCGAAGTTGACAAACATCAAACGTATACAATTTATTCATGCATTAATTATCTTGATGTTAATTATGATATGCCAACGACAAAGCAAAAAGTAATTTCTGTTCGAGTACTCGCAGTACTTTAATAATTTTTCTAATTTGCAGCTAGCATCAACGGGCTTAGTGGCTGCTGTTGTTGATTGCTAGCTTCAGCCTTTTGTCTGTCTTTAAGTTTCATCATAAATAGTACTAATGCTGAGCAAATACTAGAATAGGGAAATGAAAATTATTATTTCATATAAGACTGCTTTCAATGTTACAATTTTATATCATTAAAGGGTGCAACTGCAACGCCTAATGATAAAAAGTTTGTATCATTAGTGGTTGAGGGTGTAGATATTTGCTTGTTTCATTAAGCGTTAGGGCTGCTGTGCATTTGTGACGCTTAATGATACAATTCTATCGTTAAGCGGCGTTGGCGATGTCAACTGTTAATGCAATAATTTATAGCATTAGGCTTTGCAATTGCAACGCTTAATGATATTTTTATTATTAAGCGGCGTTGTATCGTTAACGGTTGTTACAGAGCGTCCGAGTGTAGATCGGTATATACATGTATATAATACAAGAGAATGAATACCACAAACTACCACATATCTTATAGATATATTCTCTCCCGATTCAGTAGATATGTTTCTCACATTATTTCAAATGCATAGTCAAAGTTTCTTGAGTACACCTCTCTTGTATTCATAGTTTCATACCGTGAAAAATACAATCATCGTATAATAAAGTATAAAGATATAATTTCATATATATGTTCATATGTCACAGTACCATCGCGTGCATGTAATGAAGTAACATCATAAAACGCCATATTTTTAGCATACATGTCTAAGTATTAGCAAAATATACCAAAGTTGTATTAGAATGAAGTAAGTACATGTAAAAGTACATGTACAATGTATCAACGTGTTGAAAAGAAAGACAAAGATTGATTATATGTTATTATATTTACATTCAGTGTATATTTCCCCTTATGTTTGTATTGGAAATCTGCGACGTTCAATATTTTCTATGAATACACTTTGATAATTCATGCGCCATGTGCACAAATATAAACGTCTTCACGTGTTTTGAGTAGATTTATTTTTGTAAGATTAAATGAAACGTTCAATCTTACATAACCAATTTGATATATTCTTTTGAAAAATAATCATTAAATTATATCTACTCCTTCATAAAAAAGATTTTTCTCTACAAAGTTTCTGGCTCTATATTTTAGTCGCGGAAGCGAACTAAATATCATGTTAATATGGCTGTTCCATGTATGTTTCATATCCCTGACTGAGAGCGTATATAATGGCTTTACAGCGACAATACACATATATTTCATAAAAATAGACATCAGTATGTCATTGAATATAAATAAAAGCATTGAATACTTATTTTTGGATTTCGTCGGCCCTGTAACACACCAAGCGGTGCAGACAAATTGAATACCGCGCGTTAGCTTAAATATATATTATAAAGAGGCATCAGCATAACATGAACGTTTTAAACTTGAGGTGATTGGGGAGTTCAATATTCTGCAAACAGAATGAAAAAATCTTGCAACAGGTCCACATCTTTGTTAGCCGAGGGTTTACGAGAGGAGCAAGGTGGAAGGTAAACCATTGGCTAACGAATAAGGAGGTCCATTGTGCAAACAAAAAGGGTATGTTAATTGGAGTGTTATTGTCCTAATAGACTAATATGCCTGCTCATTTTAACAAGCTTAGGTTTTACAAAAGTCGATCTCAGATTTACAGACGCCTCGTTTCATGTACCTGTATGTGTGAATGCACGGACAAGACACTGACCTGGAACTACATTTTTACATGCACGAGCACATAGCAGCTCGGGTCGTTCACACAGCTTGTCACTGAGTGCTCGCTGACAGCTGCTTCTGCGCCCGGTGATAGTCTAATTGTGTCGTCAATGGATTTCGGCAGCATCCACAGTCGTCCCCTGTATCTGTCAATTCACAATGTCCAACGCTACAGAATCGTTTAAGAATCTCAAAATCAACAAATTTAGACACCGAGAACCTGGAATAGCCAGAAGTACATTATGATCTACTGGGTAAAGACCTTCTTGTTTCTAAGTTATAGATTCGTCATGTTGTAAATTTGTATTTACTGCCACCCGGTAAATTCAAAATTTACAACATGACAGACTGAAATGTTTTCGAAGTTTTATTTCATTTGTATGAACACGTACATGTAAATAATTCATCGATAATAAACTCATATACTATTATACTTTTGCAATAAATTTTGCGAAATGGACAAAAGAGGACCTTAAAATAAGGATTTAAAATATAAATAAAAATTATGTTTAAACATCATAGAGAGTGTAATAATGAAAGAGAGAAAGAAAAAAGAAAGAATTAATCTGTATCTGCACTTAAGAACTAGAGTATCTAATTGTTACTCTGTATATCTAAGACTAATCCGCCTTTTGGTGATTTGTGTAAGTCATGTAGAACATGAACTTTGACTAAAAAGAGACCTTCAAACATTGCCATGACACCGATGACGTCATTCGGTGGTTACGCTATTGTTAGAGCTAGCCGGAATCGCGATGCTTCAGTGGGAGAAGAGGGAGACCGGGCCCGATCATATCTACACATGTTTACCCCTTTTTGTATTTCCCACTTTCTAGACAAAAGATCGCCTGCCATAAGCTGGTGGAATTCTCGATCAATAACACATCCACGACTAGGAAGAACATTTTTGCTCTTCCATTTGTAAAAATATAACGACCTCAATGTACATCTGTGGTGTTTTTATCTTGGTTTGATTTTTGTGGTCTAGTGTTGATGGGGGACGGCTGGAAATCGATGCTTTCTAGGTCTCGGTCAAACCGAGAGAACACAGGGGAATGTCTACAGACTCACCTTAATAACACTGAGCCTGAATTCCCGGGAAAATCCGCCTGCTGAGTCCCGACCATGCGTCTGTTACTGGTGATCCTGTTCAGTCTGGTCGAGGGTGAGTACCTTTCTTATTACATCGCTGAGCTCCTCTGATAGATATGCTTATTACATCACTGCTGTGCTCCACTGAGATTTAGTGCGAGTGCCTATCTTGTTACATCATTGCTGAGCTCCACTGTTACACCACTGAGCTCCACTGAAACTTAATGTGAGTGCCTTTTTGTTACATCATTGCTGTGCTCCACTGGGATTTCGTGTGAGTGCCTTTCTTGTTACACCACTGAGCTCCACTGAAACTTAATGTGAGTGCCTTTTTTTGTTACATCATTGCTTAGCTCCACTGAGATTTAGTGTGAATGTCTTTCTTTTAACATTATTACTGAGTTCCATTAAGATTTAGTGTTGGCGCTTTCTTGTTACGCCACTGAGCTCCACTGAAACTTAATGTGAGTGCCTTTTTTGTTACATCATTACTGAGCTCCACTGTTACACCACTGAGCTTCACTGAAACTTAATGTGAGTGCCTTTTTGTTACATCATTGCTGTGCTCCACTGAGATTTCGTGTGAGTGCCTTTCTTGTTACACCACTGAGCTCCACTGAAACTTAATGTGAGTGCCTTTTTTTGTTACATCATTGCTGAGCTCCACTGAGATTTAGTGTGAATGTCTTTCTTTTAACATTATTACTGAGTTCCAGATTTAGTGTAGGCGCTTTCTTGTTACACCATTGAGCTCCACTGAGACTAAGTGTGAGTGTTTTTCTTATTACATCACTGAGCTCGAATGAGGCTGAGTGCCTTTGATATAACATCACTGTTGAGCTCGAACGAGACGAAGTGCCTTTCTTGTTTCATCCCAGAGTTTGACTGAATCATTTCACTAGTGATAAAATCTGTTTACTTTACCTTATAGAGAAACAAAACAAATACACGTGTCTCATGTTATCAACAAAGGCTAAGCATAATTGATATTTTTCACCCAGTCAAACTTTCCGGAGAGACGGACAACCCCCTAGTTTGTAAAGCATTGGTCCGGAAGTTTGAGTTGTCTTTCTTGGTTAAGTGTTTTTCTTTACTCATTACATTTAACATGTTTCTCTCAATTCTTTCCAACGTTTTCAGCAGCACCCGATATTCTCCTTCCCTTAAGGTATGATAAATCGTTGTTTGATGCTTCTCAATTGAAAGATCATGCTTATTAATTTCGCTTACGGATGAGATTATTTCATAATAATGGGGAAGAAATAGCTGTGATTGTCGGGGGGGGGGGGGGTTGTTTCTTTTTTTTTTTTTTTTTTTTTGTGTTAATTTATGATCCAGATAAATCCCTGTCTCTTTATTAGTAATATTAAAACTTTATTCTTATAAGTCTACATTTTTCTCTACAACATCTATTGAATTAGGTTCATCTGTTTCATCACCTGCCCCCACCCTCACTTTATTACCTGGACCATGCCCTCTACAAAGCAATTTCATATATTGATATTAAGTTTCCAAATGAGCTTAGTATTGAATGCAAATGCTTTTAAGTTTATATCCCTGATGATGATGATGATGATGATGATGATGATACCATATGCAGTGAGTTGAAATCTTTTCGCAAACTATTTTTATAAATATATATTTCTAATTTTCAAATTAATTCAGTCAGTACTTGTATGTAGAATAACCAAAAACCGTTGATAGATTTCGTATGTCCACAATTCCAATTGGCATACATTATTCAATTTTTGTTTAAATTAATTTAACAAAATAAAACATCGACCGCTTTTCAAATTTAAAACGAACACTGCGCACAAAAAGGGTCGCACTATTTGCATATGTTTGAAGAAACACAAAAACACTTCTGAATAAATCTATGTTTATTTATGTTTATTTACTTTAATTAAGTTCCTTTGTCTATATTATTTATTCACAAAACTTTTCAAAGGAAATTTAGTGTAGCACTAATCTATGAAATTATCGAATATCTATTTCTTTCTTCGGACTTCTAAACATGCGACAGCTTTCCAAATGAGTAACCAATCCATATACTTTTTCCCTGCCCTTTCCGAAAATCTTTGAAGTGTGGGACCCGTTGATTGTGTATTTGTTTTCTATGAGTTTCCTGACAGGAATGTCAGATTAACGGATGATCTTCAATAAAAACAATCAGCGAATCATCGCCTGATAATCGCCCGATAATCTATAACAACATCACTAATCTTCCCTCCCCGTGTAAACACACGCCGCGGGCCAGATCTCTGATTGTTTTCGATGTTATCTATAAACACAAGGCAATGGAGATCGATCACAAAGGATTATACATCGGGTGTATACTCTGTCACTTTTGGAATTTATTAATCTTTCAGTCTGAAAATACCTTAAAATATCATTGATATCGAAACCTGTAAATTTTTCGTTCTCAAGAATTACTCCACAGACATTGCTAATGATTACAAACAAACGCTAGTTCCATGAAACACGTTTTTCAAAGAGTGCATGCGAAGAGGGAAAAAGATCTTACGACAGAAACTTTGGAACAGGATATAATCTTGTTGTAACAATATCAGAACAATTCATTAAAATTCATTACAATTAGAGTCTCTTGGCGAGCAGCAGATCGAATACTTTCACTGCCTCTACGATTGTTTGGGACATTCGGAACAAATCGATCACAATTCAAATGAATCTTAACCAAATCTTAATTAAATGTCTTGGGGCGCTTGTTTCCGAAGATTCGGCATGGCGCATGGGGACCCGTAATGATAGGGCGAAAATCACGTGGTTCAGTGAATCCACAATCAAGTGCAATTAATGAGCAATTTGTAAAGAAAGAAAAGAGTAAATAGAAAGTTTTTGTTTAAACGCTTGGACTGGTAAAGAAACAAGGGAGAAAGTACCTGACGGATCTGCGGCGAGCAGGGGAGATTTCTATACCTGATCAATGCCTTAGAAAGGTAGAGCAGCCATAGTACAACACACGAACGCTCTGTAAACATATTAATACCGGGATTAGAGAAAGCACGCGCAATTGTCGCTTCATCAACAGCACGTGTTGTTAAGCGGAACAACATATGTTGGAGAGGCTGGAAAAGTTATAGAGTTTGATAGACCCACTACGCATGCGTAAATATCTGTGATGGCGACTTACATGTAACGCAAAAGTGATAACATCACCTAGTGTTACGGGGGGATTGTACGGTGTTCAGTGGTCCATGGAGGCATAAAATGCTCAAGGATTCGGTGCTAGAGGAACGAGCACAATGAGGGTCGGATGGACCATCTATACCCCGTGTGTTGTGTTACTGGTACAGGTCATCAGCCATGTGTCTGAGGGAACCCTAGCTAGAGGTAACAAATCTCTGCCCAGGCTACTGCTTCAATCAGTTGTACTATACATCCCGTTACTACAAAATCTTTACTAATTTTTTACTCTAGAATTAACGTGCCTATGTCTTAAACACGAAACATTTTCTAAATGTAGTGAGTACTTTTCGGGGAGCGTTGCGTGACGTGAAACCGGGAAATGGACGCGAATTATTGACGATAAATCTAAGAACGGAATGGTAGCTGAGTGCGGAATCTGAATGTTGCAGAGCACTCCAATATGTGCATGCTTGATCATCATAAATATTACAGATATCAATAAACTAAATTAGCTAAATCAAATCGACCACGTGATACAGCTGATAATGAGTTTTTATCGTTACATTCACCAGTGGTTTGTACTGAATTACTAGATAGCTTGTAAAACATGCAGGTTAAACGAGGATTTTTGCTCAAAGCTTGATACTGACAGCAACAACTATAAACAGGCCGCACGGGGGCGAAATGTAAATAAAGTCGGACTTCTATTACGTTAGTAAATATTAACATTAATACACCAACAAAGCCTTTTCTTGAGAGAAAGACGATCGCTTTTTTTGTAAATTTTGACAAGGTCGTCTTTCAATGGCCTGATAGCCAGATTGGTAACATATCGCGATAAACAATGGATTCCTTAATCCCTATTACAATCATATAACAGGCTGGGAGGCCGTGTCATCATCTGAACCAACAAGGGACATTTCCACGGTGCAAATCAATGTCTGCGCACAGATACACCTAACGAAGGCACTATATTATAATCAAAGCCCCGCTATGCTCATTTATTTAATAGTTTAACCGATTAAATTTAAAAATTAAAAAAAAAAAAACAAATTAAAAATGTATTCTAGGAATAAAGGCACGAATTTGATATCAATTGCAATATTATACGTTCAGTGTTCTATAGGTACGTGAAGGAGGCTGGGTGATCTACAAGGTAACTATCATGATGTTCGTATATGGTTATTTAAGCTATAAACTGTTATTAAGTAAACAAAAAGTATACATGTACATTTGTTTTAGCTTTAGAAATTGAACATTTTCCTGTATCTTTAAACAGAGCTCTTCTTCTCAAAGAGATAATTATAGTCTAAAAATGACCACAGCTATTAATAGCTTACTTTATGCAATATGAAGAATTTTGAAAAAAAAGTGAATAAATGAAAATATATGCAAACAGAAATATTCACTTGATTGTCGCTGTTGATTTTCTCGTTTATTTGGTATTTTACCAATGGCGGACTTGTTGCGTTGGTTCACTAGTTCCGGCAACTTTCGGTTTGCTTTAACTTCCGGGTCACTCCTCTGTCCACTGGTTCCGGTTTACTATTTTTTCTATCGCTTTTTTGTTTGACATACCCATGTAGAGAATCCTTAGAACCATTCTAGGGTACTTACAAGAATGTTTTTACCAATTCCTTCATGCATTACCTCGCCCATTGGAGAAATGCACATGACAAACAATTTCATGATGTTAGTTAAATTTATTAATTATACAATTCAAGAGTGTTTTATAAAAACTAGCATTTTAGGACTGAATTCTCCATAGTAAACCAGGTATAACTCAAGATGATTTCCATTGCCTTTTTTGTACCATGACTATGTATAATTATATAAGACCAGTGCCCACAAGTCCCGACTATATGATACTGCAGAATTCTTTCTTTGCTGGTCTGTTATTTGTTATTATCTAGTTTGTCTATTATTCAAGATTCGTTTGTACATTCTTCGGAACGAACTATTTTCAATTCTTCATCTAGGCCAAACACTTGCTTTCACAATATCACAAGTATTACAATAGTAAGTTATTTAAAAGTTATTTAAAATTGCAGGGCTATAAGCGGCCCTGCTGTGATCGTTTTACGTTGAATAAGAACCATGTAGATATATTTACACAGTGTTTTAGAACACAAAGCAGAAAGCTTGTAGAAATATTCATAAAGCCCCTCCAATCGATCAGCGAACATAGAATACATGTCAATGGGAGATCGGTGCAATTACTGTCGGGTCTCGCTCACTGTCGGTGACAGGAAGATTCAGCGAGTGTCGCGTGATGTCTCCCTCTCCCTCCGTCCTTCTAGCTGGCGTGGTTTGGGGGGTAGTCGTCTCTGGGTCAACTGTAGACCCGGGTAAGTACAAGTCTCTGTTATGTTAAATTCACGTGAAGAAAACTATTGATGTATCTTTTGAGGATGTTACACACACACACACACACACACTCTCTCTCTCTCTCTCTCTCTCTCTCTCTCTCTCTCTCTGTTTTTCCTTCTCTGCGACTATCTGTCTATCTGTCTCTATCATTCTTTTGCTAACCGGTGGTCTCTATAGTTCATCGATCTATTATGTTTGTTTGAGTGTTCATTCATGCCAAGTGAGTATATTAAAGAAACTTCTTGCAGACACACCGAAGTACCCCAAACAAACAGTGTCTTAGTTATTGTAAGATTCGCTTTCATTTCTCTCGTAAATCTCAATGTTTCTCGTAACCAGCACGTGTCTGCATTAAGGATACGATGTACATCGTCAATGTACAGAGCCAAGAATTCGGTTTATTAATAAAGGCAATAGTGTTACAGCTGGAGATCAGATGATGGCTTGGTTATTGGAACTTTGTAGTCGAACGGTAGAATTTTTATTCTGCATTTCAAAGAATTCTGTTTTCATGTGCTGAAATTAGTTACATAGCTGCTCTTTGCTGATGGGTTTTCTTTAACGATCGCTGTGTTAGGTGAATTGAAACATCAATTTATATTCACCAGTTGGTTAGTGAAAACTGACGAGGCGATGTGAGATTTTGAGTGTAAATGTAGTCACTGTGAATATAAAATAACACTAGCTATACTTCGACAAAAATACATGATTACGTCGTCAAATTATTCCAATCAGGATGCACAGTTTTCTGATGATGTCAGAGTTCTTGGACAGTGACCACATTATTTATTATGATTCCCGAGTAACAAACAAACCACGCATAAAGACAAAGCTCTCCGTTAAACAAAAATGAACCGATTTGTATGGTAGAATGGAGATGAATATTTAATAACACTTTTGACGTGGACAGATTTTTGGGTCATATTCTATACGATACTCTTTTTAATAACACGGACTTGAAATCTGTGTCCAGAGTCAAACTAAATAACGGTATTTATTTACAACTTTTTGTGATAAGTAATAATTTAGAGATTTTATAATATGCTTCTACAAAAGCATGTATCAGATATCGTGTCTTGCTTGTACATTTGCCATCATGTTGTAAAAGTGGAAAATTCAATAAAAAAAAGTATTAAAAACCCAGTTTACCTTGGAAAACTGTCACCAATGGCATAACTTTTATGACCAAAAAATCCTCCAGTTTCTAGTCCCATTTTTACATACAAGAAGGATACATGTATTTAAGCTTTTTCTATTATATAATTTTTCGATAAGTTTTAATATACATTGTACATTCTCAGAACAAAAGGTAAAAAGACGGCAGGATTAAACATTCATCATGTTCTTACACAAGTTATGTCAAGCTTGGATTGTTTTCAAAATTACAAAGTAATCCGATGAGGATATATGATACATAAATGTATTCTTATGCTTTGGACATATTGGAGTTGATGGGACGTATATAAAATGATAGAAGGCAATGAACTTTTCCATTCATCTTTACCTCGTACCCACATCTTCTATTGTCCGACATTCTTTGTACATGTACATTCATGTACACATATTCGTTAACGTTCACAGATAGATGAATCTTGTTCTTGACAATACCCGGACACCGGACAAAGAGAAATGTTGTAAAAGACACGTTACAACCCTGAATACTGACTGACTGTTGAAGTACCGTCGACATCTTCAAGTGATATACTTTTACAATAATATAAATATATATGGGTACTTCATCATGTATACGCGAGATCGTTTTCAATATGAACGAAATATCATTTTCACAAAATGCAGTGATTCGACAGTACCAAGTAGCGATAACTTTTGCACGACCTAGCCATATTAAAGCATGTACGCTTCATAAAGTTTAAATTTTGCAGGTCTGGGAAGTGATGACGAAGTTAAACTGATCAAGTACCTGTTTGATGATAAGAACTACAACCCCTTGATCCGCCCGGTCCGGAACATCAATGAGTCCATTGAGGTGCAATTCAACCTGGCTCTTAGTCAGCTTATTAGCGTGGTGAGTATACCATCAGAGGTAAAAAAAAAAAAAAAAAAAAAAAAAAAAGGATTGACTTTATATGTTTCACTGGAGTCTCTTTAGGTTTAAGTCCCTACTATATGAGCTCCTGATCATAATTGTGTATAAAAATTTCCTACCTATACTATAAAATCACATAATTAGACACTCATACTGTACATATAAAATTTTCGAATGTTATAACATTGATTCTGTAATCCATGTAGATTAAAAAGGGTATGGGAATGCATTACGTCTATGGATTTCAGGTTTTAATTCGAATGAACGGACAGTGATGTAAACCGCAATAGGTTTAATACTTGAATTGATTCCATCATTCTTCTCTTTAATAGGACGAGAAAAATCAAATAATGAAAACAAACGTCTGGCTGCAGATGGTAGGTATAATTAAAAAAAACTTACACTATGGGTATCATATGGTAAATACATATGTACAATTCAAAAGTTCTACACTATGGGCAATCAGATGGTAAATACATATGTACAATTCAAAAGTCCTACACTATGGGCAATCAGTTTTGGGAATTGACCTTAAATGAACAGCTTTGTGACGTCATTGATTTCTTGAGATTGCAAATTATTTTTTTAACAGTACTGGTACGACTATCAGCTGACTTGGAATCCCGAACAATATGGCGGTATCAAGACGATCCGAATTAACCATTCAAAAGCATGGCGACCGGATATCGTTTTGTTTAACAAGTATGTACAGTCGTTTATCCTTTTTTGTGTTGATTTTCTCGCTAAAAAGATATTGTAAAACGTATTTTTAAATCTCTCTTACTTTTTGAATACTTCATGTTTTTGTTTTTTAACTGAGCTTTCACCGCCTTCATCGTGATTTTTCTCCCTGTCTAAACTGCTCTCTATTTGTTATCTTTAAGTTACTTTGTTTTCTTTGTGTTCTGATTGTGTGTTTCTATAAATGTTCGACTTCTGTGTAAATGTCTCGCTATATAAAGCTCTCTTGAGCTTTCCTCGCCCATTTTCCCGGTCAAAGATAAGGAGCCAATCACCAATCAGAACAAGCGCGGGAAATTTTGAATCATCTGCAACCGCGTTTTTTATTTTATTAGCGCTGATGGGAAATACGAAGTAAGCTACGAGTCCAACGTAGTAATGAACCATGACGGACTGACGTACTGGGTCCCGCCCGCCATCTACCGGTCGTCGTGTGATATCGACGTCAAGTACTTCCCGTTTGATCAACAGGAATGCGAAATGAAGTTTGGGTCTTGGACTTTCCTGAAAAATCAACTGTTCTTCACATATTATTTAAATAGAAGGACCTTAGATTTTTCCGACTATCTGCGCAGTGGAACCTGGGATATCATTGACAGCCCTGCCTGGATCCAGGAGCAGAAAGACCCAGTGTCCGGAGATATTCGAGATATGTACATAGTGAAGTTTGTGATAAGAAGGAAAACTCTCTTTTACATCGTCAACCTTATTGTTCCGTGTGTTTTGATTTCCTTTGCAAGTGTCTGTACATTTGCACTTCCGGGTGATGGCGGGGAGAAGATCACGATGTGTATTTCCATTCTGCTAGCTTTGGTTGTGTTCCTTTTACTTATTTCCAAAATATTACCTCCAGCGTTGACAATCCCTCTGATTGCCAAGTACCTCCTGTTCAACTTCATCATAACCATCATTGCTATTGGATGCACTGTGTTCGTTCTCAACAAGAACCACAGAAGTCCCCGTACTCACACCATGCCCAGGTGGATCCGCGTCGTCTTCCTGAACTACCTCCCAAAGATTCTTCTGATGACAAGACCGGGACACGCCACGCGCTGGCAGGCGCGCTCGCTTAACGACGCCATGATGGAAACGAGAAAGACGCCACGTGACCAATCCGTGCAGAAAACACCCGACATGCAGCGTAAACTGTTTGATAGAGGGTTTGATTTTAAGCAGGCAGCTAATTTCAACAACGATACGATATCAACGTTCGACGTGTTCGGCGAGGAGTTCCGAAGAGCTTCTGACGCTTTGAAGTTCATTCGGCAACACACTTTGAAACACGACCATTACGACACGGTAAGTTTTGTTTAATAAGTCTTGTTTAATATCGTCTTTCCCTGTTCCATTCCATGTTTTTGATGTTACGGATATAAGGTGGTAATCGACTGGTTAATACGATCGCCTTCAAACTATTTTTTTTATTTCATTAAACTCTTTAGACTTCCTTCTTCTGAGGAAGATCATCCACATTACCTGTCTCCTTAAGTTCACATAAAAAGTTTAACTCGATTGATTCCTCTGTCTTGTTCATATTTTTATGATTCCACTTTTGTAATCACCGGACGCTTGTTGTTTAGATCATTGACGACTGGAAGTACGTGGCCAGCGTCATTGACCGCCTCCTATTGGTGACCTTCCTCATGGTGACGGTAGGGGGCGCCATGGGCATCTTCCTCCAGGCCCCACACATCTTCTCAGTGGTCGATCAAGACGCGATCATTGACAGACTGATGTCTTCCCAGAATTAAAGTTCCACTTGTTTGTGAAGTTGATCTAACAGTTCAGTCTCAGTTTTACATGTATAGAAGGATACAGATACATTGTAATTAGATTGCACTCAATGTTTCTTAACGTCGTTTACAGACTATGCACAGTTATCAATTTTTCTGCATGGTATGTGTGTAATGTTTTTTGTCCGTTTTTCTGCCAAATTATGACAAGTCTTCCTAGCATAAGGTTAGTGTTCCAGATCTTACATACAATGTATATATTTGTATATTTTGAAGAGATATCAGAAATTCCAAAGTTAGAATTATGATTGTCTTTTGATATCTGTCTTTGTAGTGAATTGGTGCAGGTGTTTTACAGAAGTGCTATATCTATTTTTAGAACATACCTCATATATAAATATGTATTTGTTGTATTCTTATAAATACCAGTAGCACTAGTTGTTATTCTTAACTTTATATATAGGGTGTTTTAGGTTTTTTCCTTTATTTATTCCTTTATTTTGTACAACTCATCGTTATAACACGAAGTAAAACAAATGCACTGTAGTAAAAAATCATGGTTGTTTGAAAATAAAATATCTGTCTCCAAAAAAGTGTGTTTTTTATTCATTTAACTTAGACGACTTTGGCAATTATGGCCACAGAATGCACCTGATTTAATGCTGACACTTTTACCCTTTTAGCGCTGATGGTAAATATGAGGTAACGTATGAGTCAAATGTTGTTCTGATGCAGCCGGATGGAGCGGCCAATATATACCAAGTCCCTCCTGCAATCTACAAAAGCTCCTGTGACATAAATGTCGAATATTTTCCATTCGATGAACAAGAATGTGAAATGAAGTTTGGGTCTTGGACTTTCGAAGCCGACCAGCTGAATTTCACCTACTATAAGTTCTATGGCCTGGATATGACGGACTATTTAAAGAGCGGAACATGGGACATCGTAGACTGTCCGGCAAGAATCGTCATCTGCACAGACCCGGAAACGAAGCGCCGAATCAGCATGTACATTGCCAAGTTCATCATCCGAAGAAAAACTCTCTTCTACACAGTTAATCTGATTATCCCCTGTATGTTGATTTCCTTTGTCAGCATTTGTGTCTTTATGTTGCCTGCTGACGCCGGCGAAAAAATCACTCTGATTATTTCAATTCTATTAGCGCTCGTCGTGTTTTTGCTTTTGATTTCCAAGTTGTTGCCGCCTTCGAAGACGATACCACTGATTGCTAAATATCTCTTGTTTACTTTCATCATGAACATCATTGCCATTGGTTCCACTGTGTTCATTATAAACCGGAACTACCGTACTCCGCGAACACATCGTATGCCTGAGTGGGTTCGAATAGTTTTCTTGAAATACTTGCCAAAATTTCTGTTCATGACTCGACCAAACCATGATCAAAGGTGGAAGAGTCCTTTGAAAGTACACTCGGAAGAAAATCTAGAAAATGATATAAAGAGACATGGAAATCATGATATGAGTAACACACGTGCCAGGAACTGCCGGTTACACAACGTGCCAGATGCGACGGAAGTTGGTTACACCCCTATGAGCCCCGAGTTGATAGAAGCCACAGAAGCTATTGGTTTTATAACTGAACATTTAAAATGGGAGGACCGATATGGTTCGGTGCGTTTTATTCTATCTATTCTTTATTGATAAGTAAAAGCAGAAAATATACCGAGAATGACTCCGATGTATATAAATCATTGACACTCTGCATGCATTCCGACTGCAGTTTTACGTTGAAGTTAATTATTCATTATCAATTTTAATATTCTAATTTGATTTGGAATTCAAAGAACGAAATAGTTCATAGCAAATCTTATCAGTTCAGACATATTTTACTATGATACAAATCTTAATATCAATTTCTTACCATTGACAGAAAACCTTACTTTTATTTTTATCTATGGTAAATATATTTAAATCTGACCTATCGAAAACTGGTTCTCTTTCAGGTGACCAACGATTGGAAGTATATGGCGAGCGTAGTGGACCGAATGTTACTGTACATATTTCTTATCGTCACCGTCTGTGGTACGATAGGGATATTGGTGCAGGCCCCTTATATCCTAGAAAATATCGATCAGGACGAACTGATCGGAAAAATCATGGACAAATACAAAGTCAACCAAGAAGCCAATATTGTCCCTGATACTATATATCAAAATGCACCCTGTTGATGTTTTCAACGAAGTTTTTCACACAAACTGAGAATAGAATGTGAATATGTATGAATAAATGTATTTAGCTGCTTTTACATTCGTTGTTAACCTTAATAAACTCCCTTTATGTGCCTTTTTTCAAATAAAAGAATCTTTAAATAGGTACAGATAAAAAAAAATTAAAATACAAAAGTTCATTTATTAAATGTTAAATATGTGTACATATCAGGTGCTATCGCTGAATCGTGGCATGTCCCTTGGCTAGTTTGTAAACATAAACATGTATTTACGCTGGTGTTGGAACCAAAACTAGTTTCATGCATGACGCTTATATGAATATCAATGCTTAATTACATATATGTTAGCTTGCTTGCATATAGAGAGCATGAACAATATTCCTTTTAATCAGTTGAGCTTTATAGAAGCAACCAACTGTGTCCTGTTTTTGTAAATGATGTAGGCACTGCTTTGTGACGTAATCACTTGTGACGTTTTATTTCCTCACAGTGCTGATGGGAAGTACGAAGTATCGTATGAATCCAACATCCTGTTGTCGTACGATAGTTTGGTATACTGGATTCCTCCCGCCATTTACAAGAGCTCATGCACCATTGACGTCCAGTTCTTTCCTTTCGACCAGCAGGTATGTGAGATGAAGTTTGGATCCTGGACATTTACAGACAAGCAGTTGAACTTTACCTTCTACAACAACATGGACAGTTTAGATTTCACCGACTATCTGAAGAGCGGAACGTGGGATATTATTGCGGGGCCAGGACGAATCACGACTGAAATTGACCCGGGATCTAATCAGAACAAAGCGATGGTCATATTTGAGTTCCATCTTCGCAGGAAGACACTGTTTTATACGGTCAATCTCATAATTCCATGTATATTAATATCGTTCGTTAGTGTCTGTGTCTTTCTGCTTCCGGCTGACGCATGTGAGAAAATAACGCTTTGTATATCTATTTTACTGGCACTGGTTGTGTTTTTGTTGCTTATTTCCAAAATTTTGCCGCCATCCCTAAAGATCCCGCTCATCGCCCACTATTTACTGTTTACCTTTATAATGAATATCCTCGCCATCTGTTTGACTGTATTTGTCATCAACAAGAATTTCCGGACTCCCCGGACGCACCAAATGCCCAACTGGATTCGAATCGTTTTCCTGAACTACCTGCCACGCCTCCTTTTGATGACCCGTCCCAATCATATGGAGAGATGGCAGAAACCGAAACAAGAGATAACCGATCAGCAAAGCAGTTCGAGCGTATATCAAAACAACGTCACCAGATCGAACCACATTTCCTCCAGTTCGCCAAACTTTCAAGAACTTACTGAATCTCACCACCCAGGATGCCGCAGACAGAATAACAGATGTGTCCCAGAAGGTTCCCCTTTATTGGGCTTCACACGTCAAACAGCCAATCATTCTCCTGGCCACGCCCCAAAGAACAAACTTTTTCAGATGACACCTGAGCTTAGGGAAGCAACAGACGCCTTGAAGTTTATAACTGAACATCTGAAGGCCGAGGATGAATACGACACTGTACGTAGTCGATGTGATTTCTTGTCTCTTTACGTTTTACACTTAGATGATGGGCATCAATAAGTTGTGTAGTTTTATCTTTTTTTTGAATTACTTGATTTAAAAAAAACCTTGAGCATATTTTTTTTCCATTGCAGGTGTTGGACGACTGGAAGTTTGTGGCCAGTGTCTTGGACCGACTCCTCTTGATTGTGTTTCTGACTGTTACTATTTTTGGAAGCATGGGTATACTAATGCAGACCCCGTACATCCTGGAATATGTGGATCAAGACGAGATCATACAGAAACTGATGAAGAAATACATGAAATAAGGGACGTTACTCGTCAAGAAACAAACACCCCTAAACTTATTTAATCAAACTGATTAATGACCAGTTTCTCAAACATTATCACGTGATTTTGAGTCTTGGTCTGCTTAATGATTTTTTTTCTTCTGTTTTTCAGAGATTTGCGACATATCATATATATTTATCGTTTCATCGAATTTCTGTACATTTTTGTAAAAATTTGAGATTTTGATATGTTTATTTCAAGCACTCTTTTGTAATTTTGTATGTTATTTGTTTGCTCAATGTTATCTATGATAGCAATAAACGATGAATATAGTCCACAACTGCACTAATACATTAGAGTTAACACCTGGAATATTGTCTATATATATCGTATAGAGCCTTGTATAGAATATATGGTGGGGGATAGGTATACTGAAAGTTGCATAATGCGTCGTGGAGTTTATTGCCTCACTTTTGTAGTTCTTTATTTATATTTCAACTGATCGAAATGATATTGAAATTGGGCCATTGCTGTCGAAATCGAAATTTCTTTGCTTTTAGCAAATATCTTTATTTGATTTTTTATGATTCCAAGAGCGTGCAACTTTCAGTATTCTGTTATTAGCTTGCTTGAATAGCTGCAGTCGATACACATATGCACTCCAAAAGTTGGCCTTCAGTAAATCTATCATATGAAATCACAGAGGCTGCAATATCATTATAGAACATTGCGGATGTCACTGAATGAATAATTGTGATCTCTGACGATTACGGAATTCTAAGAAAATATCCTTATACTAAAGATATCAACAGATCTGTTACATTGGAATACGTCGAGTGATTTGGTATGAAAGTGATCGGAGGCCAATTTTTGATTATTCGTAATTTTGGTTGCGCTGTAGATGCGTGATGGTGCGGTGCATGCCAAAGCAACGCTTGTCTCCTGATAGCTGATTGGTTGATTGATACTAATGACTGTTAATCATATCCGGTGTAGATCGAGCTCTGTTAACGGGGAGAACCCGATACGGGGATAATATAGCGCACGCTGAAACAACAGTCTTATAAAAGGGGAAATCATTATCAAATATCTGTTTCTTATTGTTTATTTAGCGTGTTTTCTGTTCAAACAGTCTATTTGGCCACACGTGTGAAGAAAAAAGGGCAAATTATTTGTGATTCTTCGAAACAACAGCTTGTACTTTACTTTATTAACAACAGTTCAATAATCTAAGGGTGTTTATCCTTGATTCATAAGATAAGGTTGTAATAAAAATCGATCCTTATGCGTAATTGCTAAATGTTACAGTTCTAAAAAAAAAACACGATAATATAATGTTTTACAATTCATTTAAATTTTCGATGGATGTTCCATAAAAATGTAAATTGTGAATAGTTCAATTGATCAAATGAAAAATTCATTTTAAGTCGCGTAAGATTTTATTTTCAAAAAATAAAACGTTTGATAGGTAACCTATTCTTTTCATTTCCTTTTTTCAAATATTAATGTACTATAGTAATCAAGAGTTGCAAAAATAGATAAAGACGACATATTTAGATTAATTGTTTACTGTTTTAATAAACATAATTCATTTACTTTCATCGTTTGAACCGTGCATCACAAAGTCTGAACTCATCAATGAACATCAGTAAAAACTTCAGAGACGGGATCAACGAACAAATAATGCGTCGACCATTTATATTTTTTACGAGGTATAACATTTGCTTTAAAAAGTATACAGATCCTTAGATCCTTGTAAACGGTTGTAAATGCAACATTCATAGCCTTATCTTGAACAATATCTAAGACGTCACGGATAATACATTCAAAGGAACAACGTTTGATGACGTAATGTAATATAGCTTATCTTATTGATAGCCCCATTGCCTAATCTGTGACTTGAGAGTAATTTGGGGGTAAAAACGATGATTTTTAGTATTTTTAAAGCAATACTTCCCAGGCAACACATCAATGATACTCCCTCTAAGACCATCCTCTTGGTTCTTTGTAGGTATTAGGTATTCAGTTAGTGTGGTTTGATAAAGGATGTCAACGTGATAGTATTCTCGTACCCAACTATTGCTCGGTTATACCGGACATCGGCTATTTTTTTTAGGTGTCTACTCTTTATGAAGTTAATAAAACTGGAAACATCTGATTTGATTTTACCGCATCAGTTCTTCTGGAAATAAAATTCACATACGGTTCATTGGCAAGATTGTTAAGAAGAAAATAATGACCATTTGGTCGCAAACATACTTTGTTCGAAAGCACAGCTATTGCTGAATAAAATGTTTAATTTATCTATTACATTTCATAGATATACATATAATTTAAAACAATATGACGACTGAACGATATGCTAAGAACTATGATTGTTCGAAATTTATTGTTCAAAGTGTCATGATGTAAATTTCGAATTTACTGGATGAGTGTAAATACAAAATTTACAACATGACAAAGTATCCTGTTGGTTTTTTTTCCTTTTAATATGTAATGTGAAATTAATTATAATTATTGTTGAATTTTCTAAATTTTCATCCATAAATATAGTGAATTCAAACCCATTATAATGTTATCAAATTATACAGTATGCTGATTATTGATGAATGCAAAATATAATGGAATATTAGAAACATATACTCGTATTAAGTATATATATAACAATTGCCTGAAAATGATTGCTTTGAAAGTATTGATAAACAGTTTTACGACAAACGGCATTTACAAAAACATGCAATATGCATTATCGTTAAATGAATCCAATTCCCGTAATAGCTCTGTTGTTTTAGCCGCATCAGCGGACCAGAAGTTTAACATCAGCCAGCGAAACCGTTACGCCTATATAGCGTGCATTTGTCTTCAAAGATCATCAGAACTGGAACTTAGAGAACGTTACAAAGACTGGTGGCTTGTTTTCTTCCGTATATTGTTTCTCGGGGGTTAAAATTATAGTCCTGCTTAAAGTTGGATGGTTTTTTTTCAAATTATTTGAAACTGTTGCTAAATTATGCCTATTAAATAGAGTAATAATATGATTTAAAGTAAAAATAGCTATGGCAAAACTCTTCGTATTTTTATTGGCCCATGTACATGTATATATTGAGCGTTATGCACGTTTATTTGGGAAAGATTTAAGGTATAGCACGGGGAGCATTGTAAGCATTGCAATGATGAAAAAAAATTAGCAACAACACCATTTCCTAAATTTATTAAAATCAACACGAAGGACACCAATATGTAATACATGGAATGTAACCATGTACAGAACTATGTAATACATGGAATGTAACCATGTACAGAACTATGTAATACATGGAATGTAACCATGTACAGAACTATGTAATACATGGAATGTAACCATCTACAGAACTATGTAATACATGGAATGTAACCATCTACAGAACTATGTAATACCTGGAATGTAACCATCTACAGAACTATGAAATACATGGAATGTAACCATCTACAGAACTATGTAATACATGGAATGTAACCATCTACAGAACTATGTCCCCCATCTTTAGTGTTGATCGAAAACATTACAAGAGATGAAAAAGAATGTTGCCCCTGACATTCGTCAACGACCTTGACCTTAAAGTGGCAATAGTGTAGCCTTTTCGATTGACCGAATATGAAGTATTTATCGAGTGCAAAATATATAACCTAATCCTGTACAAGTTAAACATGTACATTGTAAGTCGTAGAACAAGGTACCTCGATTTGTGAAAGATTAGAAATATACATATCCATTGCCTCTGAGCCCTCTAGCTTACCGACCAACCATTAGTTTAGTCAGCTCTCTTCTGTTATTTGTACCACATTAAAAGACCTAACGAAATAAATAGGTGATATTCACTATTCGCTTTCATATTTCAAATGTCAAACAAGAAAGAGATTTAACCAGATGGTTGAACCTCAACTTGATAAAATATACAACAAGATTATGTCCTAGGAGTCGAAGACATAAGAAATGATAAGAACAGTTGGACAATTAATCACAAATGAATACATAACACTCATCCAACCCCAGCGATGTCGGCCGATCCCGAGGTATTTAGTGTATCAATAGAAACCAATCGGTCCTGTGTCTGACTCGCTGTTGTCCAAACAGAGCTGCTATTGTTTCTCCAGGAATTGGGCACAGGATCAGCGACGATCCAGAGAGCTCTGTTTTGACAGTATCCGATCCATCCCCCATTCAGCATATGTCTACATAAAACCCCTGATAGATGAAGATGATACGATTGATCATTACTCTACCGACAAAAGACAAACGAACCTAACTCTCGGGAATTCTCGTGGTTAACAAGACTCTCTGGTTATGACGAAACAAGACAGACCTACAGACGTGGAGACCACCGCGAGCAAAGATTAACCCAGGTCAATGAGATAATCCTTTATGTCATTAATCCAACAAACAATCTAGTACGCTTTGGTATATGTTGTACTGTCGTTTAAATATCAAGTTCATGAGAATTATTTTTTAAAAAGAGAGGACGTACGCATTTCTTGGTTCAGTGGGAGTAAACCCGTATTTATACTAAGCAAGATTTAGTATGACATTGATATCTAATATTCGTATAAATGATTTCGTACAGTATATCTTTATAACCCGCAAGCAACTAGGGGAAGGCAATTTTTAAATGGCCTTTGACTTCCCATGTTTTTTGTTTTTTGTTTTTGAATTTGACGTATCTCGAATATTCCAATAAGACCTAAGTACTAATCAAAGTTACAAGTAGAGGATTTTTTTTTTAATCTACTCTTCAAAAGTACCACATAGAACATACCGATAATTAATACAGTATGATATAGACCGGGAAGCAATGCCTATCTTTTGTAAATCATATAAGTAGTTTACTAAATACTTTCAGTTACCTCTGCATAGCAATTTATTTGAAAACATTCTTAAACCCGGAAAAATTAGAAGAAATATATTGAATTGTTATTTGATAATTCATCTTTCTGACAAGTACTATTTTAATTAGTTCTGAGAATTATATAGATATAAATGAAAATAAAATTACTTGTGAATTCAATACACAATATAATGAAAACAGAAAAAAAACAATATGTTTAAAGGTATAAAATTAATATAAAATCTGATTTAAATAGACATTAAATCTAATAAAAGACTACATTGCCACCCTAGGTTAATTTCGACTTTTCAATTTGATATATTATTAATTAAATTAACAACAGAATGTCAAAAAGTAATCTTACGAACAGCATGTATTATGTATTATTGTGAATTCATGCGATGATTGTAAAAAATAATAATTTAATAATGGGTCAAACGCAGCGCTTGATTCAGCAAATTTTTTTTATCTGCATTAAAAGTGCGTAAACTAAGTTTAAATAAAAAGAAACTTGTACACATTAAATTAGATTATCAAAATTTTGATTAAAATTAATGAATATCGAAATTACTAATACAAAACAATGTCAGTTTTCGCTTCAATTTTCTATATACAGATCGTATTTTTTAAAGCAGGAATTAGACGCAGAACAGCAATATTATTACAGAGCCATGACGATTGTTTGCCGAATTAACCCCGGCACTAAACCAGAAGAAAATCTCAATGAATAATCAAGTATAAAATGTCAGTGACGATTCATCCCGACTTGAACACGACATGCTGATTTTCGAGTGTAGATATATTAGGTTTTTACAATTTAATAAACGGCGTTTCTTGGACTCATTAACATTCTTCTATCTATCTCTTTTATTGTTATGTAACTGTATACACCGGCAGCACGTATGCCTCCCCGGAAACATATTCCGTAGAACATACACATATCTGCCAAATCAATTACAGGGGAAATACGGGGGCCCACAGGTTCTCTGCTGATACTTGTTACTGAACTATACCACAGCCGGTAGGTGGCGCGGTCGTCGCGCTAACAATATGACGGAGCCGCCAGTGTCTATAGAATGGCCCGCTCCGATCTCCAAAGTAAACATTAATCTCCGTATATTTAACAAATAAGATAAAAGTTCATGTATATATGACCGCCATATTCAACAAAATGAGAAAAATCAATTAATGACTGTGAAAGAAACAGTTCCCCCTCGTAACATCTGGTTGAGGCCGTGGCGAATGTGTATTCGTTGGTTAGCCGGACGTGTGCAGGTTTGCACTTTGATAATTGAGGATGAGGGGACTAGTGAACTGGATACTGTGTTGTTTAGTGGTATTTGTGACGGGGAATGATGACGCTAAGCGACTGTACTACGACCTGTTGAAGCGGTCCTACAACAAACTGATCCGGCCCGTCAGTAACAGCTCCGACAAACTGATCGTCAAGATGGGCATCCGACTGTCCCAGCTCATAGACATCGTAAGTACACGTGCTTTATTGTAAACCCAGCGCTGGCTTGGCTCTACTTATGTCTAACCGAGTATGTGGTGTATTCGTGTATCTCGTTGAACGGGTTTAATTGTTAATAAGGCAACTAATTACACAAAAGAGCTTATATAATATTTAATATGTGATTAAATTTAATAGGTTTATCTACTCAATACAAGGGTTACACTTGAGGATTCAGCAAGCGATTATATCTCATGCTATAGCTGTCTATGAAGGACATTGGAATTCAATTCTATTATTGCATTCCCTTGGGATCTTCACTCAAAAATCTCAATAATTGTTCCTATAACCACGGGCAGTTAATTAACGATCAAGAAAATCAGGATCGATGGAAAACAAAACGCACCCGCATACCTACTTGTATATACAAAATATATCACCATGGTGACGACGAAGGGTCCCTAGCAGGCCGGCCTGCCCCCCTTTGTTTCTGTAAGTCTCTCAATAATGATCGCGAATTAGAGGCACCGCCAAACCCTCATCACTGCATGAATATTCAAAAACGCTCCATTTAAATACACAAATGCAATTGGTTTCTTCCATTGATTGTCACCCTCTCTCCAAAAAGAGGTCGATTTCTTCAATACGTATAATTGGGCCGAATATTTATTTAAAATATAGAACATATTACTTTGTTAAATTCAAATTGCATACTGTGTGCTTCGTATTCTCTTATATGTGCTTAAGGTACATTTAAATTTCCTGCAACCTTCCTGTTATAAAGTCACAATCACTTTTATCCTTTTAAAACACAAGAGTTTAAATCGATCAATTTTTATAAATAATTACATGATATAAGTGTTTTTTACAAGTCTGGTGTGTCTGTCCTTAAGTACCAATATTTTAGTCCTGTACTTTTTTAAAATACTTCATAACACAATTATCCCATTCGTCAGAATACTTCACACGTACCTCTATTATCCATTTTCAATTACATTTTTTTTTAAAAATTGTCTTAAACAGACTCAATGTGAACTCATTTCTCTTTTTTAAAATGCACAGGTAAATGTAAAAATACAGTATAAGCTAAGCAATACTTATCAACACATTATTATTCTACTAGAAAAAGAAAATAGCGACGCTTTTTATCATCTAATTTCTCCCTCCTTCGTGTTTGATGTATGCAATTTTGGTGGGTATTTAGGAATGCAAGACTGGGATGGATTGAAGTAAATATTATTTTGACATTTTTTTCTTGAAATATACATCTACTTTATAACAGGAACCAACAATGAGGAAAATATAGAAAAGGTTCCCATTAAGCGAATTGAGAAGGAAAATAGTCCACGTAACGGAGTAATTTATCAACCCTAACAAGTCGTAGCGATTGACTGGAATTGATTTAGTATGGTCTTCAAGGTCTATCAGTCATATTTAGAACGATTTATTCCATAGCTCCCTGTCCATCGCCATCAAATCTCTCCCGCTATACTCTGATTCTCGCGTCAACTCTTCCGGTCGCCTGATTAATCGTCGCCTGTCAAATAAATCCAGAAATCCGTCGCGGAGGAATACATCAGAGAGATGATTTTGATGTAACTATGAAACATTAACAAGTATCCCAGTTTTAGCATTTCATTTTTTCTAAATGAGACCTATTCGTTTACACTCACTATGATGATAGATGTATATTCGCAGACAAAGTGTTATTCAAATGGCAACAATTCTATCGCAAAACGCATTGTGTATAGGCGCAGATTCTTGACTTCAATACCAAATTGATGCCGCAAATGTTTAACCAACATTGTATTCTTTCAATGCAAGTCTTTAGTTAAATACTTATTTGTACAGTACACTACTTTCCCTATTTTATTGTTGGGAATCCATAATGACTCAATATGAATATATTTACAAGATCATAGGCGATTCCATTCAGCTTGCACACAAACCCAGCACAAATTTATTAAACTCGATATAGGACAAGAAAAGTCATCTAGTAGCGACGCAATGAATGACCACCTTTGTTTGCACTCTATCGTTTTTTGATCATGCCGATGAATCTTTTTAATTCCGTGTTGCGTTCAAACCCCTCGCTAAATCTCGGTACAAGTGCTTGAGATGAAACGAGTCCATTTTCTTCACACATTATGAAGAGCTGAACACACACTACTAGGGTTTCTTGGATCACTTAGCGCGTCACGCAATGGCCTGGAGAGGGCGCTATGTGCAGGGAATCCCACGGCCAACTAACACACGGCTTGGTCATTAAAATCAATTCCTGAAAAAAAAATAGTTCTGTCGAAATATTCCATTGTTTTGTGAACGTAAAATTCTAAATATACGTAGCTTTCTGTTTTTGTCCCGTAAGCACTTAGTCAAGTTTTATCATTGTTTGCATACGATACATTGTAAAACCTAGAGAACAAGTGCTTTAGAATCTGTTATTGCATAGGTGTGTGAAAATTGTTTGATTCGCAATTAGAAGGATAAGATTAAACAAAACTATTGGTATTCTCCTTTTTGGAAACTCATAGTCGTATTGTTTTAAATGTATACATTGATTGATTGATTGAATGAGTATTTATTTATTTATTTACATTTATCTATTTATTTACTTATTTCTGTTTGTTTGCTTTGACCGTGTTGATGTTGCTCTTTTTGCAGGACGAGAAGAACCAAATAATGACGACAAACGTTTGGCTCCGACAGGTATCGATCAACTGTCGACCACGACTAAAATCCAAACCCTCAAATATCCGGATTTCTAATTAGGAAATGATATTCATAGAGTTGAATACTCGCTTTAGTTTTCTTTCGTTCCGGAAGCTTATCAAATTCATATCTATTTCTAAAAGAATTTGAAAGGCAAATGAAAAGAAGATGATAATATTTTTGATATAAACAGATGTATACGTGAGAGCAGGATTTAAGAAGACCTATGATAACAACCCGAGATTTATAATATAGAGGTATAGGATTCGAATATTCTTTCTACCATTATATAAAGTATTTCGGGTGTAATGATAAACATACACATTGAGCTGCATCAGCGGACATGTCTGAATGTCTGGTAATATTGGACATCATGTCTGGTAATATTGGACATCATACACCCATATTACTGTTTAAGTGTCTGTAGTACATATACCGCACTAGAAAACGCGTCTCTTCATTACTTTGAACATCTCAATTTTACTGTATTTATTTCGTATTGCTGAACATTAGACATTACGTTGTACCATCTGATGTTTTCGCCGAGTTGATCAGTAATATTAAAGGGGCATGGTCACGATTTTGGTCAAATTTTATTTTTCTATTTTTATTGTGTACAATGCTTTAGTAATGCATTTCTAATGATCAACCATCATTTGACTGTCAGTCATAGAGTTATAAGCAAGATACAGAGCTCACAATTATTTATTATTTAAACAAGGCTCTTGCTATGTTTTTGTTTACATTACTTCAATGCATCGGTAAAAGTTCTTTCTGAATTTGAATTTTCTATCTGCTTATTCGTTTAAAAAGTAAATAAACAGGTCTTAGCGTTTGTAACATTCATTTAAGGTTTTAACCTGGAGTTTTCTTTTCACCATTCAAAATATAAACAAAAGCTTTGTTTACATTACAAATCATTTTGAGCCGCTGTATCTCTCCTTTAACTTGACGACTGACACTCAAAGTTTGGTTCACTATTAGAAATGCCTTACTGAAGCATTGTAAACATTAAAAACGGGAAAACAAATTTTGACCAAAACCGTGACCATACCCGTTTAAAAGTCATACAATCTCCGGAAGTGTCCAAAATATTGGACATGCGTTCATTGATACTGTATAGGGTCCAGTGGTTTGTGATTTGGTCTTGCGCGGTTGATTATCTTTATAGATGTTACTGCATGCATATATATCCTACTAGCTTACTGAATACTATCTAGAGGCGTGCCAAATAAAGACATTCCTATTGTACACCTACTTACACTAGTACTGCCTATCCCTCTTGTCTGCTCTGTTTCTTTGCTTTGTACTTTCTAGCTATTAGAGAAATTTCTATAACGTATTGCATTAACTTTCAAATCGTCAAAATATTACATGAATATTGGCGAAATGGCCTTTTATTTTATTAATATATAGATTTTAAAGTTCTTTTAGATTATGAGATTCTTGTCTTTTAGAAAATTAAAATACAACCTTAAGAGTGAAGACTTTGCAAACAATTTCCATTAAGACATTTTGCATGCGCACCTTTATGTATGGCATTAGTAACTAACCTTTTACCATAGCTTGGATCTAGTTTCTAATGTACTCGATTTTCTCTCCACTTTTCTTCGCTGCTTGCTCACCTGTCAGGAGTGGTACGACTATAAGCTGGCGTGGATCCCGCGGGAGTACGGGGGCGTAGATAGGCTATACGTCCCCGCTAGAGACATTTGGCTCCCAGATATTGTCTTATATAATAAGTGAGTACGCGACACCAAAATCAAATGTTAACATCTTGGTTAGCTATTTCAAATTCTTCGAAATCATTTATTGGTATATCTGATTATTTCGGCGTTGTTGCAATGGCAACTAGTTCTGTGAGCTGTACCAAACCATGGACGTGGTATGTACTTCCTTAATCCCCAGTTATAATCCCTTAGCCGTTAACCTGGTTTGTTCATCCCTTATTCCCATGCATAATCCATCAGCACTTTGAAGGGGAGAAGGAAAATAGAAATGTGGAAACTGGGGATAGTAATTAAATATAATGAAGATGAATTTAGGCAACTGTAAAGTTTTATTGGGGGACCTATGTAACTATTTTAAAGAATAACATACATTATATCAAACGCTCAGCTTTTGACAACTTGCACCTTATTTTCCATATTTCTATATTTTGCTTGAATACTACATGGTGTCGGTTTGGCTTTACTAACAACTAACAAAGGTAAGGTCATGCCCTTTAACATTTACCCCTTTCCTTACCGGAAGGAGTGGTACGATCAGGGTTTAGTCTGGAATCCCGCGGAATACAACGGCATTAAGACGATAGAGGTCCCCATTGACGACATCTGGAACCCGGATGTTGTGCTTTTTAACAAGTGAGTAGGTTTTGATGAATCATTAGACTGTACGATTTTGAGAATAAAATGCATAAATCCGATACCGATGCTGTTGTATTGAGTGCAAACTACAAACAGACATAGCTAAAATCTATGTAATAAGGGATGCAAATTATAATCAAGTATGTTTTCTTATGTCTAGACGTGCAGTAACATTTCCCCTTAAATCTTATGAATTTGTTTGCATAGATCAAAATGAAATATGTGTCTACGAAGGAAGAATAATGTGTGACGCTGTAAGTTATAGAACCCGTTGTTGTTAGTCATGGTTATAGGATTCAAACGTTAAGCATACTTTGCTATCTCGTTTCAGCGCTGACGGTAATTACGAGGTGACGCTGATGACGAAGGCGATCCTTCATCCTGACGGAAAGGTGGTGTGGGAACCCCCGGCCATCTACAAGAGTTCCTGCATGATCGACGTGGAGTTCTTCCCCTTTGATATCCAGCAGTGCATCATGAAGTTCGGGTCGTGGACGTACGACGGTAATCAGGTGGACCTGGTCCACCTGTGCGTGTCCGAGAGCACGTCCACGGAAGTCATCCATAAGGGGATCGACTTCCGGGACTTCTACCCCAGTGTCGAGTGGGACATCCTTGAGGGGTCCGCCCAGAAACACTACAAACGTTACATCTGCTGCCCGTCGCCATTCCCGGACATCACTTTCAATATCACAATGAGAAGGAAGACGTTGTTTCACACGGTCAACTTGATCATTCCCTGTGTCTCCATATCGTTTCTGACGGTTCTAGTCTTCTATCTCCCCAGTGACAGCGGGGAGAAAATTACTCTGTGCATTTCAATTTTGCTGTCGTTAACTGTGTTTTTCCTTCTTCTGGCCGACATAATTCCCCCGACATCGATTGTGGTGCCTCTGATCGGCAAGTACTTACTGTTTACGATGATACTCGTGACTCTGTCTATTCTTGTGACTGTGATAGTGCTTAACGTTCACTTCCGGTCGCCATCAACCCACACGATGGCGCCCTGGGTTAGAAGAGTGTTTTTAAATGTTTTGCCGCGCTTATTAGTAATGCGGCGACCAAACTTAGAGAATGAGCACAGTACCAGTAGAGTGATCAGAACTTGTAATGGCGTGGAGATGACACAATCCTACAAAGATATGATTCGTCGAAGAGTAGAACAGAGGAAATTCGAGAACAGCAATATTTTTCATGACCCTGTAGAGGAAGAACTAATTAGTGCAAATAAAGAAACGGAACTGAGCGTGCGTCGACGTCATAAACCAGTTCCCCGGGAGATCAAAGACGCAGTGGATAGTGTTTGCTTTATTGCCGAGCATCTGAAAAAAGACGACAAAGAAAATTCGGTAATTCTGGACTCCATATGCATTAATCAAAATAAAGATGATCTAAATTGAAATATGTTAAAACATATGATGAATATTCACAAAATATCTTGTTGTTTTTTTTGTCTCTCCACTCTTAGATAAAAGAGGACTGGAAATACGTCGCAATGGTGCTGGACCGACTCTTTCTGTGGATATTTACGATAGCGTGTGTAGTTGGGACTTTTGGGATTATCCTCCAGGCCCCCACCCTGTATGATGACAGACAGACCCTGACCCCCCAGGCGCCTGACGACAGCTGTATTAAACCCGAGTTCTGATGCTGGTTTTAATGTATGCTGAAACAAGTTAATTTTAACATATATAAAGCAAGGACATGGAATTCTGAACATTTACAACGACAAACATTGATATAGATTTTTTATACTTTATATCAGTAAGAAAGGCTACGATTGAAGTGTTTCCTAGATTTAGATTTTATTCAATTTCTACTGGAATCTTGCATGATTCGACAAAATTTCAAGGCTTTTTTAAAACACTCGGAATAGACAGATCTGAATCAATTTGTCGATCTATCCCACAGGCACTTGAACGTTTACAACAATTCTCTCTATAAGTAAATATATTTCCAATACAAAAATAACTGAAAGGTTTATCACAGCCGTTATTTTGAATTTTCAAGACCAAGTCATCTATCATGATTCTGTGCCCATAGTTCTTGGATAATGATTGAGTTCTGGTTGAGTGGCTAAGGGTTTTAATCGTTAAAAGAATATTGCTTACGTTACAGTAAAATTGGCGTCAAAAACGTATCACTCCCCTGGACCTTACATTTGAATTTTGTACACTTTCACGTATATCTCCCAACCCAGTTTATACTCGTATAAATTGAGTAGCTCTTGAATTCATTCCCCTTAAGTATTTTTGTTGTCATGATGATCTTGTGATCTTGACATTGTGATGTATTTAACTTCAAGTGCCTGTGATTTGTCCTTAGGGTAACATCTGTTTCAATGAGACACATATCACAGAGAGAGAGAGAGAGAGAGAGAGAGAGAGAGAGAGAGAGAGAGAGAGAGAGAGAGAGAGAGAGAGAATTTTAAGGAAGAATAATGGATTATGTGAGGTCATTTTGTACATGTACATACATGTATAAATACCATTGCTGGTTATATCATAATAAAATGAAAAAAAAAAATTGAAAAAAATATATCGTTTCACTGTTCTTTTCTTTCTTGTTTTTTTTTTGGACTGCTCAAACTCTATCTGCAATTATTTTTTTTCTTTCATCCCCACATTTCTTTCTTTGTATCTATGATTTACAGCCCCGGTAGCGACTTCAGAGTAGCGACAATATTTTACAAGATCAAGGAATGTTCATGAAGACTGTAATTACGGCTGGTATAAGTTGAGTGTCCTCTTGTTGTTTTTTGTAAAGAGGAGACAACAGCTGGTGACAATCCCGCCGACTTTGATCAGCGGCCGGAAATGAGATTCCACCAGACGCTCCTCTCCTCCCGGGGCCGCGGCCTCGTCTTGACTTTATTGTCTGGGAGAGACTCGTCATCCTCCTTAATTAGCCGACCTTATTCAGTCTCTACGAAAGGGCAAAACATTGTCCAAAAACTAGACATGAACCTTTGTGTAAAACATTATGTAATATCAAGATAAAGTTTATGCGAAGCTTCAATGTAACTTTTAATTAATTTACATGTAAAAATCATGACACGATATGTCTTTTTTTTTTAAATAAATCTGCGCAAAATGAATAAAGTGAACTTGCTTGCACTTGCTGATAAAGGAATTTAATAAAGATATTCACTGGTAGTGTGTACTTCTAAAGCCCCAACTAAAAGGCTGACCGCGGATTGAGCCTTTGATCACTCGGCATCATAAGACAAGGAAGAGATCCGATATTAATTAGGACTCAAATGTGAACTAGATACGTCATAACTTTTAAAATTTCCACTTTTCATCTTCCATAAACAAAGAGCTAATGGACCGAATTCTGTGATTGTGTTTAACTGAGTCAAATTAACTTAAGATAGAGAAACCGGGGGTGCTCTGTAGATTTTTCCTGCAAACAATTAAACTCATCGATGTATCTAGGGATTAAAATGATGTTTGAGGATTTCAGTGTATTTACATTCAAGCCACGCCAGTCAAAACAAAAGTAAGTTAAAAACAAACAAAATTAGGTAGTTCTACATGGAAGCAATCAGAGCTAACGGTGAACGTGCGGAGTTTAACAGCTAAAACGAATCCTAGCTTAATCAGCCAAATCTTCGCACTGATGTATCACCGCTGAGAGAAAAATAACCACAACAGAGTTTAAAAAGTCTGTAAGCAAAAAGTGCAAAAACGAACACCAGAAGAATTCTACCCAAATGCATTGTATCCACCTTTAGAATGTGTCCTAGATTTGGCTTGAACACTTTTAGACATAGTAATATGAATCATGAGAATAACATATGTACAGTTATTTGTTCCTGTTTCATTTTGTTAGGAATTCTTTTCCATCAATTGATTGTGATTTTATTGATAGGTTGTTGATGATAAGGCGTTCATCCGGCAGGTGGCGTGGTGGTATCAGATATAACATATGGTGAAATAAAAGTGATAAGGAGGTTAAAAACATATGCTCAGGTCATGATCCACAAAGCGTTTGTTTTTCTTTGGAAACCAAACCAGCTTATTTTGCATGTCGCGCGCCGAATTTAGGTGATAGGATCAAAGTAAATAAGAATATGCATGTCTTATATTGTTGATGAGAAGACGAAAAGCGAGAGTTCGCCGTCTTTTTATTGCCAACACAGATGGAATTTGAACTTCTTTCATTGTTTCGCTTGGCATTTCATTCGGTACCTTTCTAATTGAGAGATTACAGGTACAAATATCGGATTTACACACCAACAGGTACCCCAGATGCGGCCCGTTGGCTTAAACCCCATAATACAGTAGCAACAACAAGACTCAAGAATTTGCAATGCCAACTTTTTATGCTGAACACCAGTACAGGTCTCATATCATTAATTCTTTAAGCAATATTACATCATTATTAAGGTACGAGAGATCATACACTGTGTTTATTAATTCTAAAACGAGGATTAACACTACGTCCAGTGTATACACTGTATAATTTGTAAATGGATTCCATTTGAATGTACTATTCATTCAACGCCTCTATGGTGTCAGAGGAGAAGTGAATGTGGTTATTTTTCCCCGCTGTGCGAGACAGCGCGATTCAACAACAGGCTCTAGTGATTTACCGCCAAATGTCGCCAGAGTTGCCTCGACTTGTCGCTAAATTGAAATATTGCGAATTTAAATTTTGTTCGAAAATAAATAAATAGTTTCAATACCAAACACATTATATGCTAATTAATGTGTCCATTCAGCATGAACTTTTATCTTAAAGTTTACATTTTTATTTATGAAATGCCCGCCCGACGCACAAACATTATATAAGCGTATGTCGTTACTATCTATAGGATCACACCATGTGACTTTCTGAATCATGCGAACATTCCGCTACTTAAGATTTGTTTTGATATAAATTTTTAATTTGTGGATCATTTAATTAAATAGAATGCATTGAAATCAGCAGTTTCTGACAACATACAAACAATAGCGTATAGGTTTGGTCATATCTATTTGTACTTTCTATCCTTCTTTCAATATTCTCCCTAAGAGACTATGTCAATGTAACCAATTAACATGTCGCGCTTTCCATGAATGTTTAATCAGGTAATCTGTTTAAAAAACACCCTTAAATTTAATATCTGAGTCAGTAGAAAATATTCCCATTGTTCGTAATCCACGACAAATAAGAAGTCGTCTCCAACAAGAACCTGTGCCTTGAAATTCCGCAAACAAGAAGGATATCAGATATGTAAATTCAATCTTATCACAATGAGACATCTGTGGGCGCCTGACTTACCCCTTATTAAGATGCAAATTCGGTGTTTTCTTTGAAAACGACTCTGTGTTTTTGGCTGGAGAGGACGGAGGGAAGGTTTGTAAGGAATCAAGGGTCCGATTGTCAGAGCTAATTAACAACAGTCGGAGACGTCATAAAGAAAGCCACACTCTAGCTACCACGTCCAATTACTGTTTCCAAATTCAGATTTACTACAATTTACATTAATGGATTGTGTAAAAAAGACACAGCGGGTATCGATTAAAACAAGTCCCGTTAAACTTGTTCATTTGCATGTCTTAGAGCATTTTTGAGGAATTAACACAAACGTCAGAGGAATATGATGAATAATAATGAATGAATAAAGGTACCCGAGACCATTTTTCACATTTTGTATTATGATATTATGAGTTTGCTGATTTTATCAATGGAAAAGATATGATAAGTTATTTTTATTTCTCGTAGAAATATGAATATGCTGACGTCAGAACACAGCCTGATGCAATAGTGTGTGACATCTATACACAAAGAAATAAGTAGCAAGTGCATGGATACCAGATAATGCAACAGTTTTATAGTACAATCCCAATTCTCTTCAAACACTCAATATAAGTAGACGAAAGGAAATGGTCAGAAAACCAGTAAAACAAATGCGTGTTCTCGCTAACAAAGTAATAAGAAGTATTTATAGCGTATGTATCGGGGCCAAAAATAAATTTCTGAATCGTTCTCAGATTCATGCAATTAGGAAACTTTAAACACAATTAGAGAAGCATCTTGGCATTCAAAGTTTAAAAATTGGGTTCGCGTGGTGTAACATGAGAAAAACATTGAGATCAATAGCAAGAGGAACGAAATGCACATGTTTTGTAAGTTAGCACGAAGAAATGGCAGGATGTTAGAAAAACTACAGCGATGCTCAGAGACCCTCGTCCTTTTTCTTAACTTCCGGATTACGTAATCTTTCTGAAACGGTAGAGGAAATTAGGGAAGGTGTTGACAATGGAGAGATTCTCAGACTTCCGGTCCCTGCTTGTAACATTAGCCTTTCTGTTAACGTTCTGGGACCGGTCCAGATTTGTGTCGGGGTCGGATGAAGAGGGCTTACTGATGCATCAACTTCTGGGCCACACCTACAACAATTTGGTCAGACCGCGGGGCGAGGGCGTTAATGGAACCTTGAAAGTGAAAATAGGGATGAGGCTATCACAGCTCTTAGATATTGTAAGTAGATGTAAAAAGCAAATGATGAGGTTTTCTTTTCTCTAATATACTAACGCGTGAAATCGAAATTTTAGCTTAAACGAATGATGAACAGAATTTAGGCAATGATTACAGACAAATTCATCATCAGTGACACTTTTAACATACGGTTATCTACTTTATAAATATCGAGCATAAGATAACCATTTTCCCCAAATGGTATGTCATTACTGTTACATGTAAATGCTGATATGATCTAGCAACAGTTGTTGTGGTTTTTGTTTTTGACAGGCTGTGTTTCTTTGTATTATACAATACACTATTCAACCTGTGCTGAATAGATGTACTTATAAGAATTGTAAACTGAAGAAATAGATATAAATAAAAAAATAACCTTTTGTTTGATTTCAGTTGTTGTGAAATTAAAAAAGTGATATTTTAAGGTGACTCTAGGCCTAATGAAGTAATTACAATTACAGGACGAGAAAAACCAGATCATGAAGACAAGCGTCTGGTTACATCATGTAAGTAACGAGAGTCAGACAAACATTTAAGTGCGGCCTATAGCGGTTACATCATGTAAGTAACGACAGTCAGACAAACATTTAAATGCAGTCTATAACGGTTACACCATATAAGTAACGAGAGTCAGACAAACATTTAAGTGCGGCCTATAGCGGTTACACTATGTAAGTAACGAGCGTCAGACAAACATTTAAGTGCGGCCTATAGCGGTTACATCATGTAAGTAACGAGAGTCAGACAAACATTTAAGTGCGGCCTATAGCGGTTACACTATGTAAGTAACGACAGTCAGACAAATATTTAAGTGCGGCATATAACGGTTACACCATGTAAGAAACGAGAGTCAGACAAACATTAACGGTTACACTATGTAAGTAACGAGAGTCAGACAAACATTTAAGTGCGGCCTATAGCGGTTACATCATGTAAGTAACGAGAGTCAGACAAACATTAACGGTTACACTATGTAAGTAACGAGAGTCAGACAAACATTTAAGTGCGGCATATAACGGTTACACCATGTAATTAACGGTAAAGGGTCAGGCAAACATTTAAATGCGGTCTATAACGGTTACACCATGTACGTAACGAGAGTCAGACAAACATTTAAGTGCGGCCTTTAGCGGTTACACTATGTAAGTAACGAGCGTCAGACAAACATTTAAGTGTGGCATATAACGGTTACACCATGTAATTAACGGTTAAGGGTCAGGCAAACATTTAAGTGCTGCCTATGATAGGAACACAGAATCCCCATCAACAAATTAGCTGCAAGCCACAGAAACCTTTGTAGAGTAAAACCTTACTAAAGTAAAACATTTCAATTAGCATCAAGAAAAAAATTACAGAACGGAAACCTGACTTGTTTTATAATTAGTGAAACTGCACTGATGGTATTCATAATGGGATTTTACATTGTATTCTGTGTTTTTGTTAGGAATGGTCAGACAAACGTCTAGTGTGGGACCCCCAGGATTTTGGGGGTATCGATATGACCCAGATTCCCTCGTCAATGCTGTGGAAGCCTGATATTGTACTGTACAACAAGTAGGTCATCCATACTCATCAAGAAATATAACTGACTGGCAAATATCAAGTTAATGTTCAAAAAACAAATTGCAAAATAAAAAATATAGGTGTTCTTGCTGTTTTTATTTAAGAAATGAAAGAATAACTAGCATTTAATTAATACAAATTATTTTTTTCAAGCGCCGACGGAGAATTCATCGTGAAACATGACATTAAAGCTAAAGTATACAGCACGGGACGAATTGTGTGGGAACCGCCCGCTATCTACAAGAGTTATTGCCCCATAGATGTGGAGTTCTTCCCCTTTGACAGACAGGAATGTTTCATGAAGTTTGGTTCCTGGACGTATGACATGGAACAGATAGATCTCCGGCACATCTGTGACGAGAAAGCCATCCCGTACATCGTTGGGGACAAAGAGGAACGCGTGATCGACAGAGGTGTGGATCTAAAAGACGTTTACTTCAACGTGGAGTGGGACATTCTGAATGTCACTGCCACATGGCGGGTGAAATCGTTCCCCTGCTGCGATGTCTCCTATCCCTACATCATGTTCAACATCACGCTCCGCCGGCGGCCATTGTTTTACTCCCTTAACCTGATCATGCCGTGTTTGTCTATTTCCGGTCTGACAGTGCTGGTGTTCTACCTTCCCTCAGACAGCGGGGAGAAGATCACCCTGTCCATCTCTATCCTCCTGGCCCTCACTGTGTTCTTCCTCCTCCTCTCAGACATCAACCCTCCAACATCTTTTGTCATTCCACTCATCGGGAAATATCTGCTCTTTACCATGATTTTGGTGACATTATCTATATTTCTAGCGGTGAGTGCGATTGGAATAACCAATAGGAACCCCTCGACACATAGCATGAGCCCGTGGGTGAAGCGAGTCTTTACGGACATACTGCCGAGTGTGTTAAGAATGGAAAGACCAGGGTTTAAGAAAAGTAAATCCTCAGTGGTTGGAGGTTTGATACATTGCATGAAAAAAGACTATCACTGTTCGTTACATTTATTAAATATAAACGATGAGCCAAAAAAGAAATCGAAAGAATTCCTTGAATACCCGAAGCGTGTCCAGAGGGCCGTGAACGGCGTGCAGTTCATCGCAGACAACCTCCGGAAGAGTGACGAAGTCAAAATGGTCAGTAGTCCACACCTTGAAAATAAACAAATTATTCAATCTATTTTAATCTGTCTATATATTCATTGAAAGTAGTTTTGGTTGATAATTGATTTGATTCTTTCTTGTTTGCAGGAAGAGTTGGATTGGAAGTACATTGCTATGGTGGTGGATCGCCTGTTTCTCTATCTCTTCTCGGCGGCTTGTCTCTGTGGAACTTTTACCATATTTCTATATGCCCCCTCTCTGTATGACCCGCGCAATGCGCTGACGATGAATGACGTCACTGAAGAGTGTGTGTACTAATGCTATACTGTTGAAATATGCATATATTTGAAGCCCCTACCATAGATAAACAAAAATCATAGCCGTTTTAACAAATATTTATTTTTAATGTCTGTATATTCACTGAATATCATCTATGTAAGACATGTATCTTTGATGATGTATACTGTATGAAGACGTCATGATTATTTATATACACAATATTGTAAATGTTGTTAGGATATATAAATGAAATTGAATAATTCATTGCAAAACATTCGCATTAAATTGTTTTGAATTATCTGCAGTTATAAAACTATAACACAGACGAGGAAACCATTAAGGTGGAAAAACACATCATCACAAAATGGCTGACCTCTGATCGAAACGACATTTCGTTTTATTAAAAGGATTTTATCGACGGCAACATAGGCCCTATAACTTACTCCATAGCCTTGTGGATAAAGTGTCGGGCTTGTGATCCGTATATCCCGAGTTCGAATCTCGCAGGCGTTTTTGTTGTTACTTACTGAATTGAAATTTTTAAAGATTCATTTTTTTAACACCAAACTGCAAATTTTTCGCTTATTTGACATATGTACAGTTTATTTATCATTATATCTTTCATAATCAAATAATTTACCGTTAATTTGAGTGACTTTTTCCCGTGTGTTATTCCACCTTAAAGTAATTTAAACAGCACCGGTTGTTCCGGCACCGGGGTACATGTACTTAATTAAGTAGGTTTAAATACGACATAGTTATTGATTTTATCATATATAATTTCCTTTTCTCTACTGTATATATATGTTAGTAAAAAACGAAGAAGAAGAGTACCGATACATATAATTATGCATTTGTAGCTAAACAATATTTTCAGAAAGAACTTTCATTTCCTTTATCAAGTTTTCTGTTTACCTATATCCACCTAATTCGAAATCTAGTGTACCGAGCACGTCTTCACTTGCGTGTGCGAGACACTAGAGAGTTCATTACAATTCTCCCCTCCAACCCCTTACAAATCTCCACAAAAAGCAATTGACGACCAAATTACGGGTTACATATTTATTCTTCCTTTAAAGAGCCTATAACAAGTTCTCCCTGACACCCCGTCCCGCCCCCTATCAATGAAATAGCTGTAATCACAGAGTGTGGCTCTATTGGAATTCATGGGCTTCTCATAGATTGACAAATCTTGTGAAAGTGTTAAAAGATTTCGTTCTCCGATATCTTGAGGAGAATAGTTATTGATTCGGATAATCTTTTATTTGCAGAGTTGTATTAAGTTCCCTGAGAAAACATGTGACAAAATACTTCTTAAGTAAGTTAAACTTGTACACACACGCTTGGGATCCTATAAAGAAAATTAATTGATTTCTGTACATATTGAACTAAAACGTAGATAGGAGAGTGCTCATCTATTTAACTTTAAAGCTCCACACTGGTCGAATTAAGAGTGACTATCAGATTAAATGTTTAACTATGTATCAAGACTAGCAGGCATTAATGAACTGAGATCGATTAACTGGTGTTGACTACAAACGCTTCCTTCTAATCATTGTTTGAGACTTGCACGAAAACTTTGAGTTCTTTTTAAACTGCGAGGCTGACAGAAAATAAAAAAGCTAAAAAGGCGGGCGGCAATCAATATTGACAAGCTTTCCGACAACTTTTATGACTTTTGAGAAACGAAATGGTTCTGCAACATGCCAAATCAAAGATTGTTTGATTAGTTTCCTCAAAATGTAAAAGGGAAATAAATCACCAATTAGGATGTCATATTGTGATAAGCAAGTTACTTAGGCTGGCACTCAGAAATTCCTGTGCGTTGCATAACTAGCGCCGATCATTCCGATATTTGATGTCTGTAGAAGTATTCTGAATGGCGCTTTACGTAGCACCGCGCGTGTAACCGTTCTTGCAGCGAACAACCGCACGTGATAAATTGGCTAGCGAGGAATATCGTAATTAGCGATATAG
Source organism: Magallana nippona (assembly GCA_033439105.1). Taxonomy (NCBI): domain Eukaryota; kingdom Metazoa; phylum Mollusca; class Bivalvia; order Ostreida; family Ostreidae; genus Magallana; species Magallana nippona. The sequence goes on from CM065923.1 coordinate 1,115,381, forward strand.
GTGTAGTGTCCCTATCCGTGTACAAAACAATACACACCAACTGTGTTGTACATCCAGCGATGCCGTGAATGAAAAGCTCGTTCTGACAAGAGTTTAAAGGATTCGGACAGTCAGACCTAATGACAACGAACCGCCCAGTGTCGCCTTAAAAGAGATACGTACAATCAGGCATTGATTTAAACTGGGCTTCTATTTGAGCCGCACTCGGAGATTTCCTCGGTGGTGCGCTACTGGGATGGTTTGTGCGGGGATGGAGCCGTGGTGCTTGGTAGTGGCGCTGATGTCACTCGATGTGGGTGGCGCCATTACTATGAAGGAACCTGCCGAGAAAAAGCTCCACGATCACCTGTTGGGGGAGAGGTACAGCAACCTGATCCGGCCTACCGGAAACAGCTCTGTGAAGCTGACCGTGAAACTGGGGCTCCGTCTGTCCCAGCTCCTGGAGATCGTAAGTACCTAATAGTAGTATAAGTATTATATTAGTGGCCAGTTTAACTGTAATTTGGCATAATGTAGAATACAGGCCATATGTGTGCTCGATTACTCTGTTACATTTGTAAGCTTGTTCTGTGGATATCTAGTGATATCAAATAGATATCCAGATATATCAAAATTTTAGTAGCTGTTTACTCAAATTATTAAAAAAGAACATGCCTGATGTATCGACTTAAGGTGTTTTGATGTGGCTGATTCCCCCAGATTGTAGATTGATTTTACCTCAGTTGACGACAGAATGGCTTACAGATGTGTATCCATATCAATAACACAGAGGGTTCAGTTGTTTGCGTTTGTATCTTGTAATGCAGTACCTGGTGTGTGATACACATTATCTGAATGAAATGCACGTTTCATAAACAGAGACTTAAGACAACAAGACCTTTCTAGCTCAATAAAGCAGCGTGCGTAATATTAATTGCAACGCTCAACTGTAATAACACGTGAGTAAGGATAGGAGGTTGATATGTAATTATTGTTAGTTGCTTCAATATGGATGTTACTTAAGATACATGTATACCCTTGTTGACATGACGTCTTTTTATTGCCGACACCATGTTATAATATAGTTAAAATAATCGGGTAGATTGACATTAATCGGAATTTAAAATACCGATAAACGCAATTAACGTTTACCTCGGGATAGATGGGTTCTATTTACTTTTTATAATCAATGCCGAAAGTCAATAATTGTCTGTCGCCGTCTTCGGAAAACGTAAGAACGCTGGTTGTAGTACCGATATTAGAATTGGGGCCCAAATAATGGACCGTGCGTGTGTGTTTGTTTGTATGATTGAACAGCGTGGCTCAATCCATGCATCATAATTTTCAATAGGAGAGTTCCGTGATAGTGACGTCATTTTCATGCTCGCGGATACATGCTCAACTCATCTCTCTTAGCCTATCGATTTGATCATAGTTTGCGAAATAATTTTTAGTTTTATATAATTAAATATTCTAAATATAGTAAACTTCAATTTCCCAGAAGATCCAAATATTTGTAAAAGAGTTATATCTATATAATTATAAAGATATCAAAAACTCGTATTGCTTTTCTTGAATATGATAAAGCATATGCATTTGATATATTCTAAATCAAATTTTATTAGGATGCGAGAAAATTTCGCAAGGCTATCGACATCGTCATTTCTCGAATATTTCCCGATTCAAACTTGGTTAGTTTACAGTTACGATCACTATAATAACTCACTATAATATATCACATTGCTTGTTATTATCCTCTAGAAAAATAATTGATCCAGTTATATCAAATTACCTATAAATTGCACATACCGGAAGCAGGATCCCTTTGCAAGTTTTCCATTTATTTTAAAATCTAAGGGTATTTGGGATCTGATGATCCGTCATTGGTAGAATCTATCTATACAGCAGGATACTCTATTTGTGAATGTCTGCAATTAATCTTTTCTTTTTTTTTTCTTCCTAAAGCTAAACAATTAGTTGGATGTTCTTTATAATTTAAGACTATTAATTGGACAATTCTAGTGAAAAAAAAACATAGGATAATATTTGAATTTAGAAAAATTGTAAAGCATGAATTTTTCCAAATTTATAAAGTTTTATTAGATCTATAAATTAGCATTTCTTGTCTTGTGAAATCGCATTTAAAAAATAAATGTGGATCTTATTTGAAAACCGTTGCTCACCCAGCATTCTAAGAGTAAATTCATGTAGTGTTTCATTCTGTGTCAATTTATCAAGAATTAATTAACTGCTCATAATCAGTAATGTACCTATTAATGTTTACGTATTCTTGATTAAACGATCACCTTCAAAGGCAGTTTAATAATGCATTACGAGCCCGATGTTAATGGCATTGCTCTTGTAGTGGTGAATTCCAGGCGGTAGACATTGATTCCTCTACAGTGCGCTTTGGAATCATGGTAATCATGTTTTGCAGGAACTGACTAGCTCCGCGCGCTTCAGTGGCACCCAATTATCTAAATATCCCCCATGCTCCTATTTAAGGCTTGACTTCAATCGGAACTGAAATCTTATTACACAATGAAGATTGGCAATGCACAAAAATGCAGAACAGAGGGAGCTTCCACGGATATTGGCAGAGAGTCATCTGAAATATGAATAATCAAATTTGATTGTCAGGGATATTTCACTCAGTTTAAACTTGATGTCTTTATTAAACACTGTGCTTCTGAAACAACCATATTGGACTATAACTTATTATTTATCAATGTAGCCAATAAAACCCGAGTAAGGGATCTGTTACCAGTATGACCATTATAGTACCTGTATAACCAATCTATGATCAGTACCACTACTAACGGTTACTTGTTGTAACGAAACTGCTCTCAGTGTGATTCAAATTAATATTAATACCAGTATATTGAAGAATGACTTTGATATACTGAATAGATAGTAAAACAAATATCAATGTTGTGGGCCAAGGACGAGTATAAAAAAATAAAATTAAGAACAAATATACAAGCATTTTAAATATCGCTGTTACTTTTTCAGGATGAGAAGAATCAAATCATGACAACGAGTGTTTGGTTGAGACAGGTTAGTTCATTAAACATCTACATCTTTATACTGTAAACCTAACCCTGATTGCATGCGGGAAATTTTCGCAAAGTTTGCGAAAGCCTTGTTTTGCGAACATTTCTCGCTGCGAACCAGTCTTTGCATCATGGGTTTTATAACAACATATATAGGTGTGAATAAGGCTTGCTCGCGAAAATAAGTAGTCGCGAATAAAAGGTGGTTTACAGTAATCAGATGTTTAGTTCTCTTGTTTTGTTTTATTTCTTTGTGGTATACAACCTATAAAAAGTAAATCATCTTGCTGATCTCTGAAAGGTTTGATCCTCGTTCTAGGAATGGTTCGATCTCAGACTCAGATGGGATCCCCGGTCTTACGGGGGAATCCAGGTCACTCACATCCCTTCAGAGAGCCTCTGGAGACCGGATATAGTACTCTATAACAAGTAAGTACTGTGGCAATGATCATTTACCAGTGGGAGATGAGAACTGAGAATAACTTATAACTATCATTATACCAGTATGGATGTATCATAACCACTACTTGGTATGCAATTACCGCATGATTAGTAGATATTGTATGGAATGTATGTATTGTACATATTATATTTGTAAGTACTGCATAGTATACATAAATATTGGTACTATGTGATAAATCAGTTATGTATGATGTATAAAGAGTTATTATAGAATAGAAAATACTGTGGTTTCATTAATATTCGTGGATATCAATTTTCGTGGATTTAATAAAAATCAGTTTCAAGGATACGTAAATTCGTGGCCCATGATCTTCTCTATCCAAACTGTTAGTAGAAATTGCACTTCAATGAACATTTATTTTCATGGATCAACTTAACAACGAAGTCCACGAAAATTGGTATTCAACGAATATTGATGAAACCACAGTACTAAATAAGAGCTGTTCACTGAAAATAACCCTATCATAATTACCGCATGTTCAGGCAATATAAATGGTAAGACTTCGTGAAAACTGCATAATAAAAACATGTACCTATTTAGTATATATATAAGTAATGTGTAGAATATTAAAATTCAAGCACTGGTTAATAAGAACTACTAAATATGCACACTATAAAAGAATTGTATGATCGGCAAATATGTTAGTATTGTGTAATAAGGATGTAAGATATACACCATACGATGAAGAGGGAAAACCCAATGAAACAACATTGTAATTTAAGCAATATTCGAATGATATATCTTCGTAACAGAATATCATGCGTTTGTTTTTACATGTGTGGAAATCTCTTAAAAAAGTTGTCTTTGTCCACTGTCACGTAGTAAATGAATGTTTTCTTACAGTGCAGACGGCGCATTTGAGATAACACTTCTAACAAAGGCGACCGTTTACTACACGGGACGAATAGTGTGGGAACCGCCCGCTATCTACAAGAGTTATTGCCCCATTGACGTGGAGTTCTTTCCCTTTGACATGCAGGAATGCTTCATGAAGTTCAGTTCCTGGACGTACGACGGTTTTGAGATCGATCTGCAGCACGTGTGTGATTCGCAGGCCGTGTTCTACGAGGACACAAAGGTCAAAATCATTGACCGCGGCATTGACCTGAAGGACTTCTACCAGAACGTGGAGTGGGACGTCATCAACGTCACGGCGCGCCGGATGGAGAAGTTCTACCCCTGCTGCCCCCAACCCTACCCCGACATCATGTTCAACATCACGCTCCGCCGGCGAACGTTGTTTTACTCCCTCAATCTGATCATGCCCTGCCTGACCATCTCGTGTCTGACGGTGCTGGTGTTCTACCTGCCCTCAGACAGCGGGGAGAAGATCACCCTGTCCATCTCTATCCTCCTGGCCCTAACTGTGTTCTTCCTCCTCCTCTCAGACATCAGTCCCCCGACCTCTTTCGTCATCCCGTTAATCAGTAAATACCTGCTGTTCACAATGATTGTGGTGACACTGTCCATTTTCCTGGCGGTATACACGCTGGGCATTCATTTCCGGAGACCCTCCACACATAAGATGAGTCCGTGGGTCAAACGAGTTTTTACGGAAATTCTTCCGAAAATATTGTTGATGAAAAGGCCAGACCTTAATTGGAAATCAAGCGACAATAAATACCGGGCGGTGAACGGTATAGAGATGCAAGACGTACCAGACAACCATGACATCACTACGAGGGTAGGATGGAGCGCGGGCTCCACGGAGGGGCTGCGGGGGCGGGTGCCGTCCAGGGATTCCATAGAAATCAAGAAATATCCAAGGGAGGTCATTGAGGCCATAGAAAGGGTCAAGTTCGTGGCGGACCACTTGCGAGATGCGGACGCGGATAATATGGTACGTACATCTTCTGACCTATGTAACTGTATTAATGAAAATGACCTATATATGTATTAATGAAAATGACTTATATATGTATTACCTTTATCTGTATTAATGAAAATGGACTAAGATTTGAAGATACTGTGTATCACAATCATCAATGATTTAACTACTTTGTATTGTTTGCAATATTTCAGGAGGAGAGAGATTGGAAGTACGTTGCTATGGTGATGGACCGTTTATTTTTGTACATTTTTACGACAGCGTGTGTTTGTGGTACCCTTAGTATATTTTTGTATGCGCCATCATTGTACGACCCCCGGGGTCCTCTCAGTCTGGACGACCAGCTCAACTGTACATACTAAGTGTGTATGATTGTACTGACTGTGTATATACTGACCGTACATACTAACTATACATACTGGGTTTACATAGTCATTACTAACTGTACATAGTGACTTTATATTTTGGTACAGACATATTATTAAACTCTACACTTCTATAAACTGTAAGTACACGAAACAGAAACTGACTGGATACACTAAATCTACTACTGCTCAATGACTGTATAAACCGACTGTAGACAATGTAATACTAACGATACAAACCCTCAATAAACCGCATAACGGAATATACAATTTACATATAAATACAAATATTGAGTGAATCTACAAGTACTGAACTACCCCCTGTACATGCTGGCCGCTCTATTCCAGTTACTATACAGTCACATTGACTGGATATCAAAACTTTACTGCATTAACTAACTATACATTCTTACAGTATACATTAACTGTATATATTCACTGTACATATCAAGATTTCTCTTTGAAACAATGTATTTTTTATTAGGTAAAAACTAGATTTATATACTGTTACAGTGATTAAACAAGGAATATATACTGTGATCATTTACTGTTGTTTAATTCTGACATCCATGGATCATTTACTGGTAGACATTGGTTTGTCCGTCTGTCTGTTAGCAATATCAACAATGCATCTTTTGAATTATAAAAGATAGAAATAGCATACGTTTAATTTAATTGTATTTTAATATTTTTTTATTTACAATTTTTGAATTCTAAATAATTTAAATCTTAATTTAAATATGATAATATAAATTAACAAATTTATTTGCGTCTAAGATGATAACATAAGCAAAAGAATCCACTGGTAGCTGGTAGGGTATTATCATGGCAAGAGGTCAAAGTTTATAAAGGGTCAACACCATAGATATTAGAGTTCAAAGGTTAAATTTTCTTGCATGTGACTTAGTATCCTTGGGAACATGGTATTTTATAAGAACTGTAATATTAACTTTCCGAAAGTTTCTACTCAAAAAAGACAAAAAATCCGCACCAGTCCGAATACTTCGTTGTTTTCAATTTTGCTCAAGATACATATATCGAACGACCTCGGATAATTACACATAGAGAAAACGTTAACAAAATCAATCATGTTGTAAAGATATCAATTTTACAGATAATGCCGATAAGTATGTTGATAAATAATAAACAAAAGACAGGAATTTTTTTTATAATCAGTTTTAACAGAAAGCCTTATCTACAAAGGTTTATTTTGAACTTTAGTGATGGTGTCCGTTTAAATAATTGATCAAACTAGTTAGATCCGCTTTTTATCCATAGACTAGAAACGGCTTATCGGTTTTCATAAGAAATAAAAATACTCATTAGAAAGTTAATATCAATACGACGCCATCAATAAGGTACAAAATCACATAACTATTTAAAAATAATATTTAGTAAGGATCTACAATGTAGCTGGATTTGATTTACAGTGATGATCTACAGTCACAATGCCCGAACTCACGAAAGCTTTAAAACGTCTGTATGGGGTTTCTGATTTATAGCACATAATAGTTCTATTTTGGATGATATAGAGACCATTTTTCCGAGGTCGCAATGTAGGATAATATCTAATGTTTATCGTTAGTCATAATATTGCGCACTTGCATACAAGTTGTACATCAAAGACCAAACACGCAACACGCACAAGAATTATTAAAGAAACTTGATAAAAAAAATTGCGTTCCATTAAAAAAATAAATCATGATGCGCACAGGCAGCGTTCAAAAATTGTACATATACTATTTGTGTAACCAGTAAATATGCTAAATGTTGGAAAAACTAACAGTGATTACCAAAATCTAGTGGATATTTTTGGTGAAGTTTTTTTCTTTTTGTTACACCTTCCTATGCTACACTTCCCGCGTTCCTCACTTGCAACCATGCATTTAATTCTAGAAACAGAGGCCGCGACTCAACAGCACCGAGAAACTGGATCTTAGCGGAACAATTGAATATAAAACTTCAGTGAAATCCGTCAGAGGTTTCAGGCGTCATAGTTTACTCTAAATACAGGGATCAATATATCGGTCGCCGTCTGTTACTTACAACAAAAACAAGAAACAAAAACTTTCTCTATTGTTCAAACAATATCTGTAAGACACTTTATCAAAGGACCTCAGCAGATGGCTTTCCTCTACCACAATTTTTCTTACATGAGTAAAAAGTATCGGAGGCCAAGGTTTAGACAGGGATGAAAGGTATCAGATACCGAGGTGCTTTGTTGGGTAATTAGCGAGATACCTACTCCCACAAGCTGCATCCCTATGAGATAAAGCAACAAGGGAGGTGTCAGTCACGGGTACAGATCGCTCCGCCTTAAACAGTAACACATCACGGACTTATCGGATAATAACCTCTCCCAATCGCACTGACCATGCAACATTTGATAGATATCCCAACCTTCTGGCCTGTCTGTAAAAACCTCTAATACTATTTATCCACGTGCTACAACATGGCGGTGTATCGCGGCTAACCCAACAAATCGGGATTGGGCTTAACTATTCAAAACAAATAAATAATTTATTGGTTGCTTCATTTAACACCTCCAGGATTAGTGTTGAAATGAATACACTGTCAGTGTACAAATGGACTCTCCCGAGAGTCGGACAAAACGTACTGGGACATAAGCTATTGTCAAGCATGTGAGTCTGTGCCGTACTAAGACCGCGTGAAGGAGGATGGATTTGAGAATGGATTTGAAGTGGTTCTTTGTCGCGAGTGCTTTGGTGATTGTTCTGGGATTGGGGACCCGCGGCCATGAGCCTGCGGAAAAGAAACTCCACGAATTCTTACTGAGCGAAAAGTACAGCAAGCTGATTAGACCAACCGGAAACAACACGGTCCAGCTAACAGTCAAGCTGGGCATGCGCCTGTCCCAGCTCCTGGATGTAGTGAGTATGAGGCAATTGGTCATAATTGTTAAGAGGTTGTGATTGTCTTTTAAATAATAAATTAAATGCTCTTTCATCTAGAAAATGAGACTAAAATGAATGAAATATAGAACTATATACTGAAATATATTTCAAAGAACAAATGAAGGTAGATTTTTTTTTTCAAATTATTTTACTTGCAAAAAACAAACAAGAATATATCTTCATAATTTCTAACCATGAAACAATTTCAAATATCCGTTTCGAATCCTCTTTTTAAAAAACTAGTATGTTAAAAATGAATAAATCAATTTAAATAATTAGTGTTCCGGGGTTTGTGTGACTTAATGTCACTCTTACAAGAGGTAGAGTACACTAAATCTCCCGTGATTGCGCCGATGTAAGCGGTCTGCAAGATTCCATCTCTTATTGTTATCCGTCACATCTGTTTATCACTTCACAAAGATAAACCTCATCCCACACATCGATAGTATCACTAGATAGCGAACTACATCTACACGGGGCAGGTATCAGACACTGTTAAGTACATCACGAGTTATAAGTCTTCTGTTTATTGTTGAACTGCTCTAACAGTAATTAGTTCAAGAACTAATGAATGTAGATAATTTTTTAACTTTATTGTTCCCTTCTAACATGACATTTCTATTTCTATTATGACATTTTGCTATTATGACATTTTTCCCGATTTTGACATTTACCTCGATTATGACAAGGAGCACACGGCGGGTGTGACCGGTCAGCAGAGGATGCTCACTCCTCCATGGCACCTGATCCTACCTCTATCTTTTTGGAGGTCCGTGTTGCTCTGCTTTGAATTTGTATTTCGTTTTATGGATTTTTTGAGATGGCTGACGGTTTGTTATTGTCTTCTTTTCATCTATAAAAATATGCATTATGACAGTAGTCATTGCGCATATTTTTATTGTTAAAATTAAAATATGCCAGAAAGACTGTTGCATTCAGATTTATAAAAGTAGCCCATACTGCCAACCAGAGAACAGCGTTTTGGTATGAAAACTTTGCCTGCAAAGCTGAAATGATTCCTGTAATAGACCAAGAGTTTGTTAAATTTAAACATAATGATCAATCATTACGGACACTTCTCAATAGAAATACATTACATTACAGAAATAAAACATTACAATTATCCCATTACTTTAGATGTTATGCATTACATTACTCCTTACAATTCTCTCAGACCTGAAACATATTGTTAGAATTCGTTGAACAACTCGTTTCGATCGATGCAAGGCACTCGTTTCTATGAGCAATTAAAAATGTAGTATGCAACGATAACTTGCAGGACAAGGATATTTGGGGTCATCCCTGGGAACCAGACAGTTTATTCGCCTCTTAACACACGACTAACTTGGTGCTTTGCTTTGGATCCCCAAAATATATCCCAAATCAGAGATGCAAAAGGCTTAACTTATCACTAAGGGTAACTGGAAAAACCGATCATTAAACCCATCAATATTTCATGTCTTCTAATTTTTTGGTCATATTTACTTTTGCATGTACATATAATTATCTAAATCTCTAAGAATTTATAGATAGATTTAATTATACGTGTAGTAATCAATGGAAGCCGTTGCTTTTAGCAGAGTTCAGAGGTTATTTTATTTGAACATGTTAATTGTAGGTATTATATCTACAGAATCCTGCGGTTGTTCTTTATACTCAAACAAAACGATAAATATTTACTCTGGTAAGACTGTGCTTTTGTATCAGAGCAATTTTTTTTAAATTTTATATGTGGTGTCTCACATAAGACTTAGTTTTTATTTCGTATTTGAAAGTAGTCGGTTCTTGTTTATTTTAATCTAAATTGAAAAGTCGACAGCTATTGCACGTCTTTTTAAAGGTACATTATTTTGTAAAACGTATTTCCGGACTGATATTCGGACCGGTAGTTGTTAGTGGGTGACGTCAGCCACTGTTAAAAAGTAATCTGTATATTTGTTACTGAGTGTATGATAGCATAATACAAGAGCGACTTTTTAGTTTTTAAGCAAATATTTTCACATATTTCATGTTTAAGGCGATGACAATCGTACAATACAGTGGATACACTACACCCCTCCACTGTTTTATTTGGTTTAAGACTTCCGTAGATGGGCCTGTTTATATCATAGGTCTGGTTATGGCTCGCCTTCTATCACTCACGTCTCGACGATTCCTTTCCATCTCGCTTCTTTATTCAGCAGTTCGTGTCTGAGCAAACATCTGAACCATTCTAATCAAATTGTGTCTATCTAAAACCGTTGATGAACTCTAGTAATTTTTTTTTCGCATGTAGTTTGTCACAGAACACAAACCATTTGGCGGATCAATGAATGTTATTCATACTGACCAATATATCGCATCAAAACTATTTATAAGTAGTATGCAAGTGACTGTACTACGAGTGCCTTTTACGTTCAGTCGCTAGAACTTGCTTTGCTTTCATTCAGCACCAAATGCATAATTTGCCTTAAACGCACATTACCAAGAAAAACCGGTTACATTGCCCATGTTGTGAGTATGTTGGGGTTCTTGAACTCGTACTTTGCTGATTTTAACATTCTTAATTACTTGAACTACAATTTACCAGCAATCGTCCTCCGTTTATCTTAATATTCGCAGTGTCGTCACGTAAATTCAGCAATCTTTAACCACCCGCTAAGCCAAAGCTTAATGTATAAAGCTTTTTGACCATCTATATGTCTTAAAGTTTCTTTGTAAAGGTTACTCAATTCAGAACTTCCCATTCGACCATTCATAAACCTGTAGCATTTTCTTGATCTACTGCAATTCCGTCCAACTCCACCGGGGTAAAAAAAAAAAGGTTTGGAGACCATGTACATATTGTTTAGTACAAATTTAAATATTATTAACTTAGAACTGCATGTATACTATTTTTAAACCTGCACGGATCAAGAGGCGCGGGGGGGGGGGGGGGGTGGGTTCCAGAGTCTGGACCCATCCACCCCTTTTGAAAAATTGAAATTTCTTCAATTTACATGATAAAATTACCGAGAATGTGTTTCGTACCCCCCTGGCAAACGTAAATATTCCTTGGACCCTCCTTCCTTGGAAAATGTTCTAGATCCGCGCATGTTAAAGCATATATATGTAGTACATACCATATAAACTTGGTATTAATATACAGTGCCAGTGCATGCAGTATTTATTGAGAATATTTTAAGGTGGGTCCCTACTTAAGTGACGTCATCACCGATAGCTCTGTATATACATTTAGACCTATTGAATCAATAATTTTGCATAAGTCGCAGACCAATGTGAAATTGTCTGCACGTTTAGAAGGTTTTGATCTTTAACTACTATACGCTTCAACATATTGTAGTTGTACATGCATTTCTGCATTTTCACACAGTTTATCCAAAAATGTATCTCTTTTCACGGAGCTGTCTCTTAAGGATTTCTACTATTTTTGAAAAACATAACAGCTATAAATTTTCTTAGAAAATGTTAGTAGAAAAATGAATTAATGACAAATTTACCCAAGGTCAAGTCGATTGAAAATTAAAAATGAACACTGTAATGTGTTTCTCACAAAATATATATTTTAAACTTGCTTTACTTCAAAATTGTTTTTAAAATTGCAAAAAACGAAACGTGCTATGAAAATTGAGAATACATATTATACATATTTTAGTTTTTTAAAGAAGGGAAGACTTTAGTCATATACATTACTTATTTGGATTTTTTAAATGAATAAGGTGTCAAACTAATGATTTCAAGAGGAAAAAACTTCACTTTAACCAACAAAGTGCTGAGTAGGGACCCACCCATAAAACATTCTGCTGTTGAGCATTTCGAAGCGGATATATGTAGATATACTTTCGCAAAAGTGCTTGGTTCTTTCTAAATTGATAAAGAGAATGTCAGTCATTGTTTATCTCAAAAACTCCGCAAATTATGTGCTTATTTCATAATAATAATAACGGTTCATTTTGTGATTTCTATAAACAAATGAATGGCTTCTCCACCGGCGGCTCATGGTCGGGCTGGAAAGTATTTAAACGTCTGCATTCAGAGAAATATTAATTTGTTCATCTCTTTAATCTCTTCAAATTAGGAGACCACACAAACAAACAAAGAGGCCGCCGTAATGAGAACCCCCACAAGCTACAAAACAACGGAGTCTGGTCTGGGGAAGCTAAGCAGAAAGTTTCCTTTTATACTTTCTACATTGTAAAACTGTACATAAACGTGACACCTCACGAGGAGAATGTCCGAGTAGTAGCGACCAACAGTCGGTTCTTGACCTTTAACTTGTGTAAATGTTTAAAGGTCATTGCGCATTATCCTCATAATCATCATCGTCATCATCTGAAGTGTATATTTAAAGACACATTGACTGATAATATCCAACAGAGAGGGAACACGTGGGAGAGCTTTAAGGACTTGCCAAACCGACAGAGGAATGTTACTCCAAAGTTTGAACTGTTTAACACAACGGATAGCTGAATCTGATAAAATAAAATCTATTTAGTACAATCATATTTTTCAGAAACTAACAAGCAGCTTAAGGTGGAATGCTACACCGCCATTTTATTTTATGGATCGTTAAACTATTATTTCTGAAGCATGTTTGCGTTGTTCAAAGAAGGATATATATTGTTATTGTATACGATTTTTATTTTTTTTTTTGTATTTTTTTAAAGAAAAAGTGGAAAATTTGTTTTGGTTGCAAGTGTGGTAGATCGGGATTTTATTTACATTTATTTTTATTAGTATTCCGATCCCGATGTGATTTAATTCTATTACTTTGGTAACGCCCACTGTATTCGACAGCCAATAACTTTAATGACAGTTGTCTTTTGTTCTGTTTCCTATATAAAGTCGTGTAACTTCATATTTGAGGAGGGAGACAGCTGGTTTCGCTAGCTACTTTTCTCCTGAGTCCCCGTCTCGTCTGTCTAAACTTGGTCCCTGTTAATGTTAAAGTTAGGTTTCAGGGTTGGGGAATTTTAAGTACTTGCTATTGACTCGTTTGTTCTTATTTTGTTATAATAAATTTATAAAGGGTTGTTAATCTTGGTTTTCATTTACTTTGAGTTTGGTGTATTATATCTGGTTCATTTATATTGAGAGTAAAATCGTTTTCATGTAATATTTGGAAGTTGGTAAAGTTTAATTCTTCATGTAGAGGTCAACCAAATTCAGTCTCAAAACAAAAATAAACACAACGCGAAGTACTGATAAAAGGCCTAAATACAATACACGGCACTGACCTGCTACACAAGTAATAGACTGTAGAGTTTTAAATTTGATGTGAATAAATGCATAATATAAATATGTAATAAATCATGAAATAAAATTTTGGTGTAGCATTCCACCTTTAGACTTGACGACAACCCCCATAAAAGACAATTGTCATGATCATTGGTAAACCATTGCGTATGTTTTTGTGAGAATGTTGCAATTTCAAATATGGCTCGATATATCCTGGCAAGTTATGTACGTCCATGTGTCATGTTGTAATTTTTGAATATACCGGGTGGCAGTAAATTCAAATATTACATGACAGATGTGTGAGAGAGTGTGTGTGTGTGTGTGTATATATATATATATATATATATATATATATATATATATATATATATACACACACACACACACACACACACACACACACACACACACACACACACACACACACACACACATACTGTAATGAAGATATTATGTACTTACATGATAGAATTTTATTTATATAAAGAAACGGTCAACGATTGCCAAGATTGAGGTTTATAGAAGTTTAAATGTGTTTATGGACAAACATCGAAACAACATAATTCTAAAATGAAGTCTTTTATTGGTGCTTCTTTTCTGTACTTTGATCAAGGGTTTACTATCTACTGTGCTCCTCTTCATTTTAATTTAAAAAAAATCACATTTGCCCCCATTAAAAATGACCAATGCAGGCGTATTGGTCCCATGTAGAGAAGCAGAGTTGATTGTAAACCAGATGCTAATTTAAGGTTGTCAACTCCTCAGCCATGCCCCGTAACTCTTAGATCCTATAATTACTTTTTTCATAGAGCTTGGCTAAGTAGAAGTCTAGTTGTGTATATGTATAATATACATGATGGGTAGACTACATCTTTGGTTTAATGGTAAAACGGGCAACATCAATCCTATATGTTTGAGGTTCACTGGATCATCCGTAGTCTGATGCCGTATCGTTCACTTTCTATATAGTACCCATTACAACAATGATTGGCTATAATGCTAAAACTTGTGAAATTTCTATTATGTTATTCTATTAGAAGTATGAATAAAACCCAGACATCTTCTGGAAGATGATGAAAACCTTAAACCTCGTTCAACTCTATTGAATCTTGTCTTTTTTAAATAACTATCGACAAAACTACAATAATAAATATCTACACACTTGAATATCTAAAAATCGCGTTTGTATGAAATTCACTTGAAAGGAACATCAATCTTATTAATGTTCTTGTCATGCATGCTTGTTCATTGGAAAATCATGGTAATGATTTAATGGCTTAATAATCCAATATGATTTGAAAAATATTACTACTCCGTAAAACCTGCCTAATAAATAGAGCCAATTCTTATAAACTAAGAGAAACCATTTGTAAAATCCTGCTTTCGTAGAGTACTTTTGTATGCATACTTAGATGGCCAATTAACAGACTTCTCTTATGTTTGTTTGTCTTTCAGGACGAGAAAAACCAGATCATGACCACCAGTGTATGGCTGAGACAGGTAAACACTTACACTTCTATGTGTGTGGGCATGAGGCAGGTAAAAACTTACACTAACTAGGTGTGTGGGCATGAGGCAGGTAAAATATTACACTTACTAGGTGTGTGGGCATGAGACAGGCAAACACTTACACTTACTAGGTGTGTGGGCATGAGGCAGGTAAACACTTCCACTTACTAGGTGTGTGGGCATGAAACAAGTAAACACTTACACTTACTAGGTGTGTGGGCATGAGGCAGGTAAACACTTACACTTACTAAGTGTGTGGGCATGAGGCAGGTAAACACTTGCACTTACTAGGTATGTGGGCATGAGGCAAGTAAACACTTACACTAATTGTGTGGGCATGAGACAGGTAAACACACTTACTAGGTGTGTAGGCATGAGGCAGGTAAACACTTACACTTACTAGGTGTGTGGGCATGAGGCAGGTAAAAACTTACACTAAGTGTGTGGGCACGAGACAGGTAAACACACTTACTTGGTGTGTGGGCATGAGGCAGGTAAAAACTTGCACTTACTAGGTGTGTAGGCATACAGATTGTATTTTACATTTAAGTCAAAAGTCTCCCATCTGAGAATCTGGCATAGATATACTTTCTTTCTTGTGGACTTGGACACCAAATATCATGGAATCAAACATTGACACTTGGTTAGGTTATAGGAATCTAATATTAATACTCTTCAGGAAGCTGACAACAATACTCTCTATATTTTACAGGAGTGGGTCGACCCCCGGCTGAGGTGGGACCCCAGGTTGTACGGAGGAATCTCCATGACTCACATCCCATCCGACTCCCTCTGGCGGCCAGACATAGTCATCTACAACAAGTATGCCACTGTCTATTTACAATATATATATATATATATATATATATATATATATATATTGTGGATGCAACTACCATGTTCCAAGTTGGTTGTCAAATGCACAGGCCATTGTCAATGACGCTAAAATGTCGATAATGTATATAAATATTAATTCTTGCAAAATTTACAAATATCTCTGTTCGCCACTAACTATCTGTGCATTTTCCATTTGAATTGATGATTGCGTTCTTGGTAACCTTTATTATAGAATGAGAAAGTAATCTATCTATAAAAAGAAACTTTTTAATTGTCAGTGCTGACGGCGACTTTGTTGTGACTCTTCAAACAAAGGCCACAGTGTATAACACAGGGAAGATCGTGTGGGAGCCGCCAGTCATCTACAAGACCTACTGTCCCATCGACGTGGAGTACTTCCCGTTCGACATGCAGGAGTGCTTCATGAAGTTTGGTTCATGGACCTATGACGGTCATGAGGTGGACCTGCAGCATCTGTGCGACTCCCAGGCGGTGTTCTACGAGGATACCAAGGAGAAGGTGATCGACCGAGGGGTGGATCTCAAGGACTTCTACCAGAATGTGGAGTGGGACATCATCAACGTCACGGCCCGCCGAAAAGAAAAGTTCTATCCGTGTTGTCCGGAACCGTATCCAGATATTACCTTTAACATCACGCTCCGTCGCCGAACGTTATTCTACTCCCTGAATTTGATCATGCCATGTTTATCTATATCATGTCTGACGGTGCTAGTGTTCTACCTGCCCTCAGACAGCGGGGAGAAGATCACCCTGTCCATCTCTATCCTCTTGGCCCTCACTGTGTTCTTCCTCCTCCTCTCAGACATCAACCCTCCAACATCTTTTGTCATCCCACTCATCGGGAAATACCTTCTCTTTACCATGATAGTTGTGACGTTGTCAATATTCCTCGCGGTCTACACGTTGGGCATTCACTTCAGGAAACCTTCCACACATCGAATGAGTCCATGGATCAAACGAGTGTTTACAGAAATTCTTCCAAAGATTTTGTTGATGAAACGACCCGACGTTGACAGGAAACCTACAGTTAGTGTGCGAACTCCGAACGGACTGGAACGCCGAGAAATCTGGGAATCCAAGGGTCTGGATTGTCGGGGCAAGTCAAGGGAAAATTGTTTGATGTGTTCAGACTCCAATGAATCTGATGAAATGAAGCGGTACCCGCCGGAAGTCAAAGAGGCGCTGTCTGGAGTGAAGTTTGTGGCTGACCACCTCAGGAGCGCAGATAAAGACAACTTGGTAAGTTTCATTTAGAGAACAACAAAATGATAAAGAAAAGATGTTTTATAAGCATTCGATATTTACATTTACTTCATTTCACAAACATGCCTATGATGCAAGATTTTTAAAATATATATTTCAAAACAATATAACATATTGTTACAAACACATTTGTAACATGATCATATGGTATACCCCTTTCGATCCTTAAATTTACAGGAAGAAAGGGACTGGAAATACGTTGCTATGGTGATGGACCGTTTGTTTTTGTACATTTTTACAACTGCTTGTATATGCGGAACTCTGAGCATTTTTCTATACGCCCCGTCGCTGTACGATCCAAGAGAACCGTTAAACACGGACGAGGCCACAGACTGTACCTATTGAAGATGGCATGGGTATATCAGACTTTGGTGAGATTCATTGGCCGTAACAAACAATTTTAAAAATATGTGAGAATCCTTTACAGAGCCAATTGAATTGTTTGGGCAGGTTTGATCAATCATCTTTGCATCAGATAGTTCTAAGATGAGGAAGTTAAATTGTTCATAACGTAAGAAGTGATATCGACATGGCGGATGTCCAGACATGTCAGGTGGAGGATTGGCAGACATCTTGTTTCCACTTGTCCACAACCTGTGTCCACTGCCTTCATTGGAAAATCTAGAACACAGGACACATGATCTCTTATTCTGAACATAAATAAATTTTATTTTATTACTTCATGTTTATATTTTACAACTGAATGTATTAACAGTGGGATTCATTAACTATCATGTACATAAAGAGCTGAAAAGATTAATGCAGCCAGTGATGCGTCCAGGAAATTAAAATTAGATATTGATTCTATATTTAACAGTAAAAAAAAATAAAATAAAATAATTTTGTTCAATTTACTAAGAGTAACATTGACATTCGTAAGATATCTTAGAGCAAATTTGTTACAAAAATCAGCTGACAGTATATCATACTATCATGTTATAAAATCAATATTAGGTCATTTACCAAAATATGTCAAATTAATATAACTTTTTCACTTCATTTAAAAATAAATCTTTATAATATTTGAATTTGAATTTTTTATATGTGGATCTTAAAATTGCATTTAATGAAATTTGTAATGGAAAATATATGTTATATAAATGATAAAATATGTTAAACTTTTGCCATTTTCTTAAGATTTATAACAGCTTTACCGGGACACGAATAAGAATTTGTTATAGCTGTAAATGCGCTATATCTGTATAAGTTATATTCGAGTTTGGCTGTATTTTAATTTTTTTTAGTGATTAAAAATTTCAAAGTATGAAATCACAAAATATGAATATACTTTGCAGACATGCAAAAAATTGCACCCCCAGAAATATGTTATTACATGGAAGTCCATTAATTAAGGTTACCTGATATGGAGGCTGCATCCAAATTACAACAGAGATCTTGTGACGTTGTTTGGCTGTCTAGCTTCAATAAAAGTTTTTTGGGCAAATGGAGATGACTTCCTCCACGTAAGGTTTGAAGGAAAACCTCAACACTGCTTCCATTATCATCATTCTGTAAAGTAATACTGTACATATAATAAGTGCCATGGACATAAACCAATATATATACATTAATTGTTCTGGAAATATTGTAGGGTTTATTACTGAAGTTATAAATATGTCTCCTTGTAGCTTTACAGCTTCTTCCAAATTCTCCCATTCTATATCACTGAGTTCTAAAAGTTTCTGAACAACTCCAGAATAACATTTCACATTGGCAAAAGATGTTCCATCATCTACAGAAAAACTAAAAAAACATACATAATTACAAAAACATTTTAACATTAATATTTCATTCCATTTAAATATACTATAAGTACAACTGGTACCTACCATGCTGAAGATGAAAATTTGGTGCCGTGACCAGGATCACAAAGATGATTTTCACACTCTCCATTATATATGATGGAGTTGCAGTTAAGACAGGTGCTTTTGAAGGACAGCTTGGTTATCCTATGGATATGAGTAACACATTGAAAGAGTGACAGGGATGGGGGTCTCCAGATCTCACACAGATGATGGGGAGAGGCATTCTTCCATAGAGAGTCCTTCATCTCTGGCTCTTTTATCCCTCTTCATATAAAATGAGAAGATACAACAATTACCTAATATCTAGAAAATGCAGAGATTTACAAATGTATACACAGATTTGCACCTTCTTATTACAAGTACGTATATGAGGGCATAATGTCAATGTCAGATTCTGAATTGTTAACTGTAGAGTAGGCCAAACAGTTGCAAGGTTTGACAAAATGAACATATTCCATAAATACTAGTATACCGCCTATGCACAACGTTCATACAGATCACGCATATTCTACTACTATGGTATAAATTATCCTCATTAATACATTATACCAGGTAGGCCTAACTATTTTTCGTGGGTGCAAATTTTGCATTTTGATTTGTAAATAGGTTCATTTATTTTTTGCAACTTATTAATTTATTACAGACTAAAAGATAATACTTTTGTTTTTGCAACTGAATTTTTTAAAGCTGAGATGAGACCAAAGGAATGTAAAAAGGAAATCTTTCAAATTTCCCCCCATTAATTCCTATGTGAAACTTTGACCCTTATCTGCATGATGTCATCACAAATTGTAAAATACTAGTTCTATAGAAGATTTTAAAAATTATATCACAATACTGTAGATTCCTTCTTTTATGCGAGTACTTAATTCAAGTTAAGTAATGACATCTGAAGTAAAATGTATCAGAAAATGTTTGGTATTAAAATGTTCATAGAATATATATTAAAATTGGGTTAATAAGTCCAGATAACCACCGGCCTTATGAGCGTTCATGGCATGGAGAAGGAAGACTACAGCGCGGTGGTTCAGAAAAATGGATCACACTCTGTTGAAATAACAGCATCAACAAAGGAAAATTGATGGGTACATATAATAAATAGCATTAACAGATGGTGTGATCATTCTGATGTGATAAGACAGTATCTAACTACATGTATGTTTACCTGAGAATTGTCTGTGTCCCTGCCCCCAGGATCTCTAGGGTAGATACAACAACGTACTGACAGTAGACTGAGCCATGCCGTGACACTCTCCTCTCCAGGTTACGGAACCTGATCACATGACCAGGGAGGAGACCCAGGGGGTAGCGTGTGCTGTTCAGTGTCATGTACACAACGACCTCTTCCTCAGCATCAAGACTACTGACCGTTAAACTTATCTTACGATTATCCAGAGTGGATACACCTACAAGCAAGGAAACAATTGGTCAGTTTTGTGGAGGTGTTATATTTGGAGTTTTGCAACCCTCAAAAACAAAGGATAAGCGTCTTGACTTCTTATCATTTTACTTTTGTGTATGGAGGCGTTCTTGTTGAAATCTCATAGCATACCATAGCATACCATATCATTAAGTCCTTCATTTCAATTTCTCATAGCATAGCATACAAATCTCATAGCATTGCATTGAAATCTCATAGCATATCATTAAAATTGCATACCATAGCTTAGCGTAAAATTGTAAAAGAATTGCACAAATTGACTGTAATGTGAATGCATTATGGTAACCTGAACTAATTATTTACATGTATTAATATGATAGGCTTGAACAAGTAATTTTTCTCTGGATAACCAAAACTTTAAAATCAGTATGATTGATATCTGCTTACATGCTACATGTAACATTAATTTCACACTGAACCCCCCCCCCCCCCCCTACCTAAGAGTAGTCATTTAATCATACTGAAAGAAAATAATTGTGACTTTTAAAGGTTATACAGATAACCAAAGTGACAGGACTTGATCTGATATGATGAGTAAATGTTATAATGTGAGACTCACATGAAGTTGAACCATTGTGACTCCTGGTGTTTTTGTGATACTGCTGATTATTTGCTGGCAAATGTCGTCTGCTCTTAATTCTTCCCTCGAAACTCACCATTCTATTCTGAAAACTAAACATGCTTAATAAGAAATGGTATCACAGACCACCATTATTAAGAAAACAAGAGGCCCTTGGGCCATATTGCTCACCTGAGAAAGGATAGACATAACTAGATACGATCTCGTTACGAGTAACGAGTAGGTCTTTTGTGCGACTTCTTTTTTAAATGACACCATGAATAATCAATACAATTTCAGAATTAATCCCCCCTACTTTCAGATAATGTATAAAAAATCCCTTTTTACGTAATAAATGGGCGTGGCAATGATTTTTTCAAACTATATCGTTAGGATCAACAACTTTGCATTTAAAATGCATTACAAAATCTTTGTCGTTTTAATGTTATTTGTAGTAGACTTTATGAGTCATTTGGCCCCTAATTAAAGGGGCCAGCCCCTTTTTCTTAATTTTGTTGGAAAGAACGTTTGATACTCTACCACTTTTGTTAAATATGTCTTAACAAAATATCAAGTGATAAAAAAATACAGACCAAAACGTATGAAAATTTTGATTCAAAATTTGTACCCAATTTTTGTGCCTTGGAAACTCCAAGAAATGGCGCCACTGACATAAAACAACTTAATAGGGCACAACTTCAAACTATAGTCTACCTATCCATTAAATTTCATAGACATATCTCTGATAGTTTTTGAGATAAGCTCTGCACAAAATAGGTCGTAAAAATGTATAAAATGGCGGATAAATCGGTACCGGAAGTGAGACAGGAAAAATGTCAAAATTCTATTAAGTTCACCACAAGTCCCATCATCTGTGAAAAAATGGTTGAAATCGGTTGAATAGGTTTCCAGAAATCGTGTGCACAAAATTTGTGGGAAAAAAAAGAAGAAACAGTCCGAAAACACAATCTGATTAAAATCAGATCTTTGATCCGCTCCTTGTTTTTCTATTGTCGCTACACCTGAAGATTTAAACAAACTTGAATCTTCCATACCTGAGGAAGCTTCAACACAAGTTACAGCTTTTCTGCCTGGTCGGTTTCTGAGAAGATTTTTAAAGATTTTTCTCTATATATTCCGATGTGAAAATTTGACCCCCCACTGTGGCCCCACCCTACCCGTGGGGATCATGATTTTATCAAACTTGAATCTACCTTAACCGAGGATGCTTTCATACAAGTTTCAGTTTTTCTGGTCGATCGGTTTCTGAGAAGAAGGTTTTTAAATTTTTTTTATATATATTCCTATGTAAAAATTCAACCCCCCATTGTGGCCCCACCCTACCCTGGGGATCATGATTTTATCAAACTTGAATCTACACTACCTGAGGATGCTTCCACGCAAGTTACAGCTTTTCTGGCTGATCAATTTCAGAGAAGATTTTTAAAGATTTACTCTATATATCCTTTACAAAATTCAACCCCCCCCCCCATTGTGGCCCCACCCTACCCCTGGGGATCATGATTTGAACAAACTTGAATCTACACTACCTGAGGATGCTTCCACATAAGTTACAGCTTTTCTGGCTAACAGTTTCAGAGAAGAAGATTTTTAAAGATTTACTCTATATGAAAATTCGACCCCCCATTGTGGCCCACCGTAATCCCGGGGATCATGATTTGAATAAAGTTGAATCTACACTACCTGAGGATGCTTTCACATAAGTTACAGCTTTTCTGGCTGATCAGTTTCAGAGAAGAAGATTTTTAAAGATTTACTCTATATATTCCTATGTAAAAATTTGATTCCCCATTGTGACCCCACCCTACCCCTGGGGATCATGATTTGAACAAACGTGAATCTACGCTACCTGAGGATGCTTCCACACAAGTTTCAGCTTTTCTGGCCAAATGGTTTTTGAGAAGAAGATTTTTGAAAATACCAACAAATTTTCAATGATTTTTTAAGTACATGTATCTCCCCTTGAAAGAGGTCGTGGGACTTTATTTTAACAAACCTGAATCCCCTTCACCTAAGGATGCTTTGTGCCAACTTTGGTTGAAATCGACCCAGTGGTTCTGGAGAAGAAGTCGAAAATGTAAAAAGTTTACGGATAGACAGAAGGACGCCGGACAAAATGTGATCAGAAAAGCTCACTTGAGCTTTCAGCTCAGGTGAGCTAAAAAGCAAGATGGATTTATGAATGAACAAGAGAAATCTCTGGTTTTCTTTTCTCTCGTTGACATACATATATTCTCAAAACTTTCATTTGTAAAAAATATAATTCACAAGCTTACCTTTCTTTGGTTATCTCACTGATCTCTGAGAGTATACAAGTGTTCTGACACACATGACATGTCTAAAACAGAATTACAATAATCTTTCAAAAGGAAAGGAAAAAAAAAATTATTTGCTCAACATATAAAATTCATGCATGTTAATTAAATATAGGCACTTGTACATGTATTACAATTGAAATCCCAGGCTTGTAAATTTTTTTTCCAGATAAATCAATGTATTGTAATGATATGCTAGCCTTGTAAACTAATACTTTGATACATACATCAGTCTGTGCAATGACATGTTTTGCGAGTCGGGCATGTAAAATGACATACATATGTACTAGTGTTTTGAGGTTTTAATTATTAGCAAAGAAATTCAGCTGTGGTAATTGTTTTTTTTTTCCGACTAGTTTTAATACATTACTTTCTACATCAACATGTATTACCCAGCACATTCATATGTCCTTACCATTTGTTGACACCTGTAATCTAGTTCTCTCTCAGTGACCCATAAATCTGAGAGGACAGGTACACAGGTTTTAACCCCAGCTTGTTTCTCAGCCTTCTTCATAAACCTTAGAGAACTCTTGGCAGAGACTGGAGTCAGTCCATCCTCCGAGGAGAACCAGTAAAGCTTGCCTGGTTGCAGTGCGTTGTACCACCTGACTGAGGCATTCTGGAACAGCAAGATTTTGGTGGCCGACAGAGTTCTCGTTTTGTTGTCACTTTCTGAGTCTGTCCGTGTGACATCATCAGCCAAGTACCGTTCTTTCCAAAATTTCAGAGCATCGTTCACAAAGTCATGAACTTCCTCCTCTGACCAGGAAGTGTCCACGAAGTAACCAAAAGCTGTGAACCTGAAGCAAGGCTTCCCCGAACTCACTCCATCCAATAACAGGGATTCCTTGTGGATCACACAACACAGAACTCGCTCTTTGTTGGTGCCGACTTGAGACTTTTTGTTCTTCATAAGGATTTCAATGTCCGAGATAAACACAACCAGGTATAGGTCTTCCCTAGCATCTCTGATATAACTTTGATCTCCATAAGAGTTACAGTTGGGGTACTGACAAAGTTGGAATTTTTCAAACACAATATGGTATTTCTCTATAACCACCAGACACCCATTCAAAGTTGAAAATGAGAGCTCGCTTCCGTCTCGTCCTGTCAGGATTAGACATTTGTGACACCCTGTATCATCCATCAAGAGAGCTCTCCCTGTATCAGGAGAGAACTGTATATACCCTATCAACACCTACAATGAAATAATCTAGCAAACTACAATTCACATAATGAAATGAGAACTTATTTAAATTCAGGAGTCCAAAACATTATTTTGAAATACATATGAAAAGATAAAGAATTTACATAAATTTGAAAATACACTTAGTGCCAAATACGGATACCGTACTCCATCTAACATTCGCAATAACTTTATTTTGCAGTTTACCTGAGATGAACTGTTTGCAGCGACTAATTTTTGCGACCAAGCCTTATCAACTGTTTTTTTTATCTAAAATTATATTGCAAATACTGGTCCTTGGGCTCTCGCGAACCTCGTGAACATTTCTCGCACGTGAATAAAAGTTGGTTTACAGTATTGTCTCCAGCTGTTGGATAGTACATGTATGTGATGTTTCAAGATTTGAAACTATTATATTACCTTTAAGATTTTTGACTAATGCATGCATATAACTTGTGTTTTATACTGCTATGATATCATGAATTCCACAAACTCTTGGAGAACTTAATCAAAAGCTATATCATGATAACTACCTGAGTGACATCCTGATCTTGACTGTGGTACAACCAATATAGATCTGAGTTAAGGTGTTCCACAGTTCTCAAGTTCTGAATGATATCATATCCGACTCTGTGCATCAGTGCTGAATCAAATACAATGTCAGAGCACAGGGGGACAACAGGTAGGAAACTGTCCGAGGGCTGCAATATGTAACACAGAATTATTTTAAATTGACACATGCAGAAAAAATTCTGATACTGATAGCTGATATAAAATACATTTTATATAGATGGGACAAACAGGAATAAAAGAATCTGAAGGTTGAAATATGAAAATGAGATATCTACAGATATCTAGATATCTACACACACAAATACACACACAGTGTTTATGTTAGTAAAAAATATTGATATTTGAAATAAAATGTGAAGATATCAAACTGATGTTGGATCCTACCAAACTTATCAAACTTGGAAACATGCAAAAATAATACTTTGATAAACAGCAATATTCTTGATACAGTAAAACTTGTTTAGAAATCTCGGATATAGCAAAGTTCTTAACAAATCTTTGCAAAATATTTTGTTTACAATGAATTCAGATATAACGAATTTACGGATATAGCGAACTGATTTTTAGTTCCATAGAGGTGAATAATGACGAAATTTAACACTTTTATAATGAAATTTTACGAATTTTTTTTAGAGATTACAAAGTTTGCACTACCATTTAACATAATAGTCATGATTAGGAATTCGTTATACGAATTTAACGAATAACGGATATAACAAATTAAATCCATTGGTCCTTAGGACTTCACTATAACCGAGTTTTACTGTATTTGGACTACAGTGTCTATACATATTAATTTGAACTTGGAAACAAGCAGAACAAGTAATACAATGGGCTATAAAAAGGATTTTTTTTTGTACCAATTTCTTAATATATTCATTTACAACAAACAAACTATCGGTATATAAACAGCATCAGACTTGGCATATGAAGCATAGATGACAATGTAAACATTAGATTGTTGAAGATATGGAGAGATTACACCTCATTTTTTTCTTTTTATGCAGGTTTATTTTTTTAACTTAAAATTTTCATTCAAGTGACTTTATTAAATGTTACATTTTACACTATATATCTGAAAATCATAATAAAATCTTGTTCTCATACAAAGATATGTCTTAAATTTTTCCGATTTTAATCATTAAAATAGCAGTTTGCAATTCTGCTCTGATAAAACAATAACATTTGAATGTGTTTGAATCTGTGCAGAAGTCTCTCAAGCGAAGAGCTCTGATTGCAGGGAAGCAACTCTTACAAAAATTAAGTCACCTTGGTGTTTTTTCCGTTCCAAGCAGTAGACAGCTGTGAGGCGTAGACAGGAATTCCTTCATGTAGTCTCGTTTAGGTAGTCTTACTTCACAGTTCACATACTTTTCCAGCAGCCAGTCAAACCGAGAGCTACAATATAAATCAATCTCACAACAGCTACAACCACTGGTCAATCAGTCAAACCAGAGACATAAATAACAGAGATTGGCAACTGATCGAAATCTCTAGGTCCCTATGGTAAAGTATTCCCAATCTAAATCAGTATATTTTTCTAATAAACAAATATATCGAAATAAAAACAGCTAAATCCTATTACCAAAACATTCAAAATATTATATTTTCATGAGTTTGTGTCTTATGAACACTATTAAAAGAGGAGTTTCAGGTGGCAGTTGGCTACCCGCCGTCCGAGATTTCACCAACGTGTTATAGCTGGCCTATATATTTTCTATATATTAATCTTATTTTTCAATTTATTGATTCAAAAACTTTTACATCCTATGCACATTTTTCATAAAAACAATATACTTATGGTTTAAGATCAATATAACAATTAATTAATATGTAGTTCTCAAAGTAAAGTTGGTCCCTTAACATTTTTCAACAACAAAACACGCTAATGGTGGAGTTGCCAATATCTGTTATTTATGTCTCTGGTCAAACCAAAAGCTACAAAACCACTCAAATGGAGAGCTACATTTACAGGTAAACCACTCAAATGGAGAGCTACATTCACAGGTAAACCACTCAAATGGAGAGCTACTTTCACAGGTAAATCAGTCAAATGGAGAGCTACTTTCCCATTAATTCAGGATGTATGTGATGTATACAAGATTCGAAACTACGTGTATTATATTACCTTTAAGATTTTTGACTAATGCATGCATATAACTTGTGTTTTATACTGCTATGATATCATGAATTCCACCAACTCTTGGAGAACTTAATTAAAAGTTATATCATGTGATAACTACCTGAGTGACATCCTGATCTTGACTGTGGTGCAACAAATATAGGTCTGAGTTAAGGTGTTCCACAGTTCTCAAGTTCTGAATGATATCATATCCGACTCTGTGGATTAGTGCTGAATCAAATACAATGTCAGAACGCAGGGGGACAACAGGTAGGAAACTGTCCGAGGGCTGCAATATGAAACTCAGAATTAAACTAAAATCTACACAAACGGAAAAAGTGTCACAAAGATACTGACAGATGATTTAAAATACATTTTATGTAGATGGAACAACAAGAATAAAAGAAACTGAAGGTTGAATTGTGAAAATGAGACATCTACAGATATCTACACACACACACATACACACACAGAGGGTTTGTAAAACATGTAAAGATTTCAAACTTATGTTGGATCCTACCAATCTTATTAAACTCGGAAACATGCAAAAATAACACTTTGATAAACAGCAATTTTCCTGTAGAAAAAAAAAATTCAAGGGATATTTGGACTATAGATATTAATTTGAAACTAGAACAAGCAGCAATAATATTACAATAGGTTATAAAAATGAATTTACTAATTATAATAAATTTGTAGACTTGTCTTTATAAATTCATTTACAACAGAAAAACTATATGAACAGCATCAGACTTGGCATATGAAGCATAGATGACAATGTAAACATTAACTTGTTGAGGATATGGGAAAATTACACTTCTGACATTTTTTTCTTTTGATGCAGGTCTCTTTTTTAACTTATAATTTTCATTCAAATGACTTTATTATAGACAAATGTTTTACATTACACTATATATCTAAAAATTATACTTAAATCTTGTTCTCATATAAAGCTATGTCTACAATTTTTCGGTTTTAATCAGTTAAATATCAGTTCGCAATTCTGCTCTGATGAAACAATTACATTTGAATTTGTTTAATTCTGTAAAGAAGTCTCTCTAGCGAAAAGCTCTAATTGCAGGGAAGCAATTCTTAATTACAAAAGACTGTGCTATAAATTCTGTTACAGACCTTACTATACTAATATAGAAAATCTATAGGCCTTACTATACTAGAAATAGGTTTTCATGACAAAATACTGGTTTTGGAACGTGCGACATTGTGACGTCATAATAGCGAAATGAACATCTATACATTATGAACACAATTTTTCACTAATATACGCTTGAAGAGAAATAAATAGAACTAGACATGATCTCGTTGCGAGCAACGAGGAGGTCTTCTGTCCGATTTTTAATGTGTGAAATAAAACCTTGACTTTAATTTTCGACAACAAAACCTGATCTAAAATGGGGCACAGCCTTCATTCAAATGGTCAGAGGTTATTTAGTATCAATAGTAAGAGCTGGGGGCGAACAGTTTGAGATCTCTATTGGCCCCTAATTTAAGGTGCAAGTCCCTTTCAAATTCAGGGTCTTTGGATTCTAAACACATCTTGCTCAACAAGTGTTTAGAAATTTGTTACTGTTCTTGGCATACATGTATATGGAAAAAAATCGTTTTAGGGGCCGACCCCTTATCTCCTTATCGGGACCATTTATTGAAATTTATATGGCTGAATGTTGTTCAGAACATCATTCTAACCATCTTCTTCTCTTTATTGCTTTTCAAAATATTTATCCTTTTTGAGATATAAGCGATAGAAGTTTTGGATTTCTGGCCCCTTTAAAACCCCTAATTACGTAATGCATGAGAAAGTTTTTATTATGTATGGTTAAACAACTGTACGATGAACATTTTTCCGATATAACATATTACAAAACATTTCTCAGTAAATTGCTCTGGAAGCAAGAATTTAGAGCCCTTTTTGCCCCTAATTTGAGGGATCAGCCCTTTTTTCTTGATATCAAATGAAAGGTTTATTGATACTTAAAACATTTTGTACAACATGTGTTTAAAAATTCGTTACCGTTCTATAGCTAATTGGGAAAGAACGTTTAAGGGGCTGACCCCTTATCTTCTTATGGGGGCCCTTTAACGAAATATTAATGGTTGAATATTATTTAAAACATCATTCTAAGCATCTTCTTTTCTATGTTGCTTTTCAAAATATTTGTCCTTTTTGCGATATGAGTGATCACAAGTTTTGGACTTCTGGCCCCTTAAAAGCCCTTATTACGTAATACGTGAGAAAGTTGTTATCATGTATGGTTAAATAACTGTACGATGAACATTTTTGTTTCTATAACATGTTACAAAATATTTACCAATAAAGTGCTATGGAAGAAAAAGGTAAGAGCCCTTTTGGCCCCTAATTTGAAGGACCAGCCCTTTTTTCTTGATTTCAAATGAAAGGTCTTTGGATATTAAACACATTTTGTTAAACAAGTGTTTAGAAATTCGTTACCGTTCTTGAGCAATTTGGGAAAGAATGTTTTAGGGGCCAACCCCTTCTCTCCTTATCGGGGCCAGTTAACTAAATTTTGATGGTTGATTATTGTTATAAACGTTATTTTAAGCATCTTCTTCTTAATATTCCTTTTCAAAATAATTATATTTTTTGAGTTAATAATGATAGAAGTTTTGGACTTCTGGCCCCTTAAAACCCCTAATTACGCAACACATGACAAAATCATTATGTTGATTAGGTACATTACTGCAAGATAAACATTTTTGCTTTTATAATGTATTACAAAATATTCCTCAGTAGAGTGCTATGAATGAAAGACTTTAGATCCCTCTCAGCCCCTAATTTGGGGGGCCAGCCCTTATTTCTTGATACCAAACAAACGCTCTTGTAAATATAAACTTTATTTGCATTACATGTCTTAGCAAAATATTTTTAAGAAAAGAGATAATCAAAGAAAACCACGAAAAATCGAGACTTTTTTTATTCTCAATTTTCAGGTCCAGGCGAGCTTTAACGCCTTTTGAGCCAGACAAAAATGAATGCCTAATGACACATCTACAATCCCTTGTCTATAATCCCTGAAAGTTTGAACTTGCTATCTTTTCAAAACTCTAAAACGGAAGTGACGTCATCAAAATAAAAAAAAATATGTATGAAGTTTGAATGAACACCTATCGGATCTGAAAGTTTCGTGAAACTTGATTGAGCCATCTCTGAGAAATCGCCTGCACAAAAATGCGTAAGAATAAAAAACAAGAATAACTAGACACGATCTCGTTGCGAGCAACGAGGAGGTCTTCCGTCCGATTTTTTGAAGATGGAATGACCTTGCCCTTGATCTTCGTTGACAGAACATACCCGGAAATGGTGACGGGATCTAAAGAGCTATGGTTGAAAGACTATATACCCCTCTGGGTCCCTTATTTGAGGGATCAGCTCCTATTTCTTCATTTCAATTAAAAAGTATTTTTGAGTAATCAGTGTTTAGAAATTAGTTACCGTTTTGGATATATCTGGGAAAGATTTTTTTAATACCGATCCTTTAACTCCCTTTAGGCTCCAGATAAAAAACAATATATGGTTGTAGATTGTTAAGCATATTTTTTTTTAAATATCTTTAGTTCAATATTGCTTCTAAGAATTTTCCTCTATTTATAGAGATATTGAAGATCAAAATTTTGGACTTTGGCCCCTTAAAATCCCAAATTACGTAACAAAGGAGTAAATAATTGTCATGTATAGGTCAACAACATTATGACGAACATAATTGCTTCTATAACGTATTACAAAATATTTCACAGTTAAAAGCTCCTGTCAATTCAAACACACTTTGTTCAACAAGTGTTTAGTAATTATGTACTGTTCTCGAGATATTTACAAACAGGTAATTTGGGGGGCCGACCCTGTAACTCCTTGTAGGGACCGCATGGCAAAGAAATGATGGTCGCATTTTGTTTTGCTCAATATTTGGAGCATCTTTTGTTCAATATTGCTTTACAAAATTTTCCTCCATTTTGAGATATTGAAGATCAAATTTCGGACTTCTGGCCCCTTAAAATCCCTAATTTGAAGGGCCAACCCCTTTTTCTTGATGTCAAAAGAAAGCTCTTGTCAATTCAAACACATTTTGTTCTACAAGTGTTTAGAAGTTATGAACCGTTTTCAAGATATATGAGAAAGATCGTTTTAGGGGCCGACCCTGTAACTCCTTTTAGGGTCGGGATAACGGAGAAATTATGGTTGCATATTGTTTAGCACATTGTTTTGAGGATCTTCTGTTCAATATTGCTTTTCAGAATTTTCCTCCATTTTGAGATATTGAGGATCAAAATGTCGGATTTCTAGCCCCTTAAAATCCCTAATTACGTAACGAAGGAGTAAACAATTATCCTGTATAGATCAATAACGTTATGATGAACATAATTGCTTCTATAACGTATTACAAAATATTTCACAGTTAAAAGTTATCACTAAAAGACTTTAGAGCCATCCCGGCCCCTAATTTGAAGGGCCAGCCCCCTTTTCTTGATGTCAAATGAAAGCTCTTGACTTTATAAAGTTTTTTTGTTCTACATGTTTTAACAAAATACTATCAACAAAAGAGGTGTTGAAAGAAAACCACAAAAATTCACGATACTTTTTTAACCGTAATTTTCGAGCTCGGGCGAGCTTCGGCTCATTTGGTCACAGAACAATATATATACAACATGTCAGATCTACAACCTTTCGTCTACAATCCCTGAAATTTTGAACTCAGCATCTTAAATCATTTAGGAGTTTACCCCTGGACAAGCCGACCCTCTGAAAATCGCTAAATTTTTAAAATCTCAAAACCGGAAGTGACGTCATCGTTAAAAAAAATTTCTAATAAGGTTCAGATCATTATCTATCATATCTGAAAGTTTCGTGTAAATCGGTCGAGTAGTGTCTGAGAAATCGCGTAACTTTTAATGTTCTACATATGTTAACAAAATATTTATGACAAGAAAGATATTCGTGATCAAATCTCAAATTTCCCAAAAAACTGTCAAAAAAGTTAACATCAACATTTTCAGGTTCAGGCGAGCTTCCAGGACAATGACTTCTAGTCAAATCTAAAACAAGCATGCAAATCTACCATAACCACTCTATCTTGCATATAAATTTCAAGTCTTTAACTATAACGGTTTTTGAGGATATGCGTGGACAATATCATGTCCCAAAATACATGAAAAAGGGAGATAATTCAGAAGCGGAATTGAATTTTCAGACAAAAAGTTGTATGCAATGAGAGGTTCACCTAAGACATCATCCCTGTAAAAATCATTAAAATCGATGGAGAAATGGCTGAGAAATTAAGGGTGTCTACCAAGAAGAATAATTAAATAATATAGAAGAATGAGAAACAGTAGAAAAACAGTAAGGTCTTCCGCTGAAGACGGAAGACCTTAATAATAATAGGGAAAAAGAAACCGAACGAAAACAATAAGGTCTTCCGTTGGAAACGGAAGACCTTAATAATAGGGAAAAAGAAACAAAGCAATAACAATAAGGTCTTCCGTTGGAAACGGAAGACCTTAATTAATGTTTGATTTATTATAATAAAACAGTTAAATCCTTTTTGATATCGGTCAATACATGGTTTAATAGACCTGATGAAAGTATATCAACCACAGACTTCGTCCTCGGTCGAAACACTCTCATCAGGTCGATAAAACCATGTATTGACCTCATCAAAAGGCTATAATTGTATAGTATTGACCTCAAAAACAGCATTAGTTCTATAGTCGATACAACGACCTTGTCAGCAAATACAATCATCCACTGGGTCGCATGCTGACTGACGTTTTTCATACTAATTGTTAGACCATAAAATATCACCTAATTGGCACGGACTTTTCCGTTTTTTTCCCGATCACGACAAAGAGCACAAGGCGGGAGTGACCGGTCAGCAGAGGATGCTCACTCCTCCTAGGCACCTGATCCTACCTCTATCTTTTTGGAGGTCCGTGTTGCTCTGCTTTGAATTTGTATTTCGTTTTATGGATTTTTGAGATGGTTGACGGTTTGTTATTGTCATTTTTTCATGTATATTTTGTTTTTAAACCTTTCATTAATGGCGACATATCATTGTTTATGTTTACATCTTTTTTTTATTTACAAATTAATAAATTGATTGCAAAAAGTAAGTGAAATTAAATAAATTACTGTTAATGAACATCAGTACGTTAGCTAAAAGAAACAGCCAAATCGTCTTCTATGGGCATTTGAGTCTGACATCAGCATCATGCTTATTTTTTAATGAATTCCATAATTTCTCTTAGGCTGCTGAAGGTTTCAACCAATCGATAAACAGGGCGTGTACATTTCAGTCCTGTCAGTTTCTACAGAGCTTTAATAAGAAACAGAGGGAATCATACTTAGTGGATGTAAATATATGTACTGATATGCAAGCATTTTGACATATTGTTAATTCTTAATTGTTTAGACATGGGCCCCTGGACAATTCAAAGTTTGATGTAAGTTTACATTTAAAGAAACAATTGTTTCAGATCTTCTTGTCAAGAAGAACTACAATGCTCATATGTGATATGACTATAAAATCATCCTGTTACAAAAAGGGCTCAATGTTTTACATATAATATCTAGAGAGTTATTTGAAAATCTTTTAATTCAGGAACTATTTTACTACATTGTCCAGATATTTTTATATGACTCCATTAAGCTGATTTTTTATGGCTAGTTTTGCTCAGCTGAGTGATGTGGATGGATCTCTTGTTTAATGAAATCCAGCCATAGACATATATTTTAATGTTGTAATATATTTGTAATCTGTTGGTGAAATAACAATAAACAACGAAACAAGTGAATGCTTTAATTGACATTTTTCAAACTGAAAAATAAACATGGAATAAAAAATGGATCTCACATACTTAATCATATTAGGTTTTGGCAATTTAAAGAAAATTGTTGAATATATACATGCACTTGTAAATATTCATTTAAACATTGAATTTTTAGGAACTGGTAAAACTATGACCCTTGTACAGTGCACCTAGAAGAGACCTTCCATTAGTTCCTGCTGGTTGTCTATAACAGGTCAAACTTTTAAAACACTATTCATATTATTCTTATTTTATATTGAAATGTTCAAAACATATTATTCACATAATGTCAGAGTGACATTTAATGAAAATGGGGTGTCTAAAAGTTTAAGTCTTGAATTCTTTCTGTGGTAGCAGTTTGTATTTTATGGAATGGATCTTGTCCGATTGACTGTTGATATGAGTACAGGGCAGCCTGAAGGTTCCCTGTGATCTGTTGACAGATCCCCAGGATCTCCCAGGAGATTTCTCTGTATGGTTTAGGTACAAACTGTCCCTGATCATCGTGGACTAGGACCTGTAGATCATCTAGAGCTGTTTGTGCTTGCGTTGTGTCAACATGTCTAGAGCTTAAAAAGTCTAGCATGTGTAACAGTACAAAGGGTGGAATATACAATGTATGCCATCTGTTATGTATACTAGACTGTTGCTCTGGTAATAGTTCACTGATATAACATACTTCATTGATAAGCCTGATATCCCCTACCTTAGCCTGTCTCATCTTTGTAGACCAGGACTGTCCCCCTACAGCCTCAGTATACCTTTCTTTGTCTACACGTCTCTCATACATTAGATATGGCTGTGCTAACTTGACCTTTGACATCTCTATAAGAGATAAAGCTTTTCTGTATTTGAGTGTCTTGTAATAATACATGGCAATATACAACATGTCAGAAACACACCCAAACTTGGCTGCTAATTTCAGCATGTAACAGGACAGTTTGTCTGCAATATACACCTGCTTGTTGACACCTGTGTTAGTGAACATGTTGTGTAATGTAAAAGCAGTGCACTGAAGGGTCAAGGCTGTATGTTTCTGTAAACTTGCAACTTGATACTGTGTCAGGGGAGAACCTATCAACTGTTCTACTGTGTGTAGGTACTTCATACTGTGCTGTAGGTCTGATGTGTGTTGTATATCATGAATATGTATCTCATTAAATAATTGTACATCAAACTCAGCCTCAGAGATCAGAGTGTGTTCATCAGTACACACCGTGAGTCTGGGATTACAGAGGACATCAATTATAGAGGACCTGATGGAGGGACTGTTTAGCAGCAATGCTATACCCTTCTCATACAACTCATAAAGTCGCCTGAATAAGGTTGTTTGTGCTTGGCCATGGATTTTGCTCAAAAACATGTTGTTTTCTAGAATGAAAAAATTTGGACAGATTCCCTCATACACCCATTTAAGGAGAAGTTTGAAGCAGAGCCAAACACCGGCCAGGAGATTTTGTGGACACCAGTGAGGTAGTGTGTTTTGTTGAATGGCCCAAAAAACAGCTGTTTTCATGTGGTAGGAACACAGTAGTTTATCTCCATCTCTTATTCCATTATTAATTATTTCCTTCAAGAACAATTTCAACATTCCATAAGTTAAGAATTGTGTGTGGTTCATCGAGTACACAAGTTTGTATTCTGCCTGAGAGAAAGAAATTCTCCATTCGTTATCTTCATGGTTTCCTAGTTTGTGTCCTATTGCTACAAAGTGGCATCCATTTCTGACGATGTCATTGACAACATGAGGTGGGGGCCATGAGTGACATCTGTCTATCCATGAGGAGGCAGGCCAAAAATCACTGACAAAGCAATGAGCATCATCATATTCTAGCAAACCACGTGTTCCACTGCTACATGGTCCATGTACTGTATCATCAGGTGTTACTGTAGTTCGTCTCATCTCTATGTATCTAGAACTTGATATATAAAGTCCCCCATTCATCCTCACACAAGATGACAACACTCCCTGCTCAGCTTTTTCAAATGGTAACCAAAGTAATGTAAATCCTGGTGGACTCTCAGAACTGTCACAAAGAATCAGTACCTGTCTGTTTGTATTGTAAAAGAAACAATGACGGAAGTTCCTGATCACTCGGTGGTTTGTTAGCCAGAACATTGTGTCTACGTCTGAATCAAGGAATCTAAATCCTTCTCTGCGACTACCACTCTGTAATATTTCGATCTGCATGCTTTTATATGTTTCATTTGTTAACAGTTCCATCAAATCCTCTATATCTCTCCTGGAGGTCACCTGTTGTGGGGTCCCTATCTTGTGACACATCCCCACATACACTGACTCGGACATACTTTGAACAGTTATTCTTCCTCTAAAATTGAAAGGACACAAGATGAGTATTATTCATGGGTGTGTTTTTTTCATCCAATGTGTATACATCAATGACCAACTGTACCGTATATACTCGCCTATAAGTGTTGTTCACCTATAAGTCGGTTACCTTTTTTCAGATTTATTTTGAAGATTTTGCAGATGACCCGCTTGTAAGTCGGGTAACTTCTTCAGGATAATCAGTCTACAGATTTTCAATCAAATTGACACATTTTATCACTTATAGCTAAATTCTAGATAAATAATATTGCTGGTTAACCCCTTTGTTATCATTTCTAGATGCAATGCATTTAAAAAGTGTTGTCTTTAGTTAAGATATCTATCTGGGTTTAATACCTTTCGATTTTGGACGCCATTTCGTTTCCTTATAAAACACTAGTGGTGTGTCGGCTTGAGTTGTTTTAGGCACCTACAACCAACAATGTAGCTTTTATTACCTCATTTGTAGTTAATTATGAATAGTTATAATAATAAAACGATCTTTATTTTTTTTAACAGGCCAGTATTTATTCATGTGTTTAATTTTTACTCGCTGAACATACCTTGCTGTTCTTTGATCCCACTATTGCTTATAGACGCCGGGATTTTTAATAGTGTGACGAATCAAGGTCTACCAATAATAGAAAATACGATGTTACAGGGATTTGCCATGGTTATAACCTGTTTTCCTTTTGAAATAAAAGATGGATTGTGCCGATGCTATATAAACAGCGGTAGTCGGCAGAATAGGAGAGTGTGATTACTGCAGCCAGACAGAGAACATCTCTAGGATAGTAGAGTAAGTAAACCGGCTAAAATAGGACTGAATAAGCCTTATTGTGTATAAAGGCTAGGTGGGGCTGAATAAGCCTTATAGTAAAGGTTACATCAGTTAATCAACCACCATAGCTTTGACACTTGGCAATAAAGGCTGAATTAAAGCCTGTATACCAGTGTCAAAGTGAGTCGGGAAAATCAACTGGTTAGAGAGTCAGACCTTAGGTCAGTAGCCAGAATTCTTGGTAAGGAATATTGTCTGGGGGCATTGGACAGGGGGTAGTTAGGTAGCCTAGGTTAGTTATTAGGGACATTGGTCTTATAAAAACAAGGGGAGACTTGTGGTTGATTTTCATTTGGGTTTAGGTAAATCCCTGTGAAATTAATATTTGTTTTATATCAATCATCGTAGATATCTTGATTTAGTAAATTTATTAAATTATTCAACATAAATATATTGATTGAGTTTGTTTCTTGCCTGAAAGATAAAATGTCATTTTGGAAAATAAAGTGTTCTGCAGAATCCTGGGTATAACCGGGTACCTGTCCACTTACAATTAGCAACCGCTCGGCTGGTCACACGTTACAATTGTTTTCT
This sequence comes from Magallana nippona, assembly GCA_033439105.1. Taxonomy (NCBI): domain Eukaryota; kingdom Metazoa; phylum Mollusca; class Bivalvia; order Ostreida; family Ostreidae; genus Magallana; species Magallana nippona. Next base: position 1,153,394 of record CM065923.1, read on the forward strand.
ATAAACAGAGTTATCTAACTTGTGGTTAGTAACTTTTGATTATGGGCGCCATTATCTTATTTAATCACTCATTTCAACTTGATAATAGCCCAAAAACGATTTTAAATGCTACTAAAAATAATATTGGAAAAAGAATGGCATTGTTTTTATATTCTCCAGACTGATTAGGGTTGGTAATTAGCCTCTTAAACTCGGTGGTGGCTTGTGTTGTCTTAAGTACATTTATACCTACAGCTATTATCACCTCAGGCGTAAATAACTGACTGCTTAAATACAAATTACTATATCAAAAAACCTTGTTTATATTTTTAAGATCTACATTTGCAACCTTTAATGTATTTATTAATGTGTTTATCTCTTTAGAAATTAAAATAAATATTCTTGTCAAGTATAGGGATCGCAAGTCAAAACTTGGAAGCAAAATGGCGCCCAAAAACAAGGTTATACCTAGTGGAAAAATTATCTGATTATATGTCATGCTAAAGTCGGACTTTCTATTCAAATGTCTACTCCCCTCCCCCCCCCCCAAAAAAAAGACTTATAAGCGAGTATATACGGTAATTAGAAAATTGTGAACTTTAAAATAAACTTACATTTGTGTTGCTCTGTCTAAATCCATAACTTAAAAGAATTTTAATTTTCTAATTTTGGCCATGGGGAAAACCCATTATATACAGTAAAGTAAAAGAACGTTTGGTTAATTACTTTGATATCAAGCAATGTGATTACATGATTCATATATTTACGCAACATTACTCTAATAATCCTAATAGTAATGTTAATTATGTGTATTGAATAACAATATCTTCTATAGGAATAAATACTGTAGCCTAGTGTCCAAAGAGAGATCACTCTTTTTATTACATAATCATATAAAAGGATTATTTTAATATTTATTCTCATTTTGTATTTTATCTCCAAAGAATTATTTTTTTATAAAAAGAAAACTTTTGATTTTTTTCAGATCTGTTTTGTGATTTTGCTAAAATAAAGTTTCATAAGAATGTTGAATGCCATACAGGACATTCATTGCAACTGGCCTTCAAGTCTGTTGGAAGAAAATAATTCAATTAAATAATAAACAAAGTACCATAGATTTATTGGATATTTACACAACAATTTACAAAGATGACTTGACAAGGTTTCCATGCAGCTTCACAGCTTGATGGTCCACCAGAAAAGAGAGAAATAAAAGCCCGCGAAACCGGTACGTAGAACCCGATATAAATATTAACTGAAATGCCCCCCCCCCCCCCCCCCATTAACACTCATTGATTATTCTGAAAATTTTAGCTTCATATTTCTAGTATTATTTTAAAAAACATCTCAATTTCAAAAAACCAAAATTCAATGGTTTATTGACATCACCATGTTGTCATACAGTCAAAATGAAATCAAATGACAGACAAAAGAATATTATAACATAAAGGCGATATCATGCAAAACAATTTCATACAATTTTTCATGGTTCCTAGGCCTGATACTGTCTTCTCTGCATAAAGCATTTATATATTAGTAGACACATAGACGTTTTGTAGTATTATAATAACATGGATTAACAATTTCTTTAATGGGATCAATACCACAGTCTAATTTATCATTAAAAATATCACAAAATTGAAATTAAAGATTATCATGCACAGGACAGTAAAGTACAAAATGTTTTTCATTTTCGACTATAATTTACAAGCAAAACATAAACGTTTTTCTTTAGGGATAATTGGTTTACGATATCTACCTGTTTCAATAAATAGTGAATGTGCACTTATTCTTAATCTTGTTAGCTGGGACCTTTCATGCTTTTTCAAGGGAAACTTTAAGTAATCTTGCAACTTAAACAATATATTACTGTAGAAATAAAGTTTTCCTGCGTTAGAAGACGAGATTTTATTCAATTGTTCATAGACCATATCAGCAAATGTTTTCTTAACTTAAACCTCAAATCCTTGCGGGAAATATTTAAAGATGTTAAGTTTAGTTTTTGTTGAAGATTAAAAATCTTGCTTTGCCATGAAGTATAACTCTTTATCGAAGCTAACTCTGTCTTCTTTGAAAGCTGATATTAAAATTGCATTATTATATGTGGTATTTTGATTGGTCAATTTACCGATCTCCGATCCTCAGCCATGGTCGATAACTAAATAATCCGGATGTTTTTTTATTTGAACCATAAATCTGCCTTTTATATAGACAAATTTAATAAGTCTTCTAATGTTATCGTACGATCAGTTTTTCAATGAAATGCTCCACGGAGATCTATAGCTAGTCACTAACAATAAGTAAGGGGTTCGAGCCACCGATGCATCTTTTTTTATCTTTTTTTTTTTTCTAAAATTTGATCTCAGCTGGTATATCTGTAGTTTGCAACGACTTTGTAAAATGCATGGATACCATCAATAAATTTCTTTTTATTTCATTTCATTAATAAAGTTTGAAGGACGAATAACATTTTCATGATGAAAAAAAATTGAGTCTGAGGTTCAGAGGACCTTAAGTATGAAAAATGTGATGGATTTCACATTTTAGATCCTTATCATAAATCGGGGAAACTTTGTTGATAATGCTAAGAACAAAACTTGTGATAAATTATTTTAGCTATTGATGATGCCAAAAAGCTCCGAGAATTGTCTGTGTCTGCCATAACATAACTCCTTCCATCTTGTAAAGGAGACAATTTATTCATTCGAGCCAAACTTGTGCAGAACTCGCTTAAGGTGTTCTTTCCCTCAGCAGACCAAACCATCTCTCTGGAACACACCCCGACCAAGAGAAGGAATGACAATGGATCACATTGAAGAGAGCAAGAGACAGGTAATTAGCGAGATAACTAGGTTGTTGTGCGTTAGATTATAGAGCCACTGTGTTAATATGGACAGCTGTTGTTGTTGCCATCGTTCGAATAGTCAATAAATAGGTATTTTAATTTATTATACCAAAGAAAACTTAATTTGTCAGTAATGCAAATTTTTATGATGATAATCATATTAGAGCTATCAAACTTTTAATTTAATGTAGCGACTTGAAATATGTCACAGGTGGTCTGAGTTTAAAAACGAGGAAAATTGAATAGTTTCCATGACTTTTCACCATGGGCAGATGGCATAAAAACTATTTCATGGTTAATTAGAATAGCATTATTATTCAAAAAAATATATTCCATCCCATTTCTTTTTACCAATAGTGCCAAGTTACAATGGCTAAAATGTCGAATTAATCATAACATTTTAACAAGAAATAGTACTATGTTTAGAATTGGGAAAGTTGATTCAAAATTATGTAATCTATGTCATCATGAAGAGGAAAAAATATGCCACCTAATGTGGAATTGCCCAACTGTACAGCACCTTCTTATTAACTTCATAAACTTATGTCAAACAAAAAATATAGATATTGAACTGAATCAAGATACTTTCATGTTTGGAGAATACAAAACTAGAGAAAATATTAGACAGAACAATGTTATATTTATGATAATTAAGCAATACATATACAGAAGCCGATGCTTTAAAAGTAATTCATCAGTCCTTGTAGTATTATACAAGATAGACTCATATACTAAGGCAATAAAATACACTGCAAACGTGAAAAACAAAATGAATGAATTCAATAACACTTGGAAAAGGTGGCAACCGTTGTTTACATAATTCACCTGCATGAGACGTAGATGTTAATATAACATTTATTGGACTTAGAATAGATAGTCCAATGAAATATCGCATTTCTCAATTTGTTAGGCTATGACTTTATACTAAAATCTTCGCTTGATAACTCTCAATTTGATATGTCTGTGTCAATCCCTTGCTGAATCATATAATAATACAATTATAAGCTCTTGTACCTTGTAGAGGGAGGTAGGGAGAAGGTCGACAAACACCAGTCTGCCCGGGGAGACAGGAGGTCGCGCCAGTGAAGGAACCTCTTTTCCTGTCACATAAAGTACAAATATACAGATGTACATATACATGTATAACAATGTTACAGAACTCATTTTTTTCACTCTGATGTTTAAAATAGAAGACTGAATTATTCTTTGCAAATCTGTCAAAAAATTAAAGGAAATGCCAGGCACATTTTAATTTGAAAGGTTTGACCTTAAGAACTAATGGTTGATTCTTTTATATCATTATTTAACAGGTTGTAAGATATGCATCTTACATACCGTAGTTATATCCGACCCTAATTCTTATAATACTATTTTGTCTATTGGATGTTTAAAATCAAACACACTGAAGTATCAAAAATAAATATATAAACTAACTTTTTAGCGAGAAATATCTGGAAGATTCGTGAGAACTTCGTCATCGCGAATATTTCTCGCCGAATAACAGTCTTTGCTGAATTGTTGTTAAATAACAAAACAAGTGGGAATAAAATCTGATCGGGAAAAATAGTTGTCCCGAATCAGTTTATTTCTGGTAAATCACAGAATACTGTTTTCTAACTCAATTGAAAGTATCAAATCCTCTTTAATTCTGTAAAAAATGAAATAGAATCTCATTTGATGTCACAGTGAAAAACTCACCAACAAATAATGAACTCTTAGCATGCTTATGTTAACATGGCTTTATCCCTTTACTTGAAACTGGAATTTGCATGAATTAATGGCACAATTAAATCAAAACAATTGTACTCTTCGAGCAAATAGCACAATCATGTATTAGCACAATCATGCATTAGCACAATTATGCATTAGCTCATTTGATAATAAAATGTGTAAAATCTGCTTACATTATAATAACATGATATGTTCATTTTAACTTGATGAATAAATAATTGTTAGCAAACCACAATGTAACATAACTTGTAATACATACCATATTTATTCTTCTATTGATGATGTACCATAAAAACAAAAGTAACAACAAACAACAATGCTTACTTGATAACTTCACTGATGCATCTGATCTCTCCAATCACATTTATTCTGTCGGTCTGAAGTAGATCCCTAAAATAATTGTAAATAAATAAGACTGATTACTATAAGGCACCCACACTCTTAATAACAATATTAGGGCTATAAACAATGTGATCTAATTCATATGTAATAATAGTGCAACACTTTACTTGTTTCTCAGTAAGGTTGAGACTTCTACAGTTGACAGAACTTGGATATCTCGCTTTGTGTTCTGATCATCCTCTTCTTTAGAGAATCTTGAAACTCAATATAGTTCAAACCTGCAAGAGAACTCTTTATAAAAGCCAACTTTACATGAAGATTAAATTAATTACATAGACTTTGGAAATTCTAATGTTTGTAGTGGGTACTATCAACATTTTTATATTACATAACATTCCTTCCAATTTTGAGACTAAAAAATCTAAATTCACCTGCTTTCAAAAGAAATGGCCACTGTTATCATCAGATATCAGTCATTACTAATTTGTTCCATCAGATATCAGTCATTACTAACCTGTTCCATTAGATATCAGTCATTACTAACCTGTTCCATAAGATATCAGTCAATACTAACCTGTTCCATCAGATATCAGTCATTACTAATTTGTTCCATCAGATATCAGTCATTACTAACCTGTTCCATTAGATATCAGTCAATACTAACCAGTTCCATCAGATATCAGTCATTACTAACCTGTTTCATTTGAGACCAGTCTCCATGACGTCAGAATACAGCAGGAATCCTTGGTACAAATCAGGCTATGTCTGATGGATTCTATCACCTGTAATAGAAAGTTATGTCTGATGGAGTCAAGCACCTGAAATAGAATATATATATATATATATATATATATATATATATATATATATATATATGTATATTTATCACATGTTTATCTCAATATGCGGTGGATATCACTCATGGGATAAATTTTTGATATTCCACTGTGTGTTCTTACGCCACATGACGTCATAATTAAACATTACGTAGGTTTAGCCGGTTGATTGACGTATAATGAAAAACTAAAAAATAATACAGTTGAATAGTGTTGAGTTGTAAAAGTGAAGCATTTAATGTTGTTTTATTTATTTTTCATGAATTCATAAAGAAATTGTTCGAAAATGAAATGTTTGTTTGTTAAACTTCAAGGAACTTTTTTCCATGCGTAAAGTTGTTGACGTCTCGTAGTTAATGTGTTGTGCGGCTCACAATTATAATTTGTACAGAAAAAATTGAGATTACAAAAAACGTTGTAAAACATGTGATAAAAAGAATCTCTCATGATTTGCGATGGTATATGATATTTATCCAACTCGTTGTGTGTTTTCTACACACAACTCGTTGGATAAAAATCATATACCATCGCAAATCATGAGAGATCCTATATTTATCACATGTTTATCTCAATATGCGGTGGATATCACTCATGGGATAAATTTTTGATATTCCACTGTGTGTTCTTACGCCACTTTATCTCATACGTGTGGTGTATACTACCCGTGTGATAAACCTTTGCTTTATCAAACGGGTGATGCTTTATCAAATACTTCCGGTCCGAACTATTTTTAACACAGCCCCTCGCTTCAACGCTTAAGTGACCTATTTTGGAAGACTTTCTAGTATTTTCCATATAGCTTTATCTACTTCCAAAAATTGATTTGAAATGGATTTTGTCGAAGATTTAAATTACAAATATAAAGGAAAACACATAACTGTGAGGTTTATAAAACTGCAAATTAAGTTAGCTATCAAGGAGTTCATTCTGATGACGCAATGAAAACAGAACGCTTTGGTTGTGTTTCTATACAAGAACTTACCGAAATAATGTCTCCCACGCAAGACTTTTATTTCACCAGCAGTAAGCATCCTTATTCAATATTTTCAACTTCGAATCATAATAGGCTAGTGCTCGTTTTATAAAACATCAACAACTGTTCCTCGTTCGAGTCAATTCAAACTAACGAGCATTCGCAACTTTGTGTATGTCAACAAACTTGATTATTCAAGTCTTCTGATCAGTATTTCCATTTAATTAAGTGATTAAGCTCTAAGAAAAATTATTTAGAGATAAAAAATTATTTCAAGGTTGATTGCAGTGAAACTTTACATTAAAACAGTTATATTTATCTCCGAAATGACGTACTCAATTGTATTGCGCAAGGTCACAATAACCGCATAACACAACGTTGCATCATCGTTTAATCTTTGAAAAAAAAAATCAATTCGGATCATATTAGGGGCTGTCTCAAAAGCTTCATAATATAAATCAAATTGTATGAGATAAATAGAACATCTATAATTGTGTGATTTTATATTTGCTTTATCCAACTCGTTGAAATGGTTATATTCGCTCGGCAAGCCTCGCGAATATATACACCATTTCAACTCGTTGGATAAAGCAAATATAAAATCACACAATATAGATATCCTCTATTGACGTCATAGTTAAACATTACGTAGCTTCATGCGGATGATTGACGTAGAATGAAAAAGTAACAAAACAATTCACTTGAAAAGTGTAGAGTTCTAAATGTGAAGCATTTAATGCTGTTTTCATTTTTTCTTTCATGAGTTGATAAAAATATGCTCGAAAATGAAATGATTTTTGTTAATCTTTAAGGAACTCTTTTTCCGTGCGTAAAGTTGTTGACGTCTTGTAGTATATGTGTTGTGCGGTTCACATTTATAATTTTTATAGAAAAGATTGAGATTTAACAAAATAAGTGGTAAAACATGTGATAAAAAGAATCTCTCATGATTTGCGATGGTATATGATTTTTATCCAACTCGTTGTGTGTTTTCTATCCCCTCGCCAAGGCTCGGGGATAGAAAACACACAACTCGTTGGATAAAAATCATATACCATCGCAAATCATGAGAGATCCTATATTTATATATATATATATATATATATATATATATATATATATATATATATATATATAACACAGCGTATCGATAGAAATTCAGGGGCATGTCATTGTGGTCGGGGCCACCATCGTCTGCTTGGGTTTAAAGTGAAATACATATGAATTCATGTGTTCAGCAGTGTAGACAGATAGATATTCAGGAATTCTGAGATCAAATTTAATCTCATTCTCTTCTGATGGATATCCATGCTATTTTGGATAGTTAATGATACAGTTAGAATGACATTTGAGCTACTGAATTGAAGTGGGCAAGACCAACAGATCTCTTCATTTTTAAAACAACAATCAACCCAAGTTGGGGCTGAATTTCAAAACATGATGTCACATTTGTATGTTACAGCTGAATAATATCTCAAAAGAACAATTTTTGTCTTGTAAAATTGTGAGACATCTTTATTTAATTTTTTAGGTTGAGAAGAAAACGCAACAAGACAAAGAAATATGGTTTGATATCTGGTCGTGGGGCCTGGTTATGAGAAGTCACTATTAGATGCTGATGAATACGACGAAGATACAACTGTTTTTGAGATGAACAGAAGAAAAAAGTGAAACTTGTCAAAGGTGATATAATATTATTTAAGAATTATTTTCTGACATACAACGGTATTTATTCTTTAAAAATGTTCTCCTCTCTGAGTACATAGCACTGATGCATTGGGAGGCCTCTACCAAAAAGATACATTTTATGAACCCTGGGTCAGTGGTTCTAGAGCATGGGGAGGGGTACTTTATTGGTAGTGTAGTGAAGATTTATAAAAAAAAATCTCTTCCGCTGGATATTTACTTGGTAGATATATATAAAGCAGTATCAAGCAATTCTTTTTATACTATGATATTTGGGTCAACGTCTTCAAGAGAATGCTGGACAACTCGCCCCCAAGACAGCTCGCCACCAGTCTAAGACAACTCGCATCCAAAATAGGATAACTCGCCCCAAACAAGACAACTCGCCCCCAATTTTTAAAAACATATTTTATACGTTTTTGATTTGCAATTTGTTACTATTTCAATATTTTTCGAAAATCACAACGTAAATTGATTATAGTTTCTTGATTTTAATGTAAAATATTCCATAAATATATAAGAACTATTTGAAATGGACATTGTCACATAAGCACTAATAGAGATATTTTTTATACTTTAGTTCGTTTATCCGCTCACTTTTCATATAATTATATTTTATTTGAATTAGTTTACATGCACATTCGTTTATCCAGACTTGTTTTAGCAAGTTTCTTGACTGTTGAATACTTTGTTTCTTGTTTTCCATACTTTGACCCGGGGCCACGAACGTTGAATTTTACTCAACTCAAATCTGAGTAGAGTAAAATTTATTCTACTCTACTGAGTTTCGAATCAAAAAAGTGTGCCACGAACATCAAGGTAACTCAACTCAATTGAGTGACAAAACTCTGTATAGAACTCAAGAAGAGTAATTTTTAATGACATAAGCGGTCATGCATGGAAAAAAAAAATCTATAACTGAATAATAAAATCATTTCATATCTTATTTGCTTTCATTTTTGTTTCAATGTATGAAATATATCGATTGTGACGTCATTTTTATGTTTTGATGACGTTTAAAAAAATTTTGTCAATAATAATATCAATGTAAATAAATAAATTTCGAATGTTGAAAAAAAAAACACCTCCGAATAACGAAACATCGATTTGCTTGTAATGATACGGAATTCAATTTTAATGATGAGTATTAAGCCATTACATATTTCTATATTTGTTAGTTTTACGCAACAATTTCAATTTGCCTACCACATTGATACGAATGAAGAATATTCCTTTTGAGCGATAAATACATGCAACTAATTGTTCTGTACGACCCCGTTTTTGTTAATAATTTTTTTTTAAAATTAAATGTTAATGTTGCCACAATATACTCAAGTGCGTAGCAGTTGAGGAGCGATCGGAAATAATATGGCGATTTACTAAGTGCCTTATGAATTCATGTCAACTGTAAATAAAACTAAAACATATAACGTTAGTGTACTATTGCATGAAATTGCTTTTTATTCAGAAATTATGGACTTCGAGTCGAGCGTGGAGTGCCACCAGTCAACGTCATCCCAGAGCATCGCCAGTTCAACCGTTCCGGCTTGCAAAACCCCCATTGTGTATCAAGGTGGAGAATCTACATTTAACAAAAAGCAAAGTTTGGTTGATCTACAAAAACAGCTGTTGATGAAGGAGATGCAAAAGATGGAGATGGAAATGGAAGTGATGGAATTGAAGAAGGAGAAACTGAAAGAAGAAATTCAGCTTCTAAAGTTAAAAAAGGAGAAATTAATCTGTGAACAATAAATTATCTTAGTTCTGAATTTATCGGTGTTTTTCCTATTAAGATAATTACCAGATTATCAATTTGCAAAAAAGGTCTGTGCGATATGGTCCCGCACTGCCTTCCCTTCATTCCGACCTCCGTTCATAGCTGGCAATGCAACTTCGTCTACTATCTGTCTGTTGAGCGGTGGGATGTCAACAATGTCCTGTCGCTCAATGCCCAGATTGTGCAACACAACACAGGCCACCACAATAGAACAAGCTTGTTCTGGCTGAACTCATAATCCTTTAAATACAAATAAAAAAAGTCAAAATTAAAGATCAACCGCAGTAAAGTATAAAGGAAAATTGTACTTTGAAAAAGTTTTATGAGTAATTTACATGCTAATATTCTAAGCATTTGTACATATTACCTATTTGAAGGCAAGCAAATCGCCTCTTAAGGATACCAAACGCTTGCTCAATCGTCACCCTAGTGCGACACAAGGCATTGTTGAAGTTTTCTTCGACTCTGTTTGATGGAGTCAGGTAGGGTACCATCAAATATCTTTTTAAGGCTTAGCCAGAATCACCTAGGATCAAACCTGTGCGCGCATCTAAGTGAAAGGAAAAATGAAGTGGATGAAAAATATATATACATGTATATTTTATTTGTCATCCTTTTAAATTCTTGTTTATATGAAATAAATTGATTTTTACATTTATTTACTCACTAGTCTCAAATATTCTGGCGAGTGATGATTCTTTGAATACACGGGAATCGTGCACACTTCCGGGCCATTTCGCAAAACATTTCACAAAACGATACGTAGCATCACAAGCCATCTACAATTCATACTCATTTAATGAAGATAATTATATTATGTTAGGGTGGCTATAGGATAGGATACATGTAGTTATAAATTCAATTTTATAACAATATCTCAAAAATTGAGAGAGAGAGAGAGAGAGAGAGAGAGAGAGAGAGAGAGAGAGAGAGAGTGTGTGTGTGTGTGTGTGTGTGTGTGTGTGTGTGTTATTATAACATGTATGACCTGCACGTTTACAGCATAAAATCCTTTCCGGCATACAAACTCCGCCTCGTTTTGCAAAGGACATCGGATCCGAATTAAAGTCCCATCGACACAGCAGACCACATTTGGAAACCTTTTAATAATTTCAAAGTTTGCACTCATACATATCGGAAACAAATATATATATATGAAAAAATTCCCCATTAAAATTAAAAAGACGCAGACTTCGTTTCTTCTGTGATCAAGTTCGTTAAAAATCGTGATTTTTATATTTGATATATATAATCACACTTTATTCATTTCATTTTCATTAACTATTAATAATACCGAGCGCAGCGAGAGGCGGGCGAAGCCCGCCTCGCGAAGCGAGGCTTAATGGTAACACGTATATATAAGAAAATCAGTGAAAAATAGAAGTTGGATCAGGGGTACTAAGGGCCAACAAATTTTCTTCCAGCCCTGGGCGCCGCCATATTGGCCGCCATTTTGTGCGGAAACAAAAGTTAACTCGATCATTATATGACTGTTGCTTGTCGATGTTTTTTGTCCCGAAACTCGATCAAAAACTTTCCAATGTTTGATTGAAAGTAATTAAGATGAAAGTAATTGACTGTGCAAACTATACAACTTTTAACAGTGCTTTAATCAAGAAATACAACTAGTTTCACGTATGTCTTATCAAATTATTAGATGGAAAATAAAATCATTAACATCAAGAAACCGATCTTTTAGAGACTGAATAAAGTAGAAAAAAAATCAACTTCGGAAAATTACAAGCATTGAAAGAAGAAAAAAAATTCTCGGAATCAAGAACTTTTCTTCGGCTATTTCCGAAGACAAAACTTTTACGTTTTACGTATGAAACATGACGTCATAATGAAGACTGAGCACGCGACCTTTAGTTTAACTCTGGCATATGATTTGAGTAGATAGGCGGATCCTACCGTGTGTGTTTCAAATAAATTTTGTTATAAAAAAAAATCAAACTGCACTCTGTTGAATCTAGCTGCGCTCGGTCCAACGGTCACACCGTTTACATATTATTTACATTTAAAAAAAAAAAAGACTAAGGGGAAAAATTATAATATCATTAGGTATATGTTGTCCTCTCTCTCTCTCTCTCTCCTCTCTCTCTCTCTCTCTCTCTCTCTCTCTCTCTCTCTCTCTCTATATATATATATAAGGTTTGGTCGTTTGAAATATAGTGATGTATAATTTTTATCATTTGTAAGGCCTTAATAAAATTATTTGATAATTGTCCTATGGCCTTGCCATACATTACATTTTGCATTTAGAGTGACCTCCCTTGGAAAAAAATAACTCAAGACGCTCGCTCTATACGACCATAAACGTTGGTAAGATATGATTTTCTGTATTGAATGAGTTTATTTCAATTAATGTAATTAATCTTACCAGCCAATTGATAAAATTTGGTTCTGATAGATATATTGTCGTTTTGTGACGGGAACTTAATGAATCTTGCAGATAAAGCAGATAAAAGGGAGGTAACTGCTCGAACTGCACGTCCAACAGCTGATTTGGATACACAGAGGGAATCTCCGATCAGCTGGTAGAATGATCCAGTGGCATAAAACCGCAAAGCTGCCAAAACTTGTAGAAGGGGTGGTAAGGGACAGCTTCGTTGTGTCTTGTGGCTGAGAGTGTCCGAAATCAAGCCAAAAATGAAGAAGATCGTGGCGGATCTAAAGCGATACCTCTGGAAAATTTCATCTTCGGACAAAAACTCTAAAGGATTGCTACGGTCTCGTACCGTTCGCCTCGGAACTCGCATCAAATTCAATACAAGGATACGTCTGGCTGCCATTTTGAATGCTGAGTTATACGCTTGAGACAGGTGCTTAGCAATCTCAGATATTTTGAGAAAAACTCAAGACTTTTTCTCAACTTGAGTGAGACTCTATTTTCGTGGCACACTTCCTTGAGTCAAATTCAAGGATTTGAGAAAAATTCTCAGATTTGAGTAGAAAAAGACCGTTGAGTTCGACTCAAGACGTTCGTGGCCCCGGGGACCAATGTGAAAAAATTAGGATCCATTGGAAGCCCTGAAGGAATATTTTGGAATCAAATATTTCTACAGAATGTGTTACGAAATAAGATTAATCTGTCCAAAACTAGCGCAAATTTTTGTGCGCCATAAATTGCAGTTGTTTTTACTATGGGAGGCACTGTAGCCCCCAGGTCATCCATCCGATTTTTTTTTTCAGACCAGGCGCTACAGACCTGCAACTACACTCAACCATTTTGTTAGAGCCATTTTAACAAGACAGCTGACTCTCTGTATTATGTGTATTATGCAACTATCTACCTATTGCATCAGAGTTGAAAATGACGCTTGTCTCCAACAAATACACAGATAATGTAGACACAGCACTAGTTTCGGACAAGTATTTGATCGTATTGACCAAAGAGGGGACAATGAAATAGACAGGCCAACATCACATTGCTGTTTAACACAACAATAACAGTCTATTGGCCTTAAAGGTCTTAAAAATCTTTAAAGCTGCATTGTCCGATTGTTTGGCTATTACAGTATCAAATATCTTTGCATACAAACTAATTATCTTAGAAAGTTATTGACCATCAAGTAATCATTATTTAATTATTATTATATTCTAATGGCTTTTGATATTTTATAGCCTTAAATTATTTCACCTGTATGGTCACTTTCATACATGTGGACAGGATCAGGTGGTTTACTATAGCCGATAGTATGTTTTTATAATTTTTTCCCGCTTTAACTGAGTAGCCTTTGGCACAGACCAAGGCTAGGCTTCATTTTTAGAAAGACTTGTTTTCTTCAAGAGACAGTTTATCTTATTTGTTCATTTGCCCAACATTTAGGAAGCAGTCAGTTATAGTGATCTATTTTTGGTATTCTTGAACTTTAATAGATAATGATATTTTCTGTAAATTGTTACATTTGGCTAATTCTATATTTTGAGATTACAATATCTTATTTATGAAAGAATGTATTTTATAAAGTATCCCAGTAATTCGTAGTTTTGATACCTAAGCTATAATTTTTTATTTGTGAAAGGTTAGTTATTGTTACCATATTTAATACTTGTAGTCAGAGAGTACCAATATCAGAATATTCAGCAGCTAAGCATGTGAAACCTTGTTCCATAAACAGGTGATCGTTGCAAAGCTATATTTTTATGTTTATTATATGTATCTTGAAATAATGTAATCTACAAAGGAGCTACACTGAAAGTTTATGTTTTTATTTAATTAAATATTGATATTAATATAGAGCATATTTCTATATTTTTGTAAATTGTATTCAAGGGCAGTAACTCTTATCGACCCTGAAAGTATGATGCATTATAACCAGAGTAATCCTTCTTTACAAATAGTTTGATTAGTGAACTCTGAGCAGTAATGTATTTCATGAATATATATTTGAATATGATTGTATTCTTTATGCTGAAACTTATTGTAAACATTGATCATTTTTATGCTGACATATATTAATTATATTACAGGGTTTAATCCTTTAATCCCTATATCATCCGATTAAATGAAGAACGCTTAATTGGACGTGTTTATTTTTTGGAAAACCCTCTACTACATTTGAATATAATGCAACTACCATGTTCCAAGTTTGTTGTCAAATGCACAGGTCATTGTCAATGATGCTAAAATGTCGATAATGTATATAGATATACCGAGGTTATATTAATTCTTGCAAAACTTACAAATATGATATGTCACCCTTATATTCCCCTTTAACTACTTGTGCATCTTCCATTTGAATTGATGATTGCGTCCTTGACAAACCATTATTTTGAACGAGAAAGTAATCTACCTATACAAGAATTTTAATTGTTGTTTGATATGTTTCAGTGCTGACGGCGACTTTTGGTGACTCTACAAACAAAGACCACCGAGTACCACACAGGGAAAATCGTGTGGGAGCCGCCAGTCATCTACAAGGCCTACTGTCCTATTGACGTGGAGTACTTCCCGTACAACATGCAGAAGTGTTTCATGAAGTTCGGTTCATGGACCTATGAAGGTCATGAGGTGGACCTGCATCTGTGCGACTGCCTGTGCGACTCACAGGCAGTATTCTACGAGAATACCAAGGAAAAGGTGATCAACCATGGGGTGGATCTCAAGGACTTCTACCAGAATGTGGAGTGGGACATCATCAACGTCACGGCCCGCCGGAAAGAAAAGTTCTATCTGTGCTGGCCAGAACCGTATCCAGATATTACCTTTAACATCACGCTCCGTCGCCGAACGTTATTCTACTCCCTGAATTTAATCATGCCATGTTTATCCAAATCATGTATGACGGTGCTGGTGTTCTACCTTCCGTCAGACAGCAGGGAGAAGATCACCCTGTCCATCTCTATCCTCCTGGCCCTCACCGTGTTCTTCCTCCTCCTCTCAGACATCAACCCTCCAACATCTTTCGTCATCCCACTCATTGGGAAATACCTCCTCTTTACCATGATAGTTGTGACATTGTCAAAATTCCTGGCGTCTACACGTTGGGCATTCACTTCAGGAAACCTTCCACACGTTGAATGAGTCTATTAATTAAACGAGTGTTCAGAGAAATTCTTCCAAAGATTTTGTTGATGAAACGACCTGATGTTGACAGAAAACCAACAGTTAGTGTGCGAACTCCGAACAGACTGGAGCACCAAAAAATCTGGGAATCCAAGGGACTGGCTTTGGAGAGATCTGCGAGTCCAGGGAAAGCTGTCTGTGTTCAGACTCCCACGACTGTGATGAAATGAAGAGGTATCCGCTGAATGAAGAGGCGCTGTCTGGAGTAAAATTTGTGGCCGACCACAGCGCAGATAAAGACAACTGGTGAGTTTCATCTAGAGAAAAACAGTGGAATGATAAAGAAAACACCTCGTTTCATAAGTATTCAATATTTACTTCATTCTCACAAACATGCCTATGATGCATGATTTTTAAAATATATATTTCAAAACAATATAACAATGTAATGTAACAAACACATTTGTAACATGATCAAATGGTATACCCCTTTTTATCCTTAAATTAACAGGGAGAAAGGGACTGGAAGTATGTTGCAATGGTGATGGACCGTCTGTTTTTGTACATTTTTACAACTGCTTGTATATGCGGAACTCTGAGCATTTTTCTATACGCCCCGTCGCTGTACGATCCAAGAGAACCGTTAAACACGGAAGATGTCACAGACTGTACCTATTGAAGATGGCATGGATATATCAGACTTTGATGAGATTCATTGGTCGTAACAAACAATTTTAAAAATATGTGAGAATCATTTACAGAGCCAATTGAATTGTTAGGGCAGGTTTGATCAATCATCTTTGCATCAGATAGTTCTAAGATGAGGAAGTTAAATTGTTCATGACGTAAGAAGTGATATCAACATGGCGGATGTCCAGACATGTCAGGTGGAGGATTGGCAGACATCTTGTTTCCACTTGTCCACAACCTGTGTCCACTGCCTTCATTGGAAAATCTAGAACACAGGACACATGATCTCTTATTCTGAACATAAATAAATTTTATTTTGTTACTTCATGTTTATATTTTACAACTGAATGTATTAACAGTGGGATTCATTAACTATCATGTACATAAAGAGCTGAAAAGATTAGTGCAGCCAGTCCAGGAAATTAAAATTAGATATTGATTCTATATTTAACAGTAAAAAAAATAAAATAAAATAATTTTGTTCAATTTACTAAGAGTAACATTGACATTCGTAAGATATCTTAGAGCCAATTTGTTACAAAAAATCAGCTGATAGTATATCATACTATCATGTTATAAAATCAATATTAGGTCATTTACCAAAATATGTCAAATTAATATAACTTTTTCACTTCATTTAAAAATAAATCTTTATAACATTTAATGAAATTTGTAATGGAAAATATATGTTATATAAATGATAAAATATGTTAAACTTTTGCCATTTTCTTAAGATTTATAACAGCTTTACCGGGACACGAATAAGAATTTGTTATAGCTGTAAATGCGCTATATCTGTATAAGTTATATTCGAGTTTGGCTGTATTTTAATTTTTTTTAGTGATTAAAAATTTCAAAGTATAAAATCACAAAATATGAATATACTTTGCAGACATGCAAAAAATTGCACCCCCAGAAATATGTTATTACATGGAAGTCCATTAATTAAGGTTTACCTGATATGGAGGCTGCATCCAAATTACAACAGAGATCTTGTGACATTGTTTGGCTGTCTAGCTTCAATAAAAGTTTTTTGGGCAAATGGAGATGACTTCCTCCACGTAAGGTTTGAAGGAAAAACTCAACACTGCTTCCATTATCATCATTCTGTAAAGTAATACTGTACATATAATAAGTGCCATGGACATAAACCAATATATATACATTAATTGTTCTGGAAATATTGTAGGGTTTATTACTGAAGTTATAAATATGTCTCCTTGTAGCTTTACAGCTTCTTCCAAATTCTCCCATTCTATATCACTGAGTTCTAAAAGTTTCTGAACAACTCCAGAATAACATTTCACATTGGCAAAAGATGTTCCATCATCTACAGAAAAACTAAAAAAACATACATAATTACAAAAACATTTTAACATTAATATTCCATTCCATTTAAATATACTATAAGTACAACTGGTACCTACCATGCTGAAGATGAAAATTTGGTGCCGTGACCAGGATCACAAAGATGATTTTCACACTCTTCATTATATATGATGGAGTTGCAGTTAAGACAGGTGCTTTTGAAGGACAGCTTGGTTATCCTATGGATATGAGTAACACATTGAAAGAGTGACAGGGATGGGGGTCTCCAGATCTCACACAGATGATGGGGAGATGCATTCTTCCATAGAGAGTCCTTCATCTCTGGCTCTTTTATCTCTCTTCATATAAAATGAGAAGATACAACAATTACCTAATATCTAGAAAATGCAGAGATTTACAAATGTATACACAGATTTGCACCTTCTTATTACAAGTACGTATATGAGGGCATAATGTCAATGTCAGATTCTGAATTGTTAACTGTAGAGTAGGCCAAACAGTTGCAAGGTTTGACAAAATGAACATATTCCATAAATACTAGTATACCGCCTATGCACAACGTTCATACAGATCATGCATTATACCAGGTAGGCCTAACTATTTTTCGTGGGTGCAAATTTTGCATTTTGATTTGTAAATAGGTTCATTTATTTTTTGCAACTTATTAATTTATTACAGACTAAAAGATAATACTTTTGTTTTTGCAACTGAATTTTTTAAAGCTGAGATGAGACCAAAGGAATGTAAAATGGAAATCTTTCAAATTTCCCCCCATTAATTCCTATGTGAAACTTTGACCCTTATCTGCATGATGTCATCACAAATTGTAAAATACTAGTTCTATAGAAGATTTTTAAAATTATATCACAATACTGTAGATTCCTTCTTTTATGCGAGTACTTAATTCAAGTTAAGTAATGACATCTGAAGTAAAATGTATCAGAAAATTTTTGGTATTAAAATGTTCATAGAATATATATTAAAATTGGGTTAATAAGTCCACGGAAACCGGAGATAACCAACGGCCTTATGAGCGTTCATGGCATGGAGAAGGAAGACTACAGTGCGGTGGTTCAGAAAAATGGATCACACTTTGTTGAAATAACAGCATCAACAAAGGAAAATTGATGGGTACATATAATAAATAGCATTAACAGATGGTGTGATCATTCTGATGTGATAAGACAGTATCTAACTACATGTATGTTTACCTGAGAATTGTCCGTGTCCCTGCCCCCAGGATCTCTAGGGTAGATACAACAACGTACTGACAGTAGACTGAGCCATGCCGTGACACTCTCCTCTCCAGGTTACGGAACCTGATCACATGACCAGGGAGGAGGCCCAGGGGGTAGCGTGTGCTGTTCAGTGTCATGTACACAACGACCTCTTCCTCAGCATCAAGACTACTGACCGTTAAACTTATCTTACGATTATCCAGAGTGGATACACCTACAAGCAAGGAAACAAATGGTCAGTTTTGTGGAGGTGTTATATTTGGAGTTTTGCAACCCTCAAAAACAAAGGATAAGCGTCTTTACTTCTTATCATTTTACTTCAAAATGTTTGGAACTCTTTTGTGTATGGAGGCGTTCTTGTTGAAATCTCATAGCATACCATAGCATACCATATCATTAAGTCCTTCATTTCAATTCCTCATAGCATAGCATACAAATCTCATAGCATTGCATTGAAATCTCATAGCATATCATTAAAATTGCATACCATAGCATAGCATAAAATTGTAAAAGAATTGCACAAATTGACTGCAATGTGAATGCATTATGGTAACCTGAACTAATTATATACATGTATTAATATGATAGGCTTGAACAAGTAATTTTTCTCTGGATAACCAAAACTTTAAAATCAGTATGATTGATATCTGCATACATGCTACAGGTAACATTAATTTCACACTGACCCCCCCCCCCCCCTCAACTGAGAGTAGTCATTTAACCATACTGAAAGAAAATAATTGTGACTTTTAAAGGTTATACAGATAACCAAAGTGACAGGACTTGATCTGATATGATGAGTAAATGTTATAATGTGAAACTCACATGAAGTTGAACCATTGTGACTCCTGGTGTTTTTGTGATACTGCTGATTATTTGCTGGCAAATGTCGTCTGCTCTTAATTCTTCCCTCGAAATTCACCATTCTATTCTGAAAACTAAACATGCTTAATAAGAAATGGTATCAACATTATTAAGAAAACAAGAGGCCCATGGGCCATATTGCTCACCTGAGCAATGATAGACATAACTAGATACGATCTCGTTACGAGTAACGAGTAGGTCTTCTGTGCGACTTCTTTTTTAAATGACACCATGAATAATCAATACAATTTCAGAATTAATCCCCCCTACTTTCAGATAATGTATAAAAAATCCCTTTTTACGTAATAAATGGGCGTGGCAATGATTTTTTCAAACTATATCGTTAGGATCAACAACTTTGCATTTATAATGCATTACAAAATCTTTGTCGTTTTAATGTTATTTGTAGTAGACTTTATGAGTCATTTGGCCCCTAATTAAAGGGGCCAGCCCCTTTTTCTTAATTTTGTTGGAAAGAACGTTTGATACTCTACCACTTTTGTTAAATATGTCTTAACAAAATATCAAGTGATAAAAAAATACAGACCAAAACGTATGAAAATTTTGATTCAAAATTTGTACCCAATTTTTGTGCCTTGGAAACTCCAAGAAATGGCGCCACTGACATAAAACAACTTAATAGGGCAGAACTTCAAACTATTGTCTATCTATCCTTTAAATTTCATAGACATATCTCTGATCATAGTTTTTGAGATAAGCTCTGCACAAAATAGGTCGTAAAAATGTATAAAATGGCGGATAAATCGGTACCGGAAGTGAGACAGGAAAAATGTCAAAATTCTATTAGGTTCACCACAAGTCCCATCATCTGTGAAAAAATGGTTGAAATCGGTTGAATAGGTTTCCAGAAATCGTGTGCACAAAATTTGTGGAAAAAAAAATAAGAAGAAACAGTCCGAAAACACAATCTGATTAAAATCATATCTTTGATCCGCTCCTTGTTTTTCTACTGTCGCTACACGAGGATCTGAAGAAACCCCGCTTGAGGTCACCTCCTGGTGAACTTTGATTTAAGAATATTCATGAGTTATTTTGGCCAATCAGAGTAAATGTTAGAAACAGTAATTTCGGGTTATAATCAAAAATGGAGTCGTATGATGAAGCAATGGCACATGTTGGTATCAGCGAGCTAGAGACGGAACATAAGTTGATATTAGATGACCTCAGGAAATCCAAAGATTGTATTAGTAGACTTCCAAAACAAGTAACTGGGGAATGGAACTGACGATTTCATTGGTCAAAACAAAGTTCACCAGGAGGTGACCTCAAGCGGGGTTTCTTCAGATCCTCGTGTAGCGACAATAGAAAAACAAGGAGCGGATCAAGGATCTGATTTTAATCAGATTGGACGAAAACAATAAGGTCTTTCGCTGGAAACGAAATCAGCTTTATGGAGTCATATACCAAATGTTGTATAATAGATCCTGTATATAAAAAATTCCCCTGCATATTCTTATGTTTATCATTGAGCCCCTTTGTAACAGGATGATTTTACAGTCATAATACAAGTACATATTGAGCATGGCAGTTCTCGAGAAAATGATCAGACCTAAACAGCTGTTTATATATATGGACTATAAACCTACATCAAACTTCAAACCCCTTGTGAGGCCAAAGAATTGTCCAGGGGCCAGAGTCTAAACAATTTTAAAGAATCAACAATATGTCAAAATGATTGAATATAAGTAAAACCATATATAATAACATTTGAGTTTTTGTAGATAATTTAAAGGTTTTCCTTTGTAAAATTGGAATCCCTCCCCCCGCCCCCATGTGGCCCAACCCTCGTCCTGAAGATTTAAACAAACTTGAATCTTCCATACCTGAGGAAGCTTCAACACAAGTTACAGCTTTTCTGCCTGGTCGGTTTCTGAGAAGATTTTTAAAGATTTTTCTCTATATATTCCGATGTGAAAATTTGACCCCCCACTGTGGCCCCACCCTACCCCTGGGGATCATGATTTTATCAAACTTGAATCTACCTTAACCGAGGATGCTTTCATACAAGTTTCAGTTTTTCTGGTCGATCGGTTTCTGAGAAGAAGATTTTTAAATTTTTTTTTATATATATTCCTATGTAAAAATTCAACCCCCCATTGTGGCCCCACCCTACCCTGGGGATCATGATTTTATCAAACTTGAATCTACACTACCTGAGGATGCTTCCACGCAAGTTACAGCTTTTCTGGCTGATCAATTTCAGAGAAGATTTTTAAAGATTTACTCTATATATCCTTTGTAAAAATTCAACCCCCCCCCCATTGTGGCCCCACCCTACCCCTGGGGATCATGATTTGAACAAACTTGAATCTACACTACCTGAGGATGCTTCCACATAAGTTACAGCTTTTCTGGCTAACAGTTTCAGAGAAGAAGATTTTTAAAGATTTACTCTATATGAAAATTCGACCCCCCATTGTGGCCCACCGTAATCCCGGGGATCATGATTTGAATAAAGTTGAATCTACACTACCTGAGGATGCTTTCACATAAGTTACAGCTTTTCTGGCTGATCAGTTTCAGAGAAGAAGATTTTTAAAGATTTACTCTATATATTCCTATGTAAAAATTTGATTCCCCATTGTGACCCCACCCTACCCCTGGGGATCATGATTTGAACAAACGTGAATCTACGCTACCTGAGGATGCTTCCACACAAGTTTCAGCTTTTCTGGCCAAATGGTTTTTGAGAAGAAGATTTTTGAAAATACCAACAAATTTTCAATGATTTTTTAAGTACATGTATCTCCCCTTGAAAGAGGTCGTGGGACTTTATTTTAACAAACCTGAATCCCCTTCACCTAAGGATGCTTTGTGCCAACTTTGGTTGAAATCGACCCAGTGGTTCTGGAGAAGAAGTCGAAAATGTAAAAAGTTTACGGATAGACAGAAGGACGCCGGACAAAATGTGATCAGAAAAGCTCACTTGAGCTTTCAGCTCAGGTGAGCTAAAAAGCAAGATGGATTTATGAATGAACAAGAGAAATCTCTGGTTTTCTTTTCTCTCGTTGACATACATATATTCTCAAAACTTTCATTTGTAAAAAATATAATTCACAAGCTTACCTTTCTTTGGTTATCTCACTGATCTCTGAGAGTATACAAGTGTTCTGACACACATGACATGTCTAAAACAGAATTACAATAATCTTTCAAAAGGAAAGGAATAAAAAAAGTTATTTGCTCAACATATAAAATTCATGCATGTTAATTTAATATAGGCACTTGTACATGTATTACAATTGAAATCCCAGGCTTGTAATTTTTTTTTCCAGATAATTCAATGTATTGTAATGATATGCTAGCCTTGTAAACTAATACTTTGATACATACATCAGTCTGTGCAATGACATGTTTTGCGAGTCGGGCATGTAAAATGACATATATATGTACTAGTGTTTTGAGGTTTTAATTATTAGCAAAGAAATTCAGCTTTGGTAATTTTTTTTTTTCAGACTAGTTTTAATACATTACTTTCTACATCAACATGTATTACCCAGCACATTCATATGTCCTTACCATTTGTTGACACCTGTAATCTAGTTCTCTCTCAGTGACCCATAAATCTGAGGGGACAGGTACACAGGTTTTACCCCCAGCTTGTTTCTCAGCCTTCTTCATAAACCTCAGAGAACTCTTGGCAGAGACTGGAGTCAGTCCATCCTCCGAGGAGAACCAGTAAAGCTTGCCTGGTTGCAGTGCGTTGTACCACCTGACTGAGGCATTCTTGAACAGCAGGATTTTGGTGGCCGACAGAGTTCTCGTTTTGTTGTCACTTCCTGAGTCTGTCCGTGTGACATCATCAGCCAGGTACCGTTCTTTCCAAAATTTCAGAGCATCGTTCACAAAGTCATGAACTTCCTCCTCTGACCAGGAAGTGTCCAGGAAGTAACCAAAAGCTGTGAACCTGAAGCAAGGCCTCCCCGAACTCACTCCATCCAATAACAGGGATTCCTTGTGGATCACACAACACAGAACTCGCTCTTTGTTGGTGCCGACTTGAGACTTTTTGTTCTTCATAAGGATTTCAATGTCCGAGATTGACACAACCAGGTATAGGTCTTCCCTAACATCTCTGATATAACTTTGATCTCCATAAGAGTTACAGTTGGGGTACTGACAAAGTTGGAATTTTTCAAACACAATATGGTATTTCTCTATAACCACCAGACACCCATTCAAAGTTGAAAATGAGAGCTCGCTTCCGTCTCGTCCTGTCAGGATTAGACATTTGTGACACCCTGTATCATCCATCAAGAGAGCTCTCCCTGTATCAGGAGAGAACTGTATATACCCTATCAACACCTACAATGAAATAAACTAGCAAACTATAATTCACATAATGAAATGAGAACTTATTTAAATTCAGGAGTCCAAAACATTATTTTGAAATACATATGAAAAGATAAAGAATTTACATAAATTTGAAAATACATTTAGTGCCAAATACGGATACCGTAATCCAACTATTATTCTCAACAACTTTATTTTGCAATTTACCTGAGATGAACTGTTTGACAAATTTTTGCGACCAAGCCTTATCAACTGTTTTTTTTTCTAAAATTATATGGCAAATACTGGTCCTTGGGCTCTCGTTAACCTTGTGAAAATTTTTCGCACGCGAATAAAAGTTGGTTTACAGTATTGTCTCCAGCTGTTGGATAGTACATGTATGTGATGTTTTAAGATTTGAAACTATTATATTACCTTTAAGATTTTTGACTAATGCATGCATATAACTTGTGTTTTATACTGCTATGATATCATGAATTCCACCAACTCTTGGAGAACTTAATTAAAAGCTATATCATGTGATAACTACCTGAGTGACATCCTGATCTTGACTGTGGTACAACCAATATAGATCTGAGTTAAGGTGTTCCACAGTTCTCAAGTTCTGAATGATATCATATCCGACTCTGTGCATCAGTGCTGAATCAAATACAATGTCAGAGCACAGGGGGACAACAGGTAGGAAACTGCCCGAGGGCTGCAATATGTAACACAGAATTATTTTAAATTGACACATGCAGACAAAAATACTGATACTGATAGCTGATATAAAATACATTTTTTATAGATGGGACAACAGGAATAAAAGAATCTGAAGGTTGAAATATGAAAATGAGATATCTACAGATATCTAGATATCTACACACACGCATACACACACAGTGTTTACGTTAGTAAAAAATACTGATATTTGAAATAAAATGTGAAGATATCAAACTGATGTTGGATCCTACCAATCTTATCAAACTTAAAAACATGCAAAAATAATACTTTGTTAACAGCAATATTCTTGATACAGTAAAACTTGTTTAGAAATCTCGGATATAGCGAAGTTTTTTTAAGTCCCCGGCAAAATTCTTAACTAATCTTTGCAAAATTTTATGTTTACAATTAAAGCAGATATAACGAATTTACGGATATAGCGAACTGATTTTTGGTCCCGTAGAAGTGAATAATGACGAAATTTAACACTTTTATAACGAATTTTTACGAATTTCTTTAGAGTTTAAAAAGTTTGCACTACCATTTAACATAATAGTTATTATGAATTCATTATACGGATATAACGAATAACGGATATAACAAATTAAATCCATTGGTCCTTAGGACTTCACTATAACCGAGTTTTACTGTATTTGGACTACAGTGTCTACACATATTAATTTGAACTTGGAAACAAGCAGAACTAGTACATGTAATACAATAGGCTATAAAAAGGAATTTACTTTTGTACCCACTTCTTAATATTTCATTTACAAACAAACTTTCGGTATACGAACAGCATCAGACTTGGCATATGAAGCATAGATGACAATGTAAACATTAGATTGTTGAGGATATGGAGAGATTACACCTCATTTTTTTTCTTTTTATGCAGGTTTATTTTTTTAACTTAAAATTTTCATTCAAGTGACTTTATTAAATGTTACACATTACACTATATATCTGAAAATCATAATAAAATCTTGTTCTCATACAAAGCTATGTCTTAAATTTTTCTGATTTTAATCAATAAAATAGCAGTTTGCAATTCTGCTCTGATAAAACAATAACATTTGAATGTGTTTGAATCTGTACAGAAGTCTCTCAAGCGAAGAGCTCTGATTGCAGGGAAGCAACTCTTACAAAAATTAAGTCACCTTGGTGTCTATTTCCGTTCTAAGCAGTAGACAGCTGTGAGGCATTGACAGGAATTCCTTCATGTAGTCTCGTTTAGGTAGTCTTACTTCACAGTTCACATACTTCTCCAGCAGCCAGTCAAACCGACAGCTACAATCACATGTAAACCAATCTCACGAGAGCTACAATCACTGGTCAATCAGTCAAACCAGAGACATAAATACCGGTAACAGAGATTGGCAACTGATCGAAATCTCTAGGTCCCTATTGTAAAGTATTCCCAATCTAAATCAGTATATTTTTCTAATAAACAAATATATCGAAATAAAAACAGCTAAATCCTATTACCAAAACATTCAAAATATTATATTTTCATGAGTTTGTGTCTTATGAACACTATTAAAAGAGGAGTTTCAGGTGGTAGTTGGCTACCCGCCGTCCGAGATTTCATCAATGTTTTATAGCTGGCCTATATATTTTCTATACATTAATCTTATTTTTCAATTTATTGATTCAAAAACTTCTAAATCCTATGAACATTTTTCATAAAAACAATATACTTTTGGTTTAAGGTCAATATATCAATTAATTAATATGTAGTTCTCAAAGTACAGTTGGTCCCGTAACATTTTTCAACAACAAAACACCCTAATGGCGGAGTTGCCAATCTCTGTTATTTATGTCTCTGGTCAAACCAAGAGCTACAACCATAGCCAAAATTCACATTCCTCAACTTTAAATACGTTCCTTTTACATTTTAACACAATTGTTACAAGTACATGTATTCATTTAAATGACATGTGGTGATAATGAACAGTGCCCAAACCCAACAGTCCAAAGGAAAATTACAAAAAAGGAGCAGAGCAAACACGGAACTCTTTTCAAAAAGAAAAAAAAAAAAAAAAAAAAGAGAGGTAGGATCAGGTGCCATGGAGGAGTAAGCATCCTCTGCCGACCGGTCATACCCACCGTGCACCCAATGTCATATCGGTAAAATTGTCATTATCGGGGTAATTGTCGTAAATTGGGAAAATATCATGATCGGAAAAAACGGAGAAAAATCTATCGACAATTCAGTATTCAAATAATAGTTCAAAGCAGAGCAATCACGGACCTCTGGAAAACCTCAGAGGCAGGATCAGGTGCCATGGAGGAGTAAACATCCTCAGCTGACTGGTCACAGGAAAAGTCCGTAGACAATTAGCTGATTAATTATGGTCTAACAATTAGTATGAAAAATGTCAGTCAGCATGCGACCCAGTGGAAGATTGTATTTGCTGAATATGAAATATTCTGCAATATATGCTGAATATGAAAAGAAAATTTTAAGAAATCAAGATGCCTGGACTTACATGTATAATTAAAACAAAGAACCTATAATGTTAAGTAACTGTGACTCTTCTTACCACAGGCTGGTGTGAAACTTGTTGTACAGAGCAATAAGAAATCTGGAAAACTGGAAGATCATCATCTTGGTGACTGAATTTCTCCATAACCATTTCCTGATGAAAGCAGAGGGTTTAACACTCTTAAAAAGGAAGAACAGAATTTGTGAGAAAGCTATGCATTTACAGCAATGATCTATTGGCTTTTCAAAACATTTTTCTTTAATATAAAGAATAAAAAAAACAACTTTATAACAAACTCTTTAGTTTGTTCTTATTCATAAAAAGCCTGCTCATTTAGAAATTGCATGGAAGTGACATTTTATTCTTCAACTTACCCCTAACTCTGCTTTAAGACTTAAACAATAGAAAAAAAAATGACAATGGTTTGTGTTTTCTGCAAAAATCTTAACATTTATTAAATCACCTGTTTTTTAAGTAATGAGTTCCATTGAGAGGAAGCTTCATTTGCTATTTTACTTTAATGCATAGGCAGCTTTGATTACAGCTGGCAAAATGAATGCTGGGAAGGGGGGGGGGGGGGGGGTAATAGGCTCCATGACACTTCTGACACTGCCACTTACCTTGACGTGTGGAGTAACTCCAGAAAACTCGGTCACTCTAATACTGGAGCTCATACAACAAACAATACAGATCTTGGGAAACTAAAAAATAATGGGAAAAGTAAATCATACAGGAACAGTTATGCAGATCTAGGAAAACTGAAACATTGCAGGATATTTTGTTTGAAAAGGGTAATACATACAAGAATCCTATAAATTTATATAGAATATTAAAATAAAAGATTTTTATTTATCTATAAAGTATTTTTAAATTTTTTTTTTCAAGGAGAGGATATACACCTAAGGCCATGCCTGTTACCCAATCCGTATTATATTAATTAAATAAAACTATTTTTAAATTAAAAATCTTCAATTTTTTTTAAGAAAAGTGCCACAAAATTCCAACATGACACTTTGCAATGACTTAATAAGGTCAGTACATATCTTGATACATGCACCTGTTTGTAGGCACACATGTGACAGTTGTAGACTGTGATTGTAGAACCAAGGTGAAGGTCCTTGTACTGATGTTTGTACGGCAATCCACTCAAAATAAGCCTAAAACACATACAGAAATGTTTGTAGGGCAAGCCAATCAGAATATGCCTATAACACATACAGAAATGTTTGTAGGGCAAGCCACTCAGAATAAGCCTATAACACATATAGAAATGTTTGTAGGGCAAGCCACTCAGAATAAGCCTATAACACATATAGAAATGTTTGTAGGGCAAGCCACTCAGAATAAGCCTATAACACATATAGAAATGTTTGTAGGGCAAGCCACTCAGAATAAGCCTATAACACATATAGAAATGTTTGTAGGGCAAGCCACTCAGAATAAGCCTAAAACACATACAGAAATGTTTGTAGGGCAAGCCAATCAGAATATGCCTATAACACATACAGAAATGTTTGTAGGGCAAGCCACTCAGAATAAGCCTAAAACACATACAGATTATCAGTGACTACACCCCTAGTCTATCCAATGTTTGAACCATAGCTTCACGTTCTATCACGAATATTTTACTTATGTAAGCCTCGTAAGGACATCATACGTGCTGACCATAAATCATAATTCAAACATGTTCATCTGAAGTTTTCCTTTTTCAGTTTGTGACATGGCTAAACTGGTGCTCAATGTCTCTTATCATACAATTGTACATCTAACTCAAACTTTAACACTCTGTATGAGATATATATCATGAATTATAATGTAAACTTCTGCTCATTGTCTCAGTGTCTCAGTAGTAATCACTTCTTTCATTGTTTCATCAGGTATGAGTGTACGCACCATACACTTGTATCCAGCTGGTAGATACCAAAGCTCTCTAGGTCAGTGTTTGTGATCTTCCCCTTCAGAAACAAAATTACATAAGCAACTTTAAACTTCGATATCGAGTGAGGATGAAAGTTATAAAATTAATGTGAAGAAAAAAACCCTGAATATTTATTACAACTAACAAAAACGTCTAATACCTTATGTCTCCATCAAAAGTTGTCATCTCATAGAATCAAAAGTTGTCTTATAAAGAAACTGTCTAAATTATTTTTTCTTAACCCCGGTAAAATATCTATATATCCATATACTGTATATAATGTATACCATATTATCAATAAGCATGCATGTACAGTATTTTCCAGAAAATAATTTTCCAACAAGTTAGTCTGGATTTGAATTTGTGTAATACACTTATATCTGGATATTCCTATTCTTGTTCACATATGCTTGGCATTTAGCAATGTACTGTGGTTTAATCAATATTGGTTGAAAACCAATTTTCCCAGATTTTGTAGTCAAGTTGATCCATGAAAATGATTATTGAAGGGCAATTTCTACTAACATTTTGTATTTATAGGGTCATTGGCCACGAATTTACGTATCCTTGAAACTGTGATTTTATTGAATCCACCAAAATTGATACGCACATACCAGTATATTAATGAAACCACAGTACTTGATTATTAAGCTATAGCCTGTTTCTGTCAAAAACAGTAAACAGAATACACAACCAAATGTAATGCGTTAACGTTATCTCCCTCCATACCTTGTAGGTACATAATTCCTCGGGGCAGGAGGAGGGGGCAGGGCCTGTGTGTCCAACAAGGGTCAGGTTTGATGGGTTCTGTTTCAGCCAATCCTTCATTTCAAAGAGGAAAAATACACACTTTTTTTTTCATTATTTTGTTTTATGATGATTGACATATTATGATTCGGATTATAATTGACACATAATAAACTCACAGAGAGCGATAAAACCTCCATGTTTGCCATCGCTGGTAGTAACACCTCTGCATTCTTCCACGGAACCAAGACTCGTTTCTCATGTTCAGATCCCTTCAATGAAACTTGCTGGTGATACATTCTGGTACAAGTTTAATGTTCAAATGTTGAGTCAGTTTCAGTTAAGTCAAAGTGGATATAGGAACTAATAGTAACTTATCAATGAAAAAAAAACCTTGAACTACAGGACCAGGGTAGTAATTTAACTTTGAAATTTACCATGCGTTGGAAAATATTAAGGTCAGTAAAATGCCAATCAGACAAAAGACAGAAAATAACAATAATTCTCTTTTTAATAAGAAATCATTCTTTGAGTATTATGAGGTGATCAAATAAGGTTGGAGGTGATCAAATCCAATAAATCCAGAAGGGCTTTATGATAGATTTAATCACATCCGACCATATATGATCGATCAACTCATAATAT
Organism: Magallana nippona; assembly: GCA_033439105.1. NCBI lineage: Eukaryota > Metazoa > Mollusca > Bivalvia > Ostreida > Ostreidae > Magallana > Magallana nippona. The sequence goes on from CM065923.1 coordinate 1,184,005, forward strand.
CCAAAGAATGAATCCTTATTACTTATATTCATATAATACTCAGCAATTGTATGATCGAATATTAAAATACCACATTAGTCATTGATGAAATATTTTGGACTATGAATTACAAAACTCATTAGTACTGTTACCAAATACAAAGACACTCGTTTATGTAAATATCGCAGTTTATTGTAAAATAGACCATATGGTCCATTGTACCATAACAACAGGGATCAGGTAAATTGTCTTAGTTGTTGCCAAGTTGATCCTGTACAGCATTTTTTACAAATCAAAACAGTTTCTTTAGTCTTGTAATCGATCAGATACAGTAGTTAAATTAACACATAAGCAGCTTCGCATTGTTAACCACAATGTCCAGGCAGGGGAAGTAATCAAAATCATCGCTTTTGCAGATGAGTTGTTAGTTCTTTGTTTTTGGCTCACCTGAGCCAAAGGCTCAAGTGAACTTTTCTGATCCAAATTTGTCCCTTCTCTGTCTTTGTCATTGCCGTAAACTTTTCACATTTTCATCTTATTCTACAGAACCACTGTTTTTTTTTTTTTTTTTTTTTTTTTAGAAATCTTCCTCTCCAAATCCAATAGGTTAGAAAAGCTGTTACTTGTGCGAAACAACCTCAGATAGTGAAGATTCAAGTTAGTCAAAGTCATCATCTTTGGGAGAGGGTGGAGCCATATTTAAGGGTAAAATTTTAACCTAAAAATGTTTTTTTAATTTATTCTCAAAAAATCAAATGTATGGTATTACATGTACTTATATGCAAACATTTTGACATATTGTTAATTCTTAATTGTTTATACATGGGCCACTACTACACTGTCCAGATGTTTTGTATTCGACTCCATAAAGCTGATTTTATTATGGCTAGTGTTGCTCATGTGAGCAATGTGGCCCATGGGCCTCTTGATTTATGAAATCCAGCCATAGACATAGATTGTAATGTTGTAATTTATTGTAATCTGTTGTTGAAACAACAATAAACAATGAAACAAGTGAATGCTTTTATTGACATTTTTTTAAATTGAAAACTTACACAAAATTTTCCCAAAAGGCATCATAGGTTTCTAATGTAAAAAGGTTAAAGTAAAGAAAGTTGGAGTGGATTTCATGTACATAATTATATCAAGATTTTGGCATTTTAGAGAGAATTAATATTAGAGAATAGTTTATGTTTTTTTGTTTTTTGTTTTTGTTTTTGTTTTTGTTTTTTTTTTTTTTGGGGGGGGGGGTGATTTTTAAGCAAAATAAGGCATCTCATCTCACCTGCAAAAATCTTGTGTCATGATTTTTTTTTCATAGTCACCATTTCAACAATTAAGATCACAAAAAAAGAAAAAAAAAGTTAAACATATTTTGGTATCAATATGCCAAAAATTAGCACCTTTACAAACAACACAGATTTTGTACATCACATTCTTGTAAGTATTGATTCAAACATTGTATACTTAGTAATCATTAAAACTACAACCCTGGTACGGACACATCCAGATGAGATCTTCCATGAAGTTCCTGTTGGTTGTTTATAAGACCGTGGAACATTAACTGGCAAGATTGGAAATATACAGCTTACGTCAATTTCACCTGTTACAGTCAAAACATTTGAAAAGGGCGGGGACAAATTGACGCAAACGACTGAGAAAACATTGGATTGAAACTGTAGTTACAGAAAGTGTATTTTCAATCCACCTCAACGTTTCTAACTTGCTATATAAGTTAATTTAAAGCATTTTATCAAATATCAGCAAAGCGATTGAAAGACATTTTATTTCATCAATAAGTAAATAATCAGCAAATATGAAAAGAACCCAATTCGGGAAAGATTATATGCAAGGTAAAGCATTATCCGATGACTTTAGAAAATCAGTCGTCACAAATCTGAAATCAAGTGGGGCCATTGTTGAAACAGGGTTTATTCCCAGAGGAGAATAATTCAAATTCTGATTTAATAAATCCAAATTATACCCAGATAAAATTTTTCCTTTTTTGGCTGAGTTAATGTAGACGAATAATTATGCGCATTCATTGTTCATCTAGCTACACACTAACAAAAAAAAAATCACTTATATCGACATTGTTGAAGATTTCTGAGGTATGTAAATATTTATGAAAATTCTGTTACTGATATTAACGCTGGGGTGGATTGAAAATAAACTTCCTATAACTACATGCAGTTTCAATCCAATGTTTTCTCAGACATCCGCTTCAATTTGTTCCTGCAGAATTTCAAATGTTTTGATTGTAACAAGTGAAATTGACGTAAGCTGTATATTTCAAATCTTGCCTGTTCTGCGGTCTTAACAGGTAACACTTAGCGCCATTCATACAATCCTGATTCTGTTAAAATGTTCACAACATTATCAAGTAAGCTCACAAAATGTCAGTGACATATTTAATGAAAATGGGGTGTCTAAAAGTGCAAGTCTTGAATTCTCTGTGTGGTAGCAGTTTGTATTTTATTGAATGGACCTTGTCTGAGTGACTGTTGGTATGAGTACAGAGCAGCCTGGAGGTTCCCTGTGATCTGTTGACAGATCCCCAGGATCTCCCAGGAGATGTCTCTAAGTGTGTTAGGTACAAACCGTTCCTGATCATGGTTGACTAGGGCCTGTAGCTTATCAAGAGCTGTTTGTGCTCTCATTGTGTCAACATGTCTGGAGCTCAAAAACTCTAGCATGTGTAGCAGTACAAACAGTGGGATAAACAACATAGGCCTTTCGTTTTGTCTACCAGACTGTTGTTCTGGTAATAGTTCACTGATAAAACATACTTCATTGTCAAGTCTGATATGCCATGCTACAGCCTGTCTCATCTTTGTAGACCAGGACTGCCCCCCTACAGCCTCAGTATACCTCTCTCTGTCTACATGATTTCCATACAACAGATATGGCTGTGCTAATTTGACCTTTGACATCTCTATAACAGATAAAGCTTCCCTGTATCTGAATGTCTTGTAATAATACATAGCAATGTACAACATGTCAGAAACACACCCAAACTTGGCTGCTAATTTCAGCATGTAACAGGACATTTTGTCTGCAATATACATCTGTTTGTTGACACCTGTGTTTGTGTACATGTTGTGTAGTATGAAAGCAGTGCACTGAAGCATAGAGGCTCTATATTTCTGTAAACCTACAACTTGATATTGTGACAGGGTTGAACCTATCAACTGTTCTACTGTGTGTAGGTACTTCATACAGCACTGTAGGTCTGATGTTTGTAGTGCATCATTCACGTATATCTCACAAAATAATTCTACATCAAACTTAGCTTCAGAGATCAGAGTGTGTTCATCAGTACACACAGTGAGTCTGGGGTTACAGAGGACATCAATGATAGAGGACCTGATGGAGGAACTGTGTAGCAGCAATGCTATACCCTTCTCATACAACCCATACAGTTGCCTGAATAAACTTGTTTGTGCTTGGCCATGTATTTTGCTCAGAAAGAGGTTGTTTTCTGGAATGAAAAAGTTTGGACAGATCCCCTCATACACCCATTTAAGGAGAAATTTGAAGCAGACCCAGAAACCGGCCAGGAGATTTTGTGGACACCATTGATGTAGTGTATTTTGTTGAATGGTCCAGAAAACTACTGTTTTCATGTGGTATGAACACAGTAGTGTTTCTTCATCTCTTAATCCATTGTTAATTATTTCCTTTAAGAACAATTTTAATAAACCGTAGGTTAAGAACTGTGTGTGATTCATCGAGTACACAAGTTTGTATTCTGCCTGAGAGAAAGAAATTCTCCATTCGTTGTCTTCATGGTTTCCTAGTTTGTGTCCTATTGCTACAAAGTGGCATCCATTTCTGACGATGTCATTAACAACATGAGATGGTGGCCATAAGTGACATTTGCCTATCCATGAGGAGGCAGAGGGAGGCCAAAAATCACTGACAAAACAATGAGCTTTATCGTGATCAAGTTTGTTGTATTCATTTGTACCCTGTGTGGTAGTGCTACATGGTCCATGTATTCTGCTATCTGGAGCGAATGATGCACACATGATCTCTTTGAATTTAGAACTTGATAGGTAGAATCCCCCGTTCATCCTCACACAAGATGACAACACTGCCTGTGCAGCTCTTTCCAATGGTAACCAAAGTAATGTAAATCCTGGTGGACTCTCGGAACTGTCACAGAGAATCAGTAGCTGTCTGTGTATGTTGTAAAACTCAGACTGAGAGAAGTCCCAGATCACTCGGTGGTTAGTTGGCCAGATCATAGTGTCCAAGTCTGATCCTTGTAATCTGAATCCTTCTCTATTACTTCCACTCCTCATCATTCTCCTCAGATTATCTTGATTCTGCAACAGCTCCATGATATCCATTATATCTCTCCTGGAGGTCACCTGTTGTGGGGTCCCTATCTTGTGACACATCCCCACATACACTGACTCAGACATACTCTGAAGAGGAATTTCTCCTCTAAAATTGAAAGGACACAAGAAGAATATCATTAATGGATGTATTTCTTACCCAATTTGTATACTTCAATGACCATGCGGATTTACAGTCAAGTCATACAAAGACCAACTCGTATACAGGTCAACTCGTATACAAAAATTCCCGTATAAAAAACCTAAAGTCAACTCGTATACAAAAAATTCCCTTATACAAAGTCAAAAGTCAGCTCGTATACAAGAATCCTAAGTATGCCATTACAAAATGTTGTATACAAAAAAATGAAAGTCAACTCGTATGCAAGGTATTTTTGAGTCGTTATCTACAAATTAAAGACGGATTAACGTTAGTCTATTTACAGAAATATACATGTATACTTTTATAGACAAATTATCTACTGTAAATATGTTTGTAATATATACATGTATTATATTTAATATTTGACAAAAATAATATTTGATTATGTTTTTAACAGCAATCATATAGAGCTTCATAAACATGACATATCAAGGCAGAAAGTTGGAGATTTTTTTTTTCAATCTAATTAAGAGTAGGTATCTTAATTAGCCTTTGAGAGGTCATCGGTTTGGAGAACCAAGAAGCGCCGCGCTTGTTGTTTTAACATTTACCCGTAATCCGGTGAATATAATACGCAGTAGTGTACAATACGCACCCCCCACTTTGGGCCTGAAAGTGGTGGAAAAAAGCTAGTTCTGATGTATAATACGCATCAAAAAAATTGACCAAACGGTAATGCTGAGTATATCAACAAAGCAGTTATACTTTGTGTACACGCTCAATTTCATCGCGGAAATACACTACCGGAAATAAGAAAAACAGTAAATTTTTAGATACGGATTTATTGTAACTAATACATCGCGGTAATATCTTTATTTCATAATCAATGTTTTAAATAGACCTAGTATTAAATAGTCTACCGTAAATAAAATCAACTACTTTTAACAAGCGTTATATAATTGTTTTGTCATCACATAACCCCAGTGTAGTGAAAAACGGTGTACAGGTATAGGAGATAACGGACCTAATTAAATTCTTAAACGATGCCGATCAAAGTGATCAATTAGAGGCCTGGAAAATAATAAAATATGTGCACAAATAGTTGTGTTGTGTATAGTACACATAGCCTAAGGGGAGTGTCTGAGATAACCAAGGTGTCAAGCGTTAGCGGTCCGGTGGGGAGCACAACAATGGCTTCTATTAACGGAATAGGTTATAGAATTATTTATAGTCATAATTATTTGCAATAAATCAATTATCATTACATGAAAATGGTTAAAAATGAGCCAAATGATGTTTATGCTGTTTTCAAAGATCGGTTACAAATAGCATGTGGCCACCAAGTCCACATTCTATAATTAACAGCTGTAATGGCGGCGTACACGGAGAAAAAGAATAGGCAGTTCAAATTCAATTTTAAAGGCCATTTTGAAACAGTTTATTGATAAACAGACTTTAAGTATACATTTTCTTTAATAACATGCTATAACAAGGATTTATTAATATATATATGTGATAATGAAGTAATGTTACGATGTATAGAGGGGTATCGGTTAATTCTGTCTGTGGCCAGCATAGATAATACGCCAGTATGATACCCCGTGCTTCACCTAGGGAAAAAATATGTCAAAATCCTATAGGGATGTATAATACGCACCCCTTTTTCACGGTAAGAAATCCTGGAAAAAAAGTGCGTACTATATTCACCGTTTTACGGTAATGTTGTGATGTGTAGAAATAATTACAGAATAATAATAATTGGGTTGGCACAACTAAATGTCGTTAAAATCTTTGTGTAATTTCACATTGTTACTGAGTTTAATGATAAATAAATGCACACTAACTTATGTATCAAATGAATATTTTGTTATTTAATATAATAGAATTGATAAATATCGTTTTATATTTCATGTATACGAGTTGACTTTCATTTTCTGTATGCAACATTTTTAATTGTATACATAAGATTCTTGTATACAAGCTGACTTTCGGTTTTTTATACTGGAATTTTTGTATACGAGTTGACCTGTATACGAGTTCGTCTTTGTACAACCTGACTAGACTCCACCAATTGTAGTTAGGAAATTGTAAACTTTAAAATAAACTTACATTTGTGTTTCTCTGTCTGAATCCATAACTTAAGAGAGTTTTTTTTTAATTTTGGCCATGGGGAAAACCCTTTTGTAACAGAAAGTACAAGAACTTTTGGGTAATTACTTAATATAAAGCAATGTGATTACTTGCTTCATTATTTTAGAAAAATAACTCTAATAATTCTAATAGTAATGATAATTATGTGTATTGAGTAACAATATCTTCGAAACAAATGAATACCGGTACTGTACCTTAGTGTGCAAAGAGGGATAACTCTTTTTATTACATAACAGTTATTTCAATATCTTTTTATTTTGTTTTTCATCTCTCAGGAATCAAACTGTTTTGATTTTTTTTTCAGATCAGTTTGTGATTTTGGTAAAACAAAGTTTCCTAAGAATATAGAATGCCAGACAGGACATTCATTGGCCTTCAAGTCTGTTGGAAGAAAGTGATTTAATCATTGAACATTCTGAAAATTTTTAGTTTCAAAGGGTGTAATTTACAAAAATGTATTAATTTAAGTATGGCAAATTAAATATGGGGTGGATTTCTTACATTAGATCCTTATCTAAATCTGGGAAACTTTGTTGATTATAATAAGAACAAAACTTGTGATATATTTTAGGTTTAAAGATGCCAAAAAGCTCCGTGAATTGTCTGTGTTTGCCATAACACAATTCCTTCCATCTCGTAAAGGAGACAATTTATTCATATGAGCCAAACTTGTGCAGGACACACTTAAGGTGTTCTTTTCTTCGGCGGATTGAACAATATCTTTGGAACACACCCCAACCCAGAGAATGAATGACAATGGATCGGGAGTGTACGTCGAAGTGGACAAAAGACAGGTAATTAGCGAGAGATCTCTGTTGTTGTTGCTAACATCCAATATCAATAAATAGGTATTTTATTATACCAAAGAAGACTTCGAATTAAATGTAGCGACTTTGAAAATGTCAGAGGTGTCCAAGTTTTAAAACCAGGGAAATAGAATGCCGCCGGTGAATAGATTCAATGACTATTCACCATGGGCAGAGAGCAAGGAAACTATTTTACAGCTAGATATATTTGTTTTAATTTCACTTAGAAAATATTCACAGAGGTATAATAAAACGTTTATTATATGATTGATTAATTCCTAGCTCTCTGATTTACTCATATCTAACTACCTAAAAAAAGCAGAACATTATATTCACCTGCATGTGACCTAGGAGGTTAATATAACATTTGATTTTCTCTACGTTGAACTAAAAATAGATCGTCCAATGAAATATCGCGTATTTCAATTTGTTCGGCTATGACTTCAAACTAAAATCTTTGCTTGATATCACTTAATTTGGTATATCTGTATCAATTTTTCGCTGAATCATATAATAAAAAAGTTATTGCTGTTTTTTTTATCAATACAATGATTTAGCTAAATCATCGTTCTGACCTCAAAAACAGCAATCATTGTCTTTAATATTGATGGTGATTAAAAGCTTTTGGGTTTTCATGGGTTATCCTGGTATCATGTTTATGTTTTTCAAGCTCATTATCTATGAAATTATAATAATTTAATATTAAAACATAGTATGTACATGTACAACTTGTATGTTTATATGTATGATGACATGATACCAAATAAATCTATCTACATATAAAACCGATTGTAACCATTACTATAGGAAATAATAATTGCCACCATCAAGCCATCCTTAAAAAAATGTTTGTTCGGAACTGCTGCCTGGAGGTTTCTAAGGAAGGGAGGGATTTTTAAAATTTTTTTTTGCAAACTTTAAGTTAAACTAATTAAGAATTGGTAAAAAAAAAATCTCCATATAAATTTAATTCTTCATTTTTTGCTAATAAAATTTTATCTGCGGGTGTATTTCAAGGCAATTCCAAACAAAGTTAACAAATAATAATCTTATTTTGGCCTCAGCTGTTTACCTTGTACAGGGAGGTAGGGAGGAGGTCGACGAACACCAGCTCTGTCTGAGGAGACAGGAGGTTGCGCCAGTGAAGGAACTTCTTGTCCTGTCACATAATTACAGAGATACAAATGTACATAAACATATAACAATGTTACAGGAAAGCAAAAAATATTAGAATGGTTTGTTTCTCACAGCCTGCATCAAGCAATATTTTTTTGCCATTTTTATATCAATGAGAATGACTCATTTTTTTAAGTCTGTTGTTTAAAAGAGAAGACTGAGTTATTCTTTGCAAATCTTACAAAAAATAAAAAAAAATGTCAGGCACATTATGATTTTTAAGTTGGCCTTAAGAACTAATGGTTGATTTTTTTTTTTTTTTTTTGGGGGGGGGGTATTATTATTTAAAGGGGCATGGTCACGATTTTAGTCAAATTCTATAATTCTGTTTTTATCATTTACTTTAGGAATGCATTTCAAATGATGAAATGAAATTTGAGAGTCAGTCATAGAGTTTTAAGCAAGATACAGGGCTCACAATTCTTTGTCATGTAAACAAGGCTTGTGGCCTGTTTTTGTTTACACAGGTTCAATATACCAGTAAAAAATCTTTTTCAAGCTGATTTGTTTATCTTCTTCTTCATTTTAAGCATAAATAAACAGTTCCTAACGTTTAACACATTCATTTTAGGTCTAAAACTGGAATTTTCACTTCAACATTCAAAATGTATACAAAAGCTTTGTTTACACAGCAAAGAATTGTAAGCTCTGCAATTCGCTTATAACTCAACGAATGACACTCAAATTTTGGTTGCCTATTAAAAATGCCTTACTGATGCATTGTAAACATTAAAATCGGAAAAATAATTTTTGACCCAAATCGTGACCATACTCCTTTAATAGAATGGAAGATATGCATCTTACATACCGGTAGTTATATCTGATCCTCATTCTTATAGTACTAATTTGTCTCTTGGATGTTTAAAATCAAACAAGTTAAAGTACCAAAAATAAATATTTATTGTAAACTAACTTTTTAGCGAGATTGTGATTTTTGTGAGATTTGTGAGAAACTTGTCGTCGCGAATATTTCTCGCTGCAGACCAGTCTTTGCTGTATGTGTGTTAAATAACAAAACAAGTGTGGATAAAGTTTGATCGGGAAAAATAGTTGTCTCAAACCAGTTTATCTCTGGTAAATCATGAATAAAGTTGTCGTGAATAAACTATGGTTTATAGGAGTGGTCATTGCTATAATATATGTATAAAATACTGTATTTACCTTTACAATAACGAAAATATTGTTTTCTAACTCAATTAAAAGAATCAGATCCTCTTTAATTCTGCAAAAAATAAAATTAAATCACATTTGATGTCAAAGTGAAAAACTCGCCCGCAAATAATGAATTCTTAGCATACTCAGCTTACCATGACTTTATCCCTTTACTTGAAACTGGAATTTGCATGAATTAATGGCACAACTAAAATCAAAACAATCTTACTCTTCGACCAAATAGCACAATCATGTATCAGCACAATCATGTACTAGCACAATCATGTATTACCACAATCATGTACTAGCACAATCATGTATCAGCACAATCATGTACTAGCACAATCATGTATCAGCACAATCATGTACTAGCACAATCATGTATCAGCACAATCATGTACTAGCACAATCATGTATTACCACAATCATGTACTAGCACAATCATGTATTAGCACAATCATGCATTAGCTCATTTGATGACAAAATGTGTAAAATCTGCTTTCATTATTAATAGTAACAAGATATGTTAATTTTTACTTGATGAATAAATAATTGTTGGCAAACCACAAAGTTACATATTAACTTATAATACATGTACATGTATACCATATTTATTATTTTATTGATGACATACCGAGGAAAACAAATGTAACAACAAACAACACTTACTTGATAACTTCACTGATGCATCTGATCTCTCCAATCACATTTATTCTGTCGGTCTGAAGTATATCCCTAAAATAGTCGTAAATTAACAATATTACCACTATAAACAATGTGGGTATTTCTGATCTCATTCATTAGTAATAATAGTGCAACACTTTACTTGTTTCTCAGTAAGGTTGAGACTTCTACAGTTGACAGAACTTGGATATCTCGCTTTGTGTTCTGATCATCCTCTTCCTTAGAAAATCTTGAAACTTCAATATAGTTCAAACCTGCAAGAAAACTCTTTATAAAAGCCAACTTAATATGAAGATGGAATTACCGGTATATACCGATAGACTTGGATAATTCTAATGTTTGTACCGGGTACTATTAGTGTTTTTTATTTTATAATTACATAACATTCCTCCTAATTTTGAGACTAAAAATACGAATTCACTTGCTTTAAAAAAAAAAAAAGCCACTGTTATCGTAATTTGCTTAGTCCGAAAGTTTCATAAGATATCAGTCATTACTAACCTGTTTCATTTGAGACCAGTCTCCATAATGTTAGAATACACCAGGAATCCTTAGTACAAATCAGGTTATGTCTGATGGATTCTATCACCTGTAATAGAAAGTATGATTCATCATGACCTGCTGAGATAATGAAGAGATTCAATTTGGAAAACATGGTCATCCAAACAGACCTTCTTACCAAGTTGTGGCAACAAAGGAGTCTGTATTACAATTCAGAGCCTATATTTTATATACTGAAACCAACTTTGATAAACAACGACTTTATTTCACAATTAACTGGAGATTAACTGGTTCGCAGCAACTATTAGGCCAAAGTAAAATTATTGTTTGTTTGGAATTGCCTCCCATCTCATTGAAATACTCCCCGCTGATCAAATTTTATTAGCAAAAAATTATAACTTTTTCTTTTATATGGAGATTTTTATTTTCACCAATTTCTTATTAAACTTCAAGTTTAGAAAATAAAAAAAAATTTCCCTCCCTCCCTCCTGGGTCTATAAACCTCCAGGCGGCAATTCCAAACAAACATTTTTTTAAGGATGGCCTTATCATGATCAAAATGTAGATTATCTGGAGACTATTATACAAGATACAGATGATGATTGGTTCGCGGTGAGAAATATTTGCAATGACAAGGCTCTCGTGAACGTTGTGAAAATTGCTTGCACCTGAATAAAAGTTGCTATACAGTAATGTTTTCAAATGTTGAAACAAAGATGATCAACCATATTCTATAAAATAAGTTTATATTTCCATCGGAGTCTTAGTTCAATCAAGTAGCGAACTCCTCTACACAATGACCATAATACAAGACCTTTCAGTAGTTTGAGGCATACCTTGCAGTCAATGGCTCCTGTGTTGTCCTGTAGCCGAATGCCTGATACAAGGTCATCATGTGTGAGAGTCTGACATGCAAACCGCCCACATAAAACTCTCCTGCTTGAATGAGGAAAAATTAGAATATGACACATTTTATTATTTCATTTAATCTAATATATATTGGGAATGGATAAAATACAAATACTTCAATTTGCAAAATATTAACACATTAAAATTGTAAAGGAACTTGATACATCATAATGCAACTACATTGTATATATATTGTTTTTAAGTACCTTTAGTTTTTAGAAATTGTGCCCAATTGATCCCTTTGTATAAAATTACAATGGAATAAAATCAAAACAAATCTGAATTTCATCATCTTTGCCCCACTGGTTAATAAATGTCAGTTAGGTACCTGTGAGATTGGCTGGAATTCTGATTGTGGATCTCTGGACTCTCCTTGGACTGGATGTTCACACTGAAGCCGTCCTTGCAGTCCAACAACTCCCTGACACTGACCAGCTTGTACTCTACAAACTGCCTCCGCACTAGTCGCCTCAACCTTGACAAAAATCTGTGAAACTCATCGTCAGAGCAGTGGCCTCTTATGATTGGGAATGTGTCAATGAGTGATGCCAACCACTGCTTCTCCTATTAATAAAATATAATATGCATTAAAATATATATACTATGTGCAAAGATCAATATAACTCATACAATGTGATTTAGTGAATATATATTATCATATAAATAACTTGAACCAAAGTGACACGTCTTGTTTGATCTGATGATCCACATCTGGCAACTTGACGTGATCTGACTGTTAGGACCAAGTCACACAATTTTTCGAAGGTTAAAATCATATGATGTTACTACTGTGTAATATTTTCCGATGCATTGGTATCGTGGTAGTGTCTGATATAAGGCATTTATTTTCTTTTTCTGGCTAGAGGGTTAGAATTTTGACACTTTTTTCAACAGTTAAAACATTGGCTATCATAATTCAGTACATAGCCTTTATACGGAAACGCTACTTCTGTTTGTTTACTGCATTATTTTTTCATTTTTCAAACAATTGAAATTATTGTTTGGTTGATATAGCAGAAAATGTTTTGTTCCTTATCTGTCAATAGATAAATTGTATTAAAATGGCCATTCCAAAATTAATATAAACTGTTTATTCAGCAATCAGACCTGTACATTCACTTTCTCCGTGTACGCCGCCATTACAGATGCTATTAATAGATCTGTGCAATAGATCCCAATTCCAGTGTCATATAATATTTTAATACCGCGAAATATTGAACACGGATTCAATATATTATGCGATATTACATGAACCCGGGTTCAATATATCGCTGCGAAATATTGAACCCCCCTATTAAATATTGAACCCTAGGTTCAAAATATCATGGCCACGAAATATTGACCCTCCTACCTATTTCCAATTCCCATTGGAGAAGGGGTTCAAAATATTATGGCCGCGATATTTTGAACCCCCCTCTAATTTTCATTGCTATTGGAGAGGGGGTTCAAAATATTATGTGCGATTTTGTTTACATACTGAAAAAAATACACATTTATGTAAAATGTATGACAAAATAGCTCAATCAAGCTATTCTGAATAGCTTAAATAAAAATAAAAAAATAAAAATTAAAAATAGCTTTCTAAATCAAGAGATTGTGCTGGACCTGTCAAATATCATCCCAGGCAATATATAACTGCCTGTTATTCTGCTACTACAATGGTGAATTTCAACATGACACCTGTCAACTACTAAAGTATACGGTAGCAAACTGCAGAATACTTTTTAAAAAATTCCTTATAACTGATCTGTGTACAGACCAAAGATTTGAATTTAAAAGGCCACATGTTGAAACATTGGCCAGAACCTTTACCTGATCATTTCGGCCACCGATCTGGAATAGTTCTTCTCCTATATTATATCTACCTGTATCCAGGTTATCATTCATGATTACCCTACATCTCTTGCTTATATCAGCCTTATGTTTTGGAGCTGTTCATTTTTTGACAGCTAGCCTACTTTTAATTTTTGCGCCAAATGTCTTTTTTCGCTACCTTGTACATTGTTATGTCTGATGTTAGCGAAGCGTTCATGATATTAGTTCTAATTGTGAAAAAAATATGCATGTACTGTTTTAATCAGATTATACCTTGATGGCATTCTTCAGTTTTCATTCTGCAGCGATAATTAGATATTAACACAACACGAAACATACATAGTACGCCTCATAAAACCTATATTTCCACTTCCGTAAAAATCTTGTGATGTGTCCACGATTTGTTGTTCTTAAGCCATGATGATGATGACTAAATGACAATCATATGACGCTCTGAGTATCTGTCAAAATGTTTTCGGGGTGCATTTATTTATTTTCGTTTTTAGTTTTCTGTTCAATATTCTCCAGTTTGCCAGGTGCTGGTGCTGACAGTGATGATGTGAAAGCAGGGACGACGACAGTGGCGCCAGATACAGCGTCGACCGTTAACACGACGGCAGTGGCGCCGCTGACGAGTACCAGCAATGACACGGCGAAAGGGAAGACAATTATGGATACTATAAAAGATAACAAGGATATGTTGATGAGAGCGTTCTACGTCCTGATAGGGGTCACTGCCATTGTTGTGATTTACTTCGGAGTCCGAGCCTGGAGGTAAACGGCCTATTCATGCTGCTATTTATTCATTCATTCTGCTATCTATTCATTCATGCTGGTTTATATTTATTCATGCTGCTATCTATTCATTTATGTTAATATGTAACGGTGTGACCGTTGGACCGAGCGCAGATTTAACACAGTGCAGTTTAATTTCTTTTGTAAAACAAAATTGATTTGAAACGTAAACATTTAGGATCCGCCTATCTACTCAAATCATAAGCCAAAGTTAAACTAAACATCGCGTGATCAGTCTTTATTATGACGTCATGTTTCATACGTAAAACGTAAAAGTTTTGTCTTCGGAAATAGCCAAAGAAAAGTCCTTGATTCCGAGAATTTTTTTATTTCTTCTTTCAATGCTTATAATTTTCCCAAGTTGATTAATTGAATTTTTTTTTTTTTTATTTTATTCAGTCTCTAAAAGATCGGTTCCTCGATGTTTATGATTTTATTTGCTATCTAATAATTTGATAAGACATACGTGAAACTAGTCGTACTTCTTGTTCAAAGCACTGTTTAAAGTTGGATAGTTTGCACAGTCAATTTTTTTTCATCTTAATTACTTTCAATTAAACATTAGAAAGCTTTTGATCGAGTCTCGGCGCAAAGAACGTCGACAGGCGGCAGTCATTTAATGATCGACTTAACTTTTTTTCAACAAAATGGCGGCCAATATGGCGGCGCCCAGGGCTGGAAGAATTTTTTTTGGCCCTTAGTACCCCTGATTCAACTCTCATTTTTAAATGATTTTCTTATATATACGTGTTACCATTAAGCCTCGCTTCGCGAGGCGGGCTTCGCCCGCCTCTCGCTGCGCTAGGTATAACTTTCAAAAAGCAGACCCAGAGTAAACCTCAGGTACACCCTGAAAGTAAACCCAGGGTTTACGGTAGTAAGGGTCTGCTCCGGTGTTAGGTTGGGTCTGATCGGTATTGTATGATCCTCTTACATCTGGGCACAAGCCTCTGAATTTCCATCAATGAGCCATGAAATGGGAGATTAAAAATAGGATATATATATCCCACTTGCAATACATTTAACAGCGTATCGAAAGAAATTCAGGGGCATGTCATTGTGGTCGGTGCCACACATCGTCTGCTTGGGTTTTAATGTGACATACTCTTAGACATATGAATTCATTTGTTCAGTAGTATAATACTGTGTTCAAGCAGCCATGGCCGTAGGTAGGAAAGGATCATGTCATTGTGGATTTCAGACAAGTTTACATTCACTTCCCTGTTAGACATTTGCCTACATAGGCAGCTGATAGATATTCAGGAAGTCTGAGTTCAGATTTAATCTCAGTCTCAACATGGTGGATATCCAGGTTATTTTAAATAGTTAATGATATAGTTAGAATGATGTTTGAGCTACTGAATTGAAGTGGGCAAGACAAACAGATATCTCCACTTTAAAACAACAATCAACCCGAGTTGGGGCTGAATTTCAAAGCATGATGTCACATTAAATGTTACAGCTGAATAATATCTCCAAAAGATCAAGTCGTAAAATTTTGAGACATTTTGAATTTAATTTTTTAGGTTGAGAAGGAAACGCAACAAGACAAAGAAATATGGTTTGATATCTGGTCGTGGGGCAGATTATGAGATGGCACCATTAGATGCTGATGATGATGATGACGACGAAGATACAACTGTTTTTGAGATGAACAGAAGAAAAAAGTGAAACATGTCTAAGGTGATATAATATTATTTAAGAATTATGTTCTTAAATACAATTGTATTTATTCTTCAAAAGTTTTCTTGTCTACCCCTAGGCATCAAGTTGATCAAGTTGTCAATCTGAGTACATAGTACTGACATATTGGGAGGCCTCTACCAAAAAGATACATTTTATGAACCCTGGGTCAGTGGTTCTAGAGCATGGGGGAGGGGTGCTTTATTGGTAGTGTAGTGAAGATTTATAAAAAAAACTTTTCCGCTGGATATCTACCTGGTAGTATAAAGCAATATCAAGCAATTCTTTTTATACTAAATGATATTTGGGTCAAAGTCTTCATGAGTGTTTAGTTTACAGAGGGAGTATCCCTATGCCAATGAAAACTGCCTATTTTGAATTAATAATGAGCGAAGCGAGGCTTAATGGTAACACGTATATATAAAAAAATCAGTGAAAAATAGAAGTTGAATCAGGGGTACTAAGGGCTGAAAAATTTTCTTCCAGCTCATGGGGGCCGCCATATTGCTCGCTGTTTTGTTCAACAAAGTTAACTCATTCATTAAATGAGTGGCGCTTTTCTATGTCTATTGTCCATAAACTCTATTAAAAACTTTCCAAGTTTTCAATGGAAAGTAATTTAAATGAAAATAATTGACTATGCAAACCAGATAAGTTTCAACAGTGCTTTAATCAGGAGATAAGACTATTTTCACGTATGTCTTATCAAATTATTAGATGGAAAATAAAAGCATTAACATCAAGGAACCGATCTTTTAGAGACTGAATAAAGTATAAATTGAACATTTATCAACTTATGAAATGGATAAGCATTGAAAGAAGAAATAAAAAATTCTTGGAATCACATACTTTTCTTCGGCTATTTCCGAAAACACTCAACTTTCACGTTTTATGTATGAAAGATAAAGTCATAACGTAGACTGAGCATGCAACGTTTAGTTTAATTAACTTTAGCTTATGATTTGAGTAGGCAGGCGAATCCTACTATCTGCGTTTCAAACCATAACAATCATTCCCACTCATGCCCAATTTTTTGTACGCTTTTAAACGATGGTTATGCTAAGTACGTGTGTAATAATAGACATTATGTCTATGTCTGTTGTTATACACATACATGTACTTAACCATCGTTTAAAGGGGCATGGTCATGATTTTGGTCAAAAAATTATTTTTCCCAATTTTAATGTTTACAATGCTTCACTAAGGCATTTTTAATAGGCAACCAAAATTTGAGTGTCATTTGTTGAGTTATAAGCGAGTTACAGAGTTTACGTATCTTTGCTATATAAACAAACCTTTGTTTACATTTTGAATGTTGAAGTAAAAATTCCAGTTTTAGATCTAAAATGAATGTGTTAAATGTTAGGAACTGTTTATTTATGCTTAAAATGAATAAGGAGATAGACAAATCAGCTTGAAAAATTTTTTTTACTGGTATATTGAACCTATGTAATCAAAAACAGGGCACGAGCCTTGTTTACATGACAAAGAATTGTGAGCCCTGTATCTTGCTTATAACTCTATGACTGAGTCTCAAATTTCATTTGATCACTAGAAATGCATTCCTAAAGCATTATAAATATTAAAAACAGAAAAATAGAATTTGACCAAAATCGTGACAATGCCCCTTTAAAAGCGTACACAAAATTTAATATAAAATCGGACCAAGCAGCTTTAAAATGGTTGCAATCCCTACTTCTCAACCATGCATTGATGTATCTCTTGCAATTGGTCTTAATGTCAAGTTACATTAAATAGCAAAGCCCATGGGCCTCTTGTTAAGATACATACTCCTAATCAATGAAGTAGAAATCACAGAATATTGAGATCCAAACTGGTGTCAAAATTTCCATTAACATTTACTGAGAATGGAAAGTTTTGAATTTAAATGAGAAAAAAAAATAATTTTACTTCATAAAATTTTACTTTGAAACATTTTATCTGATGTGTGATACATGTAATATGAATTATTCATTAAAAAAAAAAACTTCTGATTTTGTAGGGAGGAAAAAAAATCAAAGGATTTGATGGAAACTGGTTACTGGACAAAAACTGCAGGAAATTTGCATTAAAAATATGAATGGCTGTATGTGGATGAAACCATCTTCGTTCTATTTGTAAATCTGGACTTATAGCAGTGACGGTTTAACTTACATGTGAGATAGATCAGTAATTACCAAAGTTTGCAACAGAAGATTATCCTCACAGATTTTGAGTTCAGAACTCAGCGAATGAATGAATTATCTGTCAGTGTGGACTATTTCATGAACAGGAGAACTAGTATAGGGATTGTGAGATTGAGAGAAGAATCTCTGTTTATATATCTTTGTATTAAATCATATTGTTAAGATTTTTGGATGTTAAAAATGGTATCAACAAGTAAAACTAGACTTGTAATTACATTACAGTAACTGATGAAACTGTGTATTGAATTGTATAATGGTAGAGTACTACAGATTCCTTATTTTATGCGAATACTTTATTCAGAGATTCAACCATTTTTAATCAAATCGCGAGAACATGAAACCACGAACGCCAAATTTTTATCGAATGGACATTTAGTTAACATCTGTTCGAAAAATAAAAGCAAGAATTTAAAATCCACGATATTTGGTTCTAGTGATTTTATGTGGATATTAATTCCTGGCGTTTAATTAAGAAACTACAGTAGTTAAATTACAAGTCTGGTGTTAATTAGGTGCAATTCTGATAAACTTAATGTATTGACTATGTACATGTAATACTCGGACGTGGGTGACTTTATATTGATGGTGCTGTGTCATGTGTTAGTGATTGTTCGTTATGAAATCCATTTTTATTTTTGTACATTTTTTGTGTATTTTGTTGGTACTTTCAGTTTACATATATATTACTTTTATGTTTGTCGTAGCATACAGAGAAGATGTGAACACTGACGTTTTCCTAAAAAGTTAATGAGTACATGTGTACTAAATAAAGAATAATACAAATTGTTTACCTGTCTACAAGTTCTAAGATCCATCATATAGTCCCTAATCAGATGACAAGTATTATGTAATGGTGATGGTGCTTTAATTAATCAGTAAATGTTTTACTATATCATTTTTTTTTTTATATCATTTTTTTTTGGAGGAAAATGTAAAAACATTGGTATTTTCTCACAGTTTTACAATTAGTTTTTTTCAAACAACAATAACAATCAATAGCTCAGAACATTTTAACTTCATGTATATAGATTTTTTACAAACTTCCAAGCACGCAAAAGTCAAAATAGAAGTGAGTAAATAGTAATTTTTCTCATATTTAGAACTTGCATGTGTAGTTATACCAAAGTTTTTGTTAGAAACCCATGTTAAGTATGGCAAACCTTTGCAATGCACTGATGCCTTGGGTTCCTGTTTATAACAAGAACTACCTTACTATACGTATTTTGTTGATGTCTGTGAATTCATGAATCTGCGTGATATGCAAGTACTGGGTATTCTGGTGTATACATGTATATAGCTTTGTATATAGCTTTGTCCTTTGTGAGAATCTGTCTTTCAATTTGTCATTAATATTAATGTCCAAAGTGTTGCCTTGATATTTGACATTATCAAACAATGATGAGCCAAATGAAGCTCTAAACTTTTTTTATTTAAAATTTCTTTGTATATTTAGCTAATTTTTGTTAGTTTTTTCCTCCAATATTCTGACTTTAACTTATAAAGCCAATTCATAAACATTTTGTAGAGGATATATCATAAATTGAAGAAAAAAACATGCCTTTATCTACGTTTTAAGTTATATTAAATTGAAACTACTAAACTAAAGAAAATTAATATCAAAGATTATTTTAATGAATCCAGGAATGAGAGGTACGTGTTACGTTCTTAAAGCTGAACACCACTCGTAAATAGGCCCCGTCACACAGATACCTGGTATATAAACCCTTCGATTTTGTTACACCCGATTGCACACCTGAAACTCGTGGCCGACGTGTATTATTCCTTTCGTGGTATTTGGATTTTATGCATTTAATTCTTATTTTATGTGCATATTCTGTGTGTAAATGATGTATAGACCAGTTTTTTTTATGTTAGTATTTTCCTGGCTTGAAAAAAGTGCGTAAAACTTTATAATTTCGTCACGACCGAGTAAAAAGGTGAGGCAAGATGTACGTCCACACAGTTGAGACCTCTGCAGAGAAATACTTCAAACTGTTAAGAGGTCTGCTGCTTATATAGGGGTTGTAGGGATAGCGGTGATGGAAGAGAAATATGGCGGACAATGCCTATTTACGAGCGGTGTTCAGCTTTAACATTTATAATGGAACTTAGAAAATAATACAGGCATTTTAGTAATGGTATTTCATCAAAAAACAAAACTTTAAGAACAATGAATAACGGTAGAATTAATAGAGCGCATTAAAGATTATATAAAGTCTTGCTTAGAAAGTTAAGATTTGTAAAGTTCTGAGAAAGTTTTACTTTTTTCTGTGATATAAAGTGATTCAATTTTGCTTAATTTGTTTGAATATCCTCCTATGAATAAATGCTCTGAAAAGACTACTTGTTCACTTGAAATTAATTGCATGCATCTGTACCGTAATGATAATCAGTTGCTGTGGAATCATTAAAATTTGTGAGGGCCATGTACGTGGGGACGTAATTTCATGTTTAATCTTATACCTAAAAAGGAAATGTGACTTTATAACCCTAATTTATTAATTGTGGAGGATGTTAATTTGTGGATGAGAGGTACATGTACCCATGAATTCCACGGAAATTGAGCCACCACGAAATCTAATGATTCCACAGTAATCGGGTTAACTTTTTATAAATATTTGTATAAATTCAGTAGCTGTCAAATTTATTCCTTATAATTCAATTTTTTATCAAAAGAGAACGAAAATGAAGACGAATTACCGTATACTTCTTATAACAAAAAATAGTACTCTAACGTGAATTGATATGATGTATCAATATCCTTGATCATGTCACAATGTGTCAACACATCAATTGAATATTGCTAAGCCAATCAAACAATAAATTTGTATAGAGAGCAATAGAATAACTGGTCTAGTGAGGATGTAGTTCTAGGGTTTAGATATCGACACAAATAATAAATGCTTGATTTGATCGGTAGTAACATTTTTTATTTCTGATATGTGTTTTCTTATTTAACAACAATCATAAATATTTATTGAAAGATAATATACAAAACAAATTTATACTTTGTAAATACATATACATGTATTAATATTAATTTCAACAAATGTTTTAGATTTCATTTGGATCAATGATGATAAACTTGTGAATTTTAATGGCTTAAATTTTTTTGGAGTTCATTCTTAAATTCCAAAATTATTCCACAGATGCAACTTTCATTAAATAACCATACATACAAATTGATCAGAAATTTTTCATTGAGAAACACAAAAAAAATTCAAATTGCATTTTAATTGGAAAAATTATTTGTACAATTTTTAATGTATTTGGGAAATGTTGATGAATCTCACAATGAGAGTTGAAATTGATCACTAAACAATGAAATGGAATGTCATAAATGAAATGATATGAAAGACATACATGTATTTCAAACCTGATCAATGAAATCTATTAATCTACCACTAGATACAAACTAGTCAATTTAAAATGTTTCCAATGTAAAAACACCATTTTCGTAGCACCCTCCAAACTAAACCTTCACTAGTTTTAAGTTCAGCTTTTCATCACTACGAGAAAATGAAGGTCTCATCATTGGACTTTCTGAAGAAAAAAGAAAACAAGAATGAAATATATACTGTACACAGTAATATTTGCCCCCATTTTATTATTGCTCCTTTTGCCCTAATTGTCAGGGGGCGAATTTAAGACTGGGAAAAATTAAAACAAGTTTTCAGTTACTGTGTTAATAAGAAAGAGTATCTAGAGTATATCTACCAAACAAGTGTGTGTGGTTGAGACCTTTTGCAAGTGTAGAAGGGTGGAAAAATTAAACATGGGGCAAAAATAACCCTGTATCACCCCTGTGAATGTGTTCGGAATGTTTTCTTCATCATTGCTAAGTATGTAATAAATCCAGAGGTGTTCGAATGAAAGCTCATGAGACTTTCCCGAGATTTGTTCAGTTCCTGTGAAATTTCGAGCGGAAGTATGAGTGTTCGGATAATATTCTAGAAACATGAAAATCTATTAAGATCTATCTCTTATTTCATCATCTAGCGATTATTTAAACTAAACGATGATATTCAGAACAGAGTTATCGTTCATGTTCAACCACTCTACACATGGTTGAAAATATAACATTGGGTTGCTTGATAAAATCTTGATAAAATCATAGCCATGTTTGCTGCTTTGGTGTGCAATACCATGCTTTTTTAAAAATGAATGGGTTTCTGTTTTATGTAAAAACATAGTATATCGAGCCATTCTCAAAGAACATTCTGCATAAAATAGTATAGTCTGTTTCACTATTGATGTTATTACTAGGTCAGCCACAGATCAAAAATTTAATTCTTATTGGGGATCACTATCTAGCATGTTAATTGTTGCAACAGCAAAAAAAAAAGTTATATTTTCTATTGTCACATTTATTTCTAGAACTCATTTTAACTACCAATTAATGAAGATAAAGTTTAAAATCAATACACGTCTATATTTTATATTTGACTACAAGTACCTAGATTATAGGAAATAGACTATAACCACGAGGCAATATTTTTACTGCGAAACTGAAATAAAACCGAGTGGTCTAAATTTAAATGACAATAACATTCACAGGGGTGTGTATGTAGGGTATAGAAAATATACATACTGCAGACCAAAAGAACATATATATTATTCATTCAAGTTGAAATATCGCCAATTATTATTAATCTCAGCTTGAATTTAATTAAGTTTTGTTTTGTGATTATGAAAAGAAAATTTAATATTAAGAAACTGGAATAATCAGAATTGAATTAGTTAATTTTGATAATTTAATCCAGGAAGAGTTATCTCCCTTATCAGATGTTCCTTCAAGCTGGAATGGAAAGATCAATATCAGATGAAATATCATATTAACGTAGCTGGGAAGGGGGAGGGGTGTAATTACATGAAAAGTGCATGTTTTACACAGGACTTAGTCTAAAATATTTAATTTATCAGATTTTGAAAAACCAACCTGGTTAAAATCAAATCCTTGATCTGTTCAGACAATTTCATGTTCCTACACAAAGACCTAGATTGTCAGTGCATATCTTTGCATAAAACAATTGCTCCTTACTGATTAAACTGAGTCTACAAACAAGAGATTACAGTCAAGAAAGACACCGCTTACTTTCAAATTGTCTAGAATGTCTTGTACAGACGGCCTGTCCATGGACTTCTTACTGCAGTACATGTATCGTACAACTCCATCTTTGTCTAGGATGAAATCCCCACCCATCTGATAAAAAAAATATAAAAATATCATAGAATTTTAATTTGGAACAGTATGAATAAATCATCTTTGTCTTCAGGACTTCATCTACCTGCTGTGGGTCATCATGGACGTACTGAGAGGGCTTGGGTAGCGGAATGTTCTTGGCCATCGACTCTGCGTAGTACACCATCTCTTCTACTCCCCAAACCTGTTCAGAGAGAATATTCATCAAAGAATAGGAGCAAACAATTATTTTCATTAAAATTTAATGTAAATTGAAGATATGTTAGATATATTCCACCAAGGTGTTGTGTTCAAAGCTTTTTGAATATTCTCACAGGAATGAACCAGTAGACTATGCATGTTGGAATAGTGTCTTACATCTATTTATTCCTTTTTGTACTTTTTTTTATTTGAAGTTATAAAAAGACACGAGACAAGTAATGGATCATGAAATACATGTGTACTACTTACTTTGCTGACAGAACGATGCAAACCAAATGCAGTATACACCTAGGAAGTTAAGATACACAATTAGCTCTCAACTTGTCATGAACAATTCTCTCACAAATTGCATCAAACACAGCTTTGCGGACTTTAAATTATGTCTTAAGGAATGGAAACATGGTTTTTAAAAAATTGTGTTAATTTCACAGACATATTTTAACTTATATTCTAACAAATTACTGATACAATCAAATACCAAAATGATTGTTCCGAGTAAAGAGTTAAAAATTATTATTCCTATCAAAAGAAATTCTTCAGTAACATGTAAATTAATCATTCGGAACTTCTCTACCTTTCTCTGTGAGTCCAGAAGCATGGGAAATGGACAGGAGGTCTCTACCAGCCATTGTTGTGCCCCTTTTTGGTCCCCAAAAGACACCACTATTGCCCGACCGCCTGAATCTGATATCTGCTCCTAAATTATAAATCATTTACATGTACTACACATGTACAAAACATGGCTACTAATATATAAAAAATTTCTTTTATTTTGGAGAGGTGGGGGGGGGGGGGGTAAAATGTATTCTTTGATTAAAAAAAAAAGGATGCTCATTTTGTAAAACTATTGTAACTCTATTCCTTAATCTTGCCTTATGCAAAGAAACAAGTTACAGTATACAGGTTACATACAGGTTACACTGCATACTTCAAGTCCTAGGAAAAAAATGATAAGATTTTTGTTCTGACTAGATTTTACTTCTGTTTAACAGAGATCTCCTTACATGCAAATTCCCTATAAGTTAGATTGTGAGATTTAATTACTGTATGTGCAATGATAATTATACATTATACTTCTGATTTTTCAACTTGTTCAATGTGCTGTCGTCATGGAAGTCAGGCAAAATGCCGTAACAGCACCAAAACGAGGCTCTGGTGACCTAGATACTCCATAAAACTGGTCTCCTGCCCGGTTCTAGCATCAGTCAACATGACATTTACTGGTCCTGTGTCTCCCAGCTCAACACCTGTGTCATCCTCCTTTAATGATTGGTCAATTCTCTGTAATATCCCATCCCATTGTTCCTGCAAATAAAACAGGTATTTCATTACTGTCAACAAAACTGTACATACAGAACCATTTTAACAAGGCCTTGGACTTTCAGTAGGACGTAACTATCTATTTCTTTCATCAAAACAAGTTAAAAATGACGCTGGTTTCAAGCGAAATATACACCGGTTGCGTACTCTTAGCTCAAAAGCCAGACAAATCTTCTTGATTTCAAAGAGGCATGGCTGAATGGCCAGCAATGAAATAGACAGGCCTATGTTACAATGCTGTTTGAAACAACTACCCAAAGTCCAAGCTCTTGTTAAAATGGTTCTATCAAGATGATCCAAGAAGTAAATTACAGAAGTCTTCGTAATTACATGTATAAAGGTCGTACTTTTGATGTACTGTGACAGTACAGCTGTATAATCATATTTATATTGTAAATTTGGTTCTTAATCCTTCATTTGCTGTGTATTAGGTTTGTTAAAATAGCTGGTGATGGGGTCAAACTTCCTCTCAACAAAGAAAGTTGAAGTTTTAACAATATACTTTCATATGCCAATAAGGTAACCAATCGATTTTCATTTTATTCAGGTAAATATATCACAGAATGCCATGATTACACATATAAAATATAACTAAATATATAACTTGATAATCACTGCATTTGCTGGATTAAATTAGCTTATAATGAATATAATAAAATGATGAAATGAATAATAGATAATAGAATTATTTTCAAAATTCACCTCTAAATCCACAATGTCTTCATCAAGATCTCGTATTTCAGTATATCTGATTAAAATAAGATAATTAATGTAAAAGAGAATTTAGATTGTACAAGTTACATCTGCCGGATTTAGTTACACTGTACCTTCAGCTGTATGTTATAGGTGTGTTTTGTGACATATGCAAAGGTTCCTTTTGAATTTTACTTCAAAGATCACTTCATTTGACAAAGAGTTTCAGACAATAACAGTTGTTATCAATGTTTGGTTTTAGTGTAAACAATACTTTTAGAACATGGTTTGAAGACAACAGGTTGTTTGAAACATAGATCAGGGTAAGCTGGTTAATAGATCAAGAATAAACAAATCTTCAACTCATTTAATTTAAAAGTTATGCAGTACGTTTCGTTGATTTTATCTGTGTTGGGGGATATGAACCTTTAAGGTCTGTAACAACACATAATTCAAGAAAACAAGAGTTGTTTGTGAAACACTTATTATGCCCCCCCCCCCCCCCCCCCCCCCCCCCCCCAGACCTCTGCTTAGAGAATGAATGGAAACTGCAAAAAATTGGAATTTTTCTAAGTCCAAGGGGCTTAACTCTGTCAAAAATTGTTCGATCGTACCCAAAATTGATCTTGACCTAGATATTGTTATGATAAATCTGTATACCAAATTTCATTTCAGTATGTGCGACCTCTGCAAAGAAAATGAACGGAAACTGAAAATAACTGGAATTTTTCTAAGTCCAAGGGGCTTAACTCTGTCAAAAATTGTTCGATCGTACCCAAAATCGATCTTGACCTAGATATTGTTATGATAAATCTGTATACCAAAATTCATTTCAGTATGTGCAACCTCTGCAAAGAAAATGAACGGAAACTGAAAATAACTGGAATTTTTCTAAGTCCAAGGGGCATAAATCTGTCAAAAATTGTTCGATCGTACCCCAAATCGAACTTGACCTCGATATTGGTTTGATAAATCTGTATACGAAATATCATTTCAGTATGTGTGCTCTCTGTGAAGAAAATGAATGGAAACCATTGGTGGAGCGACCGACCAACAGACAGCAGCAAAGCAATATGCCCTCCCTTTTCGATAGGGGGGCATAATAAATTAATAATATCTATCTTTGGTGACATGACTATTGAATTTTAAATAGGCATTACTACTGAAATGACAATATGTATCTGCAACTTGAAGCCCACCATAAGAAAACATAAAAAGCTAAAGAACTGATTGGGGCAGATTGTGATAAAAAGAATCTCTCAGGATTTGTGATAAGATATAATTTTTATTCAAATAAAAACAGCTTCTTGCCAGGATTGAGAATAACAAACACATGCCTCTGTGAGTGAAATATCCATGTCTG
Source organism: Magallana nippona (assembly GCA_033439105.1). Taxonomy (NCBI): domain Eukaryota; kingdom Metazoa; phylum Mollusca; class Bivalvia; order Ostreida; family Ostreidae; genus Magallana; species Magallana nippona. The sequence continues at coordinate 1,211,068 of CM065923.1, forward strand.
CTATCAATTAAAGCCTATATAGCCAGTTCATTTATTCAGACAGGAAGCGCTTACTGATTTATATTTACATCCACGTAGTATGATTCCCTCTATTTCTTACAGAAATTGATTGTTTATTCAAAGCTCTATAGAAACAGCCAGACTGAAATCTACACGCCCCGTTTATCGATTGGTCGAAACCTTCAGCGACCTAAGAAAAATCACGGACTGCATGTCAGACTCATATTCCAACAGAAGACGATTAGACTGTTTCTTTTATTTAATGTACTGATGTACATTAACAATGATTTAGTTAATTTTACTTACTTTCTACGATCAATTTATTAATATTTTAAAAGAAAGATGTAAATATAAACAATAAAATGCTTTCTTTGATGATTCATGCAGTTAATGAAGGTAGCGATGTATTTTTTCTGCAATGTCGCCACCTTCATATCCCCCATTAATCACCATAGAAAGCATTTTATTGTTTAATATACACAGGTCATTGTTTACAAACCTTGTACAATGGAAAACTTAATATTAGTTTACTGAATGATAGACAGATCTTTCCTGTTACAGTCACACCACAGGGGCATCTTATCCGTTCGGCTCTCTATGACATATATATAAATAATACACTATTATTTATATAATTTATACATGTATGTCACAGAGAGCTGAACGGATAAGATGTCCCTGTGGTCACACATTAAATCTATAGAGTATACTCACAACCCTGGCCTTACCTTGTACATGTATATAGTATCGATATTAAATATATGTACTCTACATATCATATTTTACACTGTCACTTTCTTAATCATTATGATAAACTGGTAAGATCTTATAGTACATGTATGACAAAGAAAAAAAAACTGTTATTAGAATGTATGTACCTGTAGCCTCTCTTAATGTGCTCTTGGAATTCAGCTTTAGATGTTACCTTTAATCTGTCAAAGCAATTTCAAAATTTTATTGCAAGGTTAATAATATGTAAAAAAAAAATGCTTTTATACCATGTTTACAGGCAAAATTTGTACTGTTTGCCTAGTTGACACCTTTCCTAATCACATAAATAAATACTGTCTGATATTTTACCTGAACTCAGGTATGCCTATTACACATCTATACTTACCTGTCAAATGCAGACTTGTAGCACTTGGCCAACTCAAACAGTCTTCCGATTCTACCATCCATCAACTGGGACACACCATCAGGCTCTACAAGTAGTCAGTGATAAATGTTGATAAAATGGATATTATATGGTCAACATGATACACAAATACAAAGCATATATCATGTATATACAGCCTAACCTTGAGAAAAATAAAGAAAACATGGGTAGATGCAACAAACATGGGCAGATGTAACAAGCAAAAGAGGTAAATATAGACTCTGATAAGTTACATGGATGGGGTCATTTTGGAGCAAACTGAGGTTGTATGAATATATCTAGTACATGTACAATTCACAACACAAGGAGTGATGCACTTATTAATAATATTAACCTTTCATTCTAGGACCAGAATCTATATACAATCAAACTTTTTTAACTCAAACTAGATGGGACTGTTTAAAACCTCGAGATATCAAGGGTAAAACACTTAAAAAGTAAGTGGTTGGGACTTACAAATCACTTCAACATATCCATTGTATTCAAGATATCGATGTTCGAGATATCGAAAATCAACTGTATTTGATATCAACATGTTTATTAATAAATAAAATTCATCTTCCCAAGCCAAAGGTTTCCAATCCATACTCAACTCCATAACCCTAGTTGTTCAGTATAGAGATTGAAGCAGCTGAGTGAATAAACTATTGGTTTGTGAAGAGTTAAATGTCATAAACTGTGGACATTGTGGACATATCTCTTACCATTGAGGACGTCGTTGAGATGCCCTATAAGGGTACTCTCTGTTGTCTGTATGTCTGTCAGGGTTTGTTTCAGTTCCTCCATCTGTCTGTGTGTGTGTGAACCTCGCAAATGGTCCAAACGTCTCTGACAGTGGTGATGTACTTATTAACCTTTCACTCTAAGATGAGAATTCTATAAAAAATAAACTATCCCTTGGTGTCATCAACATACATATCAATAAAGAGATTACAGTAGTTACGTGTAAGTTATAAATCATGCTGTAATCGTGACCTTAGAAACTAGCTTTCGATCTACAGGAAATAATCTACCTATACTAAAAAGAAATGCCTTTAAGGTTAATGCTTGTGTGGAAGATGTCTGTCTAGCTTTCACAATGGAGAAATTGGAAATTAAAAACATATTTGTTGCTTTATATGCAAAAATAAATATTTAAAATTTATGTCTTATTACAAATTGACAATGCATTAGGCCTCATTATAGCATTCGATTGAAATGAATTCTTGAATGTAAGCAATTAACCGATAAACAAGCAACTACATCAAAACAAATCGAATCTAACCATCCTAACAGTTGTCAAAAATACCTCAGTAGCCAACCTCATCACAGCAAAAGTATTATGGAAGCTTTACGTTAAAATCACCTCATTTACACTTATGAAAGTAACGTTAATTTCTTAATTTAATTAAATGTCAAAGCGTTATGAATTTTAAGGACGTGTATTCAAATGACCAACAAATCTTTACACGCATTCAACCTACCTCATCCTACATGTAGGCAATGTAACCCGCACACCCTTTGTAAACAAACCACGACTTGGTTTTTACTTTTATCTATCTCCTCCGTATTTCCGATTTGCGTTGTGGACTGAATTTATATATTTTTTTGATGACAGGTATTTAAAATAGCTTGTTTATATATGCATCATTGATAAATTGGTTATTTTCCTTTACGATGACTTACACCAGAGACATAAATAACATGTTATTTATGTCTCTGCTTACACATGTACAGTAGTTAGCATTGTTTTTCTGGTTCGAGTTTTGCAACACGTAATGGCATCATACAACCTAATCGTTGATATTTTATTGACAAAGGGCCCTCAAGGGGCAACATGAAGATTGAACAATAAACATTCATAATGCATAATAAACACATATACTCAAGGGAAAGAGTTGGGTGATTGAAAGAGGACAGACATGAACATATTTCTATACTCAATACATGTGTATATTTATATTACACCCATACATATATATGTTAAAATACATACAAATCTGAAATAGTTTATCACATGATTGAAAACTAATATTTGACTCAGAAATACAAATTAAGGCAATGTCTTTTGTAAATATTTACTAAGAGAGTTTAATATACATATATGTCTAGTTCTTCACAGTTTAAAATCCAAAAATAATTTTGTTTATCTTGCAAAGTAGTAAAATGTTTTTCTTCAGATGAAATTAAATCAAATAGTTCCTCTCTTTCTTTTGTGAATTTGCTACATTGGATAACAATAATATGTTAATAACTTAATTGGTTAAACTGGTTAAACCAAGATACATTGTGGTTGTTCATCCTAGTATTCAGTTGGTTTCAAAATCTTTAGAACTAATTATGCAATTTTTTATAACCCAGGTGAGGTCTGGACAAGTGAATTGCTGAATCCTGTTTCTTGCAACCATGGCAAGAACATTGAGAAGTCTACAGACAATACGACAGTGTGTGCCACTGAGGAGTTTTCTGACATCTCACCATGTGGCCACAGAGCATTCAACAGTTATGTTGTCAAGAGTAAGAACTCAGAACCAGAGCTATAGAATTATGTGTACAAACCCAGACTCCAAAGACAAAGGCTATATCTACATAAACAACAAAATGTCATCTGAAGCCATAGAGAATTCAGCCTGGGTATGTAGAATATCCCTGATTTTAAAAAGGTGTATGCATTCAGTTCTTGTACTTATCTTTGATGATCATTCGCATCTATATGTGATTTGTTTTATTTCTTTTTTCAGGCATGCCGACTTGCTAATGAAAATGGTGAGTATCATTAAATCAAGGTTTTAAACACAGCAGTATTATAAGCTAAGGCTATATCCAAATTATTTCTGCAACTGTAAGCAAGAGCCAACTTTTGTTTAATTGACAATGTTTTCTGTTTGTGTATTTTCCATGTATACAAATGATAAATGGTGTACTTTCTTATGAAATTGAAAGCAGCTTCATTGATCAATGCTGTTTATCCTCTTTCTATCCAGGGTACCTCTCGTGGTGCCGGAACTCTTACCTTATGACAGGGGTGGGGGTGGGAATGCTGTACAAAGGTCATTCAGCCGTGGCAGAGCTAGCAGGGTACTGTAAGTAGAATAGCCATAATGTACATTATTAGGGTCTTCCGTCTTCAGCGGAAGACCCTACTATTATTCTATTGTTTCTTTTTCACTTTTCTTATTATTATTATTATTATTATTATTATTCTTTTTTTTCTTACCGATTTTGTGCAGACGATTTCTCGGAGATGGCTGGATCGATTTCGTTCAAATTTTCAAGATAAACGCATTTTTATCTGAAGTTGATGTTTTCTAATCATTGTTAAAAAATTCACTTCCGGTCGGAAGTTATCGTCGTTTTACGATTTTTAAAAGTCAATTTTGTCGGCTGGAGATCTAAAAAACGAGTAAAGATAGAGCGTTGAAATTTTTAGAGATGCTAGACATATCGTTTTTATCTTGCACCTGGGTCAAGAAAATGTCCGCCGTCACTTCCGGTCGGAACCGGACGGAAATTCAAAAAATCGAATTTTTAAACTTTTTTGTTTTAAAATATTTTTCTGTAGGGTTGATAGTGACCCTTTTACTGATTCCGAATATGTATTTTGTTTTAAAATCGATCAACGCATTCTCGAGATATTAAGCATCAAAGTCCTGAAGCGAGAGTCCGAGTAGCTCATTCGCTAGAGTCGTGGACAAGGCCCAGGCGACCCGGGTTCAAGCCCCGAGTGACGAAAATTTCTTTTCCCTCCTTATGTGCTCAGATTTACATTTTTATCTTTAAAATGATGGATTTTATTCTTTTCCGTTTTAATTTTGTAAAAGAAGGTACAATATAAGCGCTTTTCCCCGTATTTGTGTATTGAGATCATTAGCTGTGTATTCATACTGAAATAAAGTGAAAATGTTGAGAAAAATCAATAGTTACATCTTTAATGCGACGCTTATACATTGTTCTAACATATGTATTTCATATAGTAATTGTGTAATATGTAATATTTAGAATTTAACATTGTACGTTAAATATAGAAGTCATCACCACCCCCCTCCCCCCCCCCCCCCCCCCGCCCGCCCCTTTCTCTCCGATTCACAAAATCATTTAGTTTCTCTGCCCCGATTTTACTTGATCTTTGATCTTGGACCTTTAATTTCAACCTAGTACCATTCTAGAATACTGTACTAATTACCAGACCAATTCGTTCATTTTTAACACAGTTATGAATTTTTTGGCATTTGAGTTTCAATTGGCGTACTTGATATGTACTGTAGAAAAAAATTCTAACTCCCGAGCCCTTCACTCAATCCTAATGAAATTTTATGTAAATGTACCTCGGACCCCATTCTTATTGTCTGCCAAATATGCAGCGGATTGAACAATTTAGAAGAAATTCCTGAGATCAAACGGCGTGTATTGCCTATACGGGGAATTAAAATTTACACAGTACACGCACCGACCCCCCCCCCCCCCCCTCTCCCCGATTCACAAAATCATTTAGTTTTCCTGGCCTGATTTTACTTGATCTTTGATCTTGGTCTTCTAATTTCAACTTAGTACCATTCTAGATTACTGTACTAATTACCAGACCAATTCGTTCATTTTTAACACAGTTATGAATTTTTTGGCATTTGAGTTTCAATTAGCGTGCTTGACATGTACTGTAGAAAAAAATTCTAACTCCCGAGCCCTTCACTCAATCCTAATGAAATTTCGTGTAAATGTACCTCGGACCCCATTCTTATTTTCTGTCAAAAATGCAGCGGATTGAACAATTTAGAAGAAATTCCTGAGATCAAACGGCACGTATTGCCTGTACGGGGAATTAAAATTTACACAGTACACGGGATGTAAGCAGCCGTATGATATTTCTGTTGCATGTATATTTCTTGTTTTCCGCTAAGTCTGTATCTACGATAACGTGTGAACTACTTATGAATGTTAGAAGTGTGAAAACTACTGTAATTGATTTTTTAACGAATAAATTTACATGTTACCGAGTTCGTTATTTCTACATATTTAAAGATTGTATCAATCCTGTTGAAATAAAACAGTCAAACTTAATAGTAAACGACACAAAAAAAATTCTCAACGCTGAAATACATGTGTACAATGCATCAGTCATTGTTTTAGGACTTCCCCTAATTGTCGTTAACCGAATATCCGAGATCCACACCTCAAAATTCTACTTTCGATTTATTTACGACGAAAATCAAGCTCGGGCCTATTCACCCCTCTCCGGAAACAACATGCATCAATATTTCAAATCATCTCGCATTGTTACAAAACCTAGTTAGTCAGACAACTTACACGCTGTTTTTCATCTCATACAAAAAATCAGCTCCTGTCCCGGGCGGAAACGCCCCAAATTCAAAGAGAAATTCGGGAATTATTTTGCGCCAGCCATGTTTTGACGTGAACCCCCGGTGAAATATTGTTATGACAACTGTAAAAGTTGTGTGTTCTAATCTCACCAGAGCCAAAATTTGTTCTTTCTCTCTTTCTCTCCATTTTTTTTTTTTTTTTTTTTTTTTTTTTTTTTTTTTGATTTTCTAACAAAAATATTCTTCACAAAGGGGTTGTTGGAATGTAGAACAAGTCGAAAAACACTCTCCCATTTAGATTAAGACAAAAACAGTCCTTATTTATTAGGGTCTTCCGTCTTCAGCGGAAGACCCTACTATTATTCTATTGTTTCTTTTTCACTTTTCTTCTTATTATTATTAGGGTCTTCCGTCTTCAGCGGAAGACCCTTCTATTATTCTATTGTTTCTTTTTCACTTTTCTTATTATTAGGGTCTTCCGTCTTCAGCGGAAGACCCTTCTATTATTCTATTGTTTCTTTTTCACTTTTCTTATTATTATTATTATTATTATTCTTTTTTTGTCTTACAAATTTTGTGCAGGCGATTTTTCGGAGATGGCTCATTCGATTTCCTTCAAATTTTAAGGGTTGATGTGTCGTTATCTGAAGTTTGTACCGCCGTTTCAATTTTTCGATATTCACTTCCGGTCGGAAGTTATCGTCCTAAAACTTTTTTTTTTAATCAATTTTGTCTGTGACGTTTCTCAAAAACGAGTAAAGATAGAGGGCTGAACTTTTCAGTAATCATAGATATCCCTTTTTTCTGGTGCAGCATGGTCATAAAAACGTCCGCCGTCACTTCCGGTCGTCACCGGGAGAAAAGACGAAAAATCGATTTTTTCAACTTTATTATATTTTAATTTTTTTCTGTAAGTTTGATAGTGACCCTCTTACTGATTCAAAATATGTAATTTGTTTTAAAATCGATCAACGCATTCTCGAGATATTAAGAATCAAAGTCGTGAAGCGAGAGTCCGAGTAGCTCAGTCGATAGAGTCGTGGACATGGCCCAGGCGACCCGGGTTCAAGTCCCGAGTGCCGCAAAAATTTTTCACTCATTTTTCGATCAGATTTACGATTTTATCTTTAAAATGATGACTTTTATCAAATCTCTTCAAAAATCGGACGGAAGACCCACTCGTTGCTCGCAACGAGAACCATCTAGTTATTATTATTATTATTATGTATAGAAACCCTTAACATATTAAACCCTTGTACACACAACAACAAAATTGAAATACAGGTACTATAAGAGATGTGTTTTTCCTCAATCTAGATCTTATAAAGGTGATTTAATATTGAGAAGAATGATTTAATGTTTTTCCAAGTAATTGGTTCTGTATTTATCAAGTTGAGTAGGAATTTAATACAGATTAAATATCATAAATAGAAATCTCATATTTTGTTATCAGATAAATGATACTTTTTAAAGAAACATATGATTGACAAGCTAGTGTGTAACCGATTGTTGTTGGTTACAGCGGCCATGTTCCTGGCTGGGGTCAATGTTTCGTGGGGGACCTATCTGTTTGTATACAACCTGATATACCTGAGGGACAGGGTAGGGATGTCCGGGGGATTTGTGGCTCTCCAGACCCTCTCTGCCCTCGTCCACGCCATGCTCTACATTATGATCCTGATTGTGTTCGCTGCAGAGAGTGACAAGTATTTCCAACACCATCCCAAGAAAACGATTGAATCTCAGACCGATTGAAAAGAGGAAACTGGCAATAAACCTGACTATATCTTTTTTTTATTATATTGTTATACTCTGCATAATTGTGATTAGTATTTTTTCACAGTACCATAGTGGAAAATGTTCATGATCATGTTATACATCCTTATATTATTCAAGGCCCCAAATGATATATGCTTATATTATTGAAGACCCTGAAGGTGGTCATTTTTGCTTTATTACATGTAATGTGCCTGTTTGTCGTATCATTTCTTTTGATTTCTTATTTATTTTATTATTTAAGGAATAAGGAATCATTCTTTGAGTATTATGAGGTGATAATTTCGGTCGATGCATGGTCAAATCAAATACAGCCTAATAAAGGGCTTTATGATAGACTTGATAACGCCCTGACCAAAATTATCACCTCAATACATAATATTAATATAGGATCTCTCATGATTTGCGATGGTATATGATTTTTATCCAATGAGTTGTGTGTTTTCTATCCCCGAGCCTTGACGAGGGGATAGAAAACACACAACGAGTTGGATAAAAATCATATACCATCGCAAATCATGAGATTCTTTTTATCACATGTTTTACTACATATTGTGTTAAATCTCAATCTTTTCTATAAAAATTATATTGTGAACGGCACAACACATATACTGCAAGACGTCAACAACTTTACGCACAGAAAAAAGTTATTGAAATTTAACAAACAAACATTTCATTTTCGAGCATATTTTTATCAATTCATAAAAGAAAAAAGAAAAACAGCATTAAATGCTTCACATTTACAACTCTACACTTTGCAACTGAATTGTTGTTACTTTTTCATTCTACGTCAATCAACCGCCTGAAGCTACGTAATGTTTAATTATGACGTCATGTGGCGTAAGAATACACAGTGGAATATCAAAAATTTATTACATGAGTGATATCCATCGCATATTGAGATAAACAAGTGATAAAAAGAATGATTCCTTATTATTTATATTTATATTATTTTCAGCAATTGTAGAATTAAATAAATGTAGTAGAGTATTGACATATTTATATCATTTTCGATTCTTTTAACTACGAAAATCCCGCTTGAGTCCCAACAATACTTCATTAAAAATTTATTGGACTCTACAATAAAAAATTGATTCGTATTGTTATCTCTGACAAAGACACTGAAAAATGTAAATATTATATTATAAACTCTACAAAACATTGTATCTATGTACATTAATTAGTATCCTGGCCTTTTATGATGTATATATATCATCTAATTTATCATGAGTATTGTTATTTTATTTAAAAGCTTATTTACCATGTGATGCTTTATTTGTTATTAAATTCAGTAGAATGAAGTGGAGTTTGATGCATGTGGCGTGTATTAGATTTACATGATAGAAGTTTTATGTTCATTTACCGGGATACTTTTTAATGTTAAAGATATTCATTATTTGGTTGTTATATAAACATTCTGTCTGGTGCAATAAACTCTTCCAACCAATCCATTTGAGTATACAAACTTAAAGTAAAGAAGATAATTCAGTCTATGGCTCATTCGTTTTTTTTACAGGGGGTGGGTGAGTGGGGTTCGGGGGGTTGGTGGGGGTTACATACCTACCCCCCCCCCAAAAAAAAAAAAAAAAATTTTTTTCTTATTTTTTTGGTGACTTCACTAGTCATGCAGAAACTCTTTTTTTAGAGTCAAAATATCAATGATTAGCTTATTTTCTACCCAGTATACCCCCCCCCCCCCCCCCCCGGTAATCAATTGAAAGGGTGACAAAGTCACTTGATAAATGGACCAATTCACATTCCGTTGACCTTGAATATATTGGCACAGGATAGCCAGGGGATATCTTGTCCGCGACCCTCGCCCCAGAGGATAAACGTATTCAGCAACTCACAGTGAGATACAAATAAGCGTGCAGGTCTAGGGCTCGATCAATTGATGAACCAGAGGATGGTGCTATAATCCCCCGTTAACAGTAGTTCATCGTATTGCACTGTAAACTTAAGGTAGTCCATCTCAAAGCACAATTAAAACAACAGCAGCTTCTTCTAAGGTCTGAAGCGACTATGTAGTTCTAAGTCTTCTTGGTTTCTAAAGTTAAACTCAGATGTGCAGTTAATTCGGCATTTATTTTTTAATCCAGCAGAATTGAATGACCCTGCATGATTAGTTTTAAGAGAGATACAAAACCATCATCAGACATAAAATGGTGTTTCAGTTATGAATTGACGGTCTAACGTTTTTACATTGAACTCTTGAGCAAGCTTTGATTGTTTAGAATTTATTTCATTTTAAATCACGCAGTCTTTCAGGCTTGTTATGTTTATCCATGGAAATTAAAATATTGCAAGAGAATATTGAACTTTAAATCCCTTATAATTCGGCATTTTTACAATAGGCATGAAGTAAAGTTAATCTCTCTTTAAATGAGTGTAATGTAAATATAATGCAAGATTAACGCTGACCTGCATTGAACATTGTTAAAGAAGTCACTATTAGAAGTGTGTTAAAGTTTTAAGAGCTGCCATTAAGTGTTTGTAATTGACCAATAAAGCACGAACGGATTGATAGCAATATGATTGTGTGCAACAAAGTAACGGTGAAATAATTAATTTGGTTAATGTGGATCGATAATAAAGATAACCCTTGAACGTCTCGGAACATATGATTCGGCACCATTCCGATCTTTTATCACGTCAAGCTTATTTGGTCTGCCAAGAACGAGCGAGTTTTTCCCCAATATGTAAGGTTTCCAAAGCTTCAGGGCAGAAATTACGTAACAGGGATCAACTACGATGGAGAAGACAGGCAGGAACTTTACGACATAAGACGTATTTATTAATTTGGCGATTTTATGGACTTAGAAAGTGAACAAAATGTTACTTGTTTGTTGCCTAAGGTTGGTGCTGTAGCCGAAGAGTGTTGAGGACACTGTTTATCTACTACCATTACTATTAATCAATTAACGGAATGGAAGCAGATCTTTACATCTCATTTGCTTTGTAAATATCCACGATTGACATAACATTATTGTATTTGCTAAACACGGACTGGGAATTACTCGGATAGATCAGTGGAGCATCACAAAGGGTTAATATCTGTTGTAAAAAAAAACCTCTATTATTTCCACCGAAACTTAGTGAAGGAAGATAAATTTATTCTAAAGGATTTCCTTTAATTTGTCATTTAGGCGTTTGGATGATACATCTCTTAAAGAGTTGTGTTGTTGCGAACAATTGCAAGTCGAAGAACCAACATGGCATCCATGAGAACATGCATGCGTCCGCTGCATACGTCACTCGCGTTGTTTGGATTATCGCATGAATCGAAACCAAGCCTCGTTGAACCTGCTAAAGCATTTGATGCCAAAGCAAATACGAAAACTCCACACTTCCTGTCTAAAGTGAAGACATTTTACTGTCTCCTCGTTTGCTGTGTTTTAAGTCTGAACGTTCTTCGTTACATTCCAAGCTTCTGGGTGGGGATAGATTTTGTCCCGCACCCCACTGCATTAAGAATCGTTGTTTTGGTCTGGTTCATAGAAAACGCCGTCAGCTGTATCGTTCTGTTCGTTTTCTTTGAGAACAAAAATCATTTTGAGCGTTATGTCCAACAGTACACCAGGGTAATAAGTGACGACATTTCAAAGTATCTAAAGACCAACCCAGCATGTCAGAAAGCGAAAAGAAGCATGACCCGAGCATTGGTGATCGGATGGATTATAGTCATCTTCAATGCCGTGACAGTATGTTTTCTGCTTTTCTCGAACCTGACCCCAGATGTTACAGTGACCCTATGCAACCCTATGTCTCACAAATCTATTCCTGTGAAGATTTTCATATCCTTTCTCTTTCTGCTTTTATCTGGCGTGTGGGTTTTCCCAGTAGTTCTCCATTACTCGTTAACCACTGCTATCGAGATACGGTTTCAGGAACTGTATGATGTCATTGATAACACAGCGTTAGAAGACTGTCCGAACAGGTTCGAAACGTTGAAGTGTGTTCGATACAAACACTTGCAATTATGTAAGATGGTGGAAACGGTTGATCAAAGTTTGAGCTACTATGTGGCAAACGTGTATCTTTTAAGTATTGGAACTGCGTGCTTTTTAATCTATGACCTGATAAGTAAAGTGACCGGTGATCCAAATATACCAGAGATTGTTGTGTCATTATTCTGGCTGGCGTGTTCTTTTATCATACCATTTATTATCTCCATAAAATCTGCGAAAGTGCACGAAAAGGTAACAAAACTCTCTCTCTCTCTCTCTCTCTCTCTCTCTCTCTCTCTCTCTCTCTCTCTCTCTCTCTCTCTCTCTCTCTCAGTTTTAGTTTCTGATCAGAATGGTCGGTCGACTAGCGTCTTGATGACCGAAGAAGGGGAGAAACACATGAAACACTTCATACATAGAACTTAAGACGTCATAATTGATTTAATGTGTATATCGTGACCCCTTATTTTACGGCTGTAAACCAATTTGTTCAAAATAAATTTCTAAATCATGGATTCATCAAAGTAATCTGGATACCTTTATTCAATTTGACATCATTTTAAAGTGGAGGTTAAGAGCTTGTTTAATACCGTTTCTGGAGAGACTGTAAGCATTTAAGATATATTCCATTTGTTAAAAATAGACAAAACTCCAAGACTGTTACTTATTTTCTTCATATTCTTTGAAAATGACAGTTTAAAACATGCTTTTTTATTGCGTTTTCCAAAATATTAAGATTCGATACACCTTATCAAACAAAGCTAACTGAGGCATTACTAAAAGAATTACTGTAGTCGCTAATTAATCGCCAGGAATTAAAATCCGTGTAAAATCGCGAAAAGCACATCTCACGGATTTTAAAATTTTCCTTTTAGTACTCGCGTAAAACAAGGAATCTACAGTATGTACATCCTCAATTTCATAAAATTGTAGGCACCTTCCATTTACTAGATCTTGACTTTTATTTGCTGAAAAATCTTACTGAAATCAATTTCAACCTCGAGAAAGCTTACATTTAACTATAATGAAATGGACTTGGAAAATTAATATCAATTTTCTGTTTAAAACTTATTCTGAAACCGTTTTCTTGTTGAAAGAGATTATAAGTTACACGCGTAGAAGTCAGACTCTTACCATTTGTTTAGATATCAGACTTTATCAGAAAACAATGACACAACATCGCATACAATGATGACAGACCTAGATTTTGATGCAATAAGTATAAAAATCACAAATAAGATATAAGGTGCTCTCTTTTCTATACACTTTCAACTCTGAACCTGTGATTGCCTGTGCGTTTGGGGCCTTTTTCCGGTCTTGAATCCAAATAAAAACATGATATCGCATCATAATCCTAGATCACATGTAAAACGTGTTATGAAAGAATAAGTATACTTTTAATCATTTGGAAATCTTCAGAGCAACCAAGTAACTTTGCATTAGTTTGGCAGACCATTATTTTCTTCGCCGGTAGATACACGTACTAATTGACCCATCAATTCTAGTACATTATCAATACTTATATACACCGATCCAGAGCTTAATTGACTGTTGCAAAAGTTAAAAGTTTATTGTATCATGTTTGAACGGGTACCACAATGGTGTTTGAAATATGAAATTAACGAATAAGCATAACTTTGTAAATAAATGAAGTGGAACCTATTGTCCTTTCTTGTTCTCTCATCCCTCAATTGATAGACCTACACAGCAATCAATAGAATGATAAACGCCGTAACGATCTGGATGACTCGGTAAATACTACGAATCTACTTTAAATTGTTATGATAGTTAGAATAAACGATTAATCATTATTAACAAATCGTTAATCATTTCATGGACTGAATTATCTGACTGGAAACTCTTTGTCTATTTCACCTGGGACCCATTTAAGAATTATTTCACCTGGTTCTTCAGAAGGCATAAATGACCATCCATTAAACGTTCTTACAATTTGTCTTTGATGCCACATCTACATTTCTCGTTAGACTTTGAATACCGTCAACAACTTATCAAGCAACTTTAAATATGAATGCATCCAGGAGCGCGTACATGCGGCCGCTGTATTTATCTCTAGCCATTTTTGGATTGTATCACACACCTATGCACAGTCTAGTGGAGCCAGCAAAAGTCTCCGGGGACCAGAACACCAACACCCCGCGAATCCTGTCCAAGGTGAACAGATTATATTGTATCTTCGTCTGACGCCTGATGAGTCTGGGTGTCATTAGATACTTACCTAGCATTTGGGTTGGAAGAGATTTCATCCCAGATCTTGCTGCTCATAGAATCGTCATTGTAATCTGGACCACAGAAAACGCCATGAATTCATTAGTTTTGTTCGTATTCTTCGAACAAAAGAACCATTTTGAGAGATATGAAAAGCAGTACATTAACGTAACCACAAATAGTATTTCGAAACGATTAAAGACAAACCACCTAAGAACTGAACATGTTAAAAGACATATAATACGGGCTACTATCGCTGGTGGGATGGTAGTTCTATTCAACACAGGTTTTATCATTTTTCTATTTTTTTCTGACTTTTCTCCGAAACTTGCGTACGTCATGTGCAACCCTCTATCTTGTCATTCATTGGCTGTCAAGATACATATGTGTCTTTTTATGTCCTTTTCACGGGAGTGTGTATTTTTCCGGTTGTTTTTCATTATTCACTGACCAGCGGCATAGCGACGAAGTTTCAGGAACTTTATGTCGTCTCTGACAACAAGCGTTAGAAGACTGTCCGAACAGGTTCGAGACGTTGAAGTGTGTTCTATACAAACACTTGCAATTATGCAAGATGGTGGAAACTGTGGACCAAAGTTTGAGTTGTTACATTGCTAACGTTTACCTGTTAAGCATCGGAAATGCGTGTATTATAATTTACGAAATGATAAACGAAATTTCAAACGACCCCAACGTACCAGAGATAGTTATCTCCTTATTCTGGTTGACAGCCTTTTTCTGGTCACTTTTATAACACCTGTAAATTCTGTTAATGTACACGAGAAGGTACAGTCAATTTTTTCTCAATTATATCACTGAGAGATGATGTTAAAATAAGTTACTGTCTCTGGTGAAAAAAGAAGTGATACAATTCGTTAAAAAGGATAGTCAAAATAAGTTAGAAAGTTTAAATGACCTCATTTATTTTTGTGTATAAATAGTCAATAATATAATTTTGTTAAACATATTTTGCCAAAAAGTTTTTTATCCGTCGTTACTAAAAGATGGTTATATTTGCAACCGGTCGGCAGAGGATGCTCACTCCTCCTAGGCACCTGATCCTATCTCTATCTTTTTGGAGGTCTGTGTTGCTCTGCTTTGAATTTGTATTTCGTTTTATGGATTTTTGAGATGGTTGACGGTTTGTTATTGTCATGTTTTCATAAATTTAACATAAGAAATAAACAAAAGTACTTGCTTAGTAAGGAATTCTGATAGGATACTCAGTATTAAAATGGTATAAGCATATCAGAAAGGCTTTTGTCTGCAGCTTGTTTTTTTTTATTTACTCGCAAATAAAACCGCACAAAAATATGATTTAAAAGAGTTTTTTTTATCGCAATAAAGTTTTCATAAGTTTAGCAGGAACATAATTTGCCCAGCATATGTTTAATTGCACTTTTCTGAAGTGTGTTTTAAAAATCAATTTTATGTAAGAATCAAAGATTTATATAAGGGTCTGGCTATTGCTACTAGTAGTCACCAATTTTCTTTATATTTAATACATGGACACACCTACGTACTTGTTACAAATTAGTGGTGTTAGACTTTTTTTTACTCAACAAAGTCTATCGAAATCAGGACAACTCTGCCCCAAGACCCCCCCCCCCCCGTACAACCGAAGACAACTCGCCCCAAATTTAGGACAACTCACCCCACTGAAGACAACTCGCCCCCTATATTTTTTAAACTGTATTAAGGTCAAGAAATATTTTCTTATTGTTCATTTTACAGAAAAGTTCATATTATTTATTCATTTTTTTTATTTTATAAGTTTTCATTTCATATTTTTACATTTAAAATGCTTTCTAACACAGTTTGAATTATTTATTTTTTAATTCATTTAAAATCAGCAAATGCAGTTAATGTATTATGATTGATCAATCTCTTTTTCATACTATATAGAATATTTTTTCTGAAATATTCTATTTAGGCAAATAAACAGGTTTTTTTTCTAAACTGACGATTTTATGAACAGTTCACAAATAGATCACATTAATTGGTTTAAAGTTTTAAAAAACCTTACAGTTATAGTTATATTATATGACCAATGTAATTGTGTCCTCAACGATCAAACGATTTCTTTGCTTTTCTTGTGAAGGACATAATGATAATCATTGAAATAAAATAATCATTTCGTCTATCAAACTGTAAAGTATGAAGAAAATCCGTGACTATACGTGAACACCGAATTTGATTCTTACATAGAATTGATCTTAATTTTCAAAAGCGATGTGGATAACATGTCATTTGAAATAAAGATGTTGATTTCAAAATATTCACATGCTATTGCCCACTGTTACAGGCCCATGGCCTGTCCTCATTAATAATGGATGTTAATTTGGACGGAGCTACAATGCAGGACCTCGCGCACGTGAGTACCAAGATCTCAGTTTGTATAAAATATACTAATATGTAAAAAATATTTTTTGCAAAGCTGTATGATTTGCAAAGATTAGAGAAAATACAAGGAATGGTTAGTAAATATGTTAAAGATTTGTTAAATATACCTACACCAATAAATGCATAGCTTCATGTCAGAATTCAAACCATTTTCTGGCAGACATGGCCAAATATTCTTTGTATGAAAAAAATAATTCTTTAATAATTCTTTAATGAAATATAAAACTTTGCAATTTTGTATACCTACCTTTATTCGCATGCAAATCAAATGCTACTATATTTTCTTATGTGACGCAATGCATTTATTTTCTATATATACTTCTTCTATTTTTTATTCAATATTGGTGTATGACTTATATGTTCAGGTGAACCTGCTGGTGGCCAAACTCTACGGTCCGTCCGTCGGTCTGTCTGTTCTTGGTATCATCACCATCACCAAGGAAATGATTCTGACGGTAAGTGGTCAGGTCTCACGATATTTTAAAGTGAATACAAAAGGCATTAATTTAATTTAAGAGAATTACATGTAGAGAGAAGGTCTAATTCATTTCAGCTTTGTACATGTATGAAATATGAAATGCGCAGTGAATACATTAAAACATAGTACTCAACAGTGTTATTATTTTCCTTTATTTATGAGCAAAGAGCAAACATAATCATTATGGTTTCTTATTTAGCTTATATCATAATAAAGAATTAAAATGACATACATTGTATACAATCTTTTTATATGGACAAATGCTGCTCTAATTGGTCCTGTTAACAACCCCTTTACTATAAATACATGAATTTATTGCTTCCATCTGTAAAACAAACTGTCTCTACAAACTGCTGGAAAACCTCAAATTCCAATTCTACGATGTTGTAGTTAATGAACATTACGGCAATCAATTGTATGATGTAATTGAGTATGGATTAGAGCTGTGAGATATTTGCTAAAAATATGAGGACCCTCACGAACAAAAGAACATATTTTTGTATGTTAAATTTAATTTCCTGTTCAATGTGACTTAATTAATCACGTAGTATGGCTTAACACGAAGAACATACATCTCTGACGTCATGACTGTTTTGGTTGTAGCTCGCTGGGGTTTTCATGACATACCTCTTTCTGCTGATTCAGTTCAAAATATAGGTACGTATATTACCATTCCTTGGTATTATGGCATTCGATCCTTTTTTTTTTAAATTTTGTTACTAGTAATTATTTTCATCCCCTCACTTCGAAGGTAAAATCGTTTAAATCAGTAATAATTATAACATTTTATTGTAAGCTGAATAAATGTCAGTATTTATCGTTAACTGTTTATTTGCAGCATCAACATTTCATAATTCGACACAAATAAATTGCTTAAACAAGAATTGCAACAACATGAAGTGTGCCAATAGAATTTTAGAGATCGTTTTCATAACCGAGCTCTGTTTTGTTCCATCAGGAAATGATATACATTTGTATACCGATTATTCAAACCAAGCTAAAGAAAAGAGATCAAAGCCATTTCGCCGGCAAGCATCGACAACAAGACTTAAACTTTCTTATTGTTTACATTATCCACAAGACTTTCCTGTGGACAAAGTAGAACATTAGCAAAGGTGGCACTCATGGATAAAAAAATCTCCTTTTTGAATACATCTTGAGCGTTTATGTATAACACACATTAAAATTAGAGTCATTTAAGGAATAAACTCATACGAGTATAAGTCGGGTTTTGGCAGTTTACACTTTATTATAAATCGCAAAATGTGGCTAATGAATGAATTTCCTGTAATTTAATTGACTGCTATTAATTGTAGGAAAACCAGTCATTTAATTTTACAAACTTCAAACGTAACATCAAGCCTGTTGAAACGCTTACATTCCTAAGATATAAAGATTTTTTTTCAACCAATCAGAAAGCGCTTACAACCGAAATTAGTATTTATTTTGGTTATTATGGTTACTATGATCTCGTACAAAATACATTTCTTTTCATTGTGAATGTGTTGGCATATTTCACTAGATAACAACAAAAATTTGTTTTTGTCAAACATTTCCAAAAAAGGAAACTTATTCAGTGAAGCCAAATAGTTACCTTTTTGCACTTTATATTGCAAGCTTATAACAGATCCAGCCACAATATTATGCATGTATGTAGTATTGAACAATGTTCTTTTGTAACTTTGTCATTCATGAAAATATTAATATTGTGGAATAGTTCAGTACTTCATTGTTATATTGTTATAAACATGTGCATTTATTAAGATATCATATTCCTTGAAATAAACATTGATTGTTCATCCTGTTATAAACATCATTATATGCGTTTCTAAGCGTTTCATAAAACATTTGCTCATTTGATTTATTTAACTTGAAAACGTATTCTTTTACGTTATTAAAATCTGAAAATGATACTAGAGTGTCGATTTTGGTGTTAGATTAATGAAACCATCACCTTGATTGGAAATAGTTTTTGATTTTAGTCCTTTTCTAATTCGGGAAACTTGACACAATGTCACAATTACCTTTACGGATACCACCGTGATGCACGATGGAAAACTGAGGTTTCCGTGTGGTTTTCCAATGGTTTCCTATGTGCGGAAACCCTATTTTTATCCATTAGCTCACTCCTCCATGACACCTGATCCTTTACTTTACGTGTTTTACTCTGCTCCTGTTTTGTATTTTTCCTTTTGACGTTTGATTTTGAACACTGTTCGATATCACCACATTCATAAGTACGTTATGAATTTAAAGGGCATGGTCAGGGTTTGGGTCAAAAATTATTTGATCGATTTTAATGTTTACAGTGCTTCAGTATTTTTAATAGGCAACCAAAATTTGAGTGTCATTCGTTGAGTTATAAGCCAGATGCAGAGCTTACAATTCCTTGCTATGTAAACACAGCTTTTGTTTACATTTTGAATGTTGAAGTGAAAATTTCAGTTTTAGACCTAAAATAAATGTGTTAAACGAATGGAACTGTTTATTTTTACTAGTACTTGAATAAGAAGATAGACAAATCAGCTTGAAAAAGATTTCTTTTACTGGTGTATTGAACCTATGTAAAAAAAAAAAAACAGGCCACGAGCCTTGTTTACATGACAAAAACATTGTAAGCCCTTTATCTGGCTTATAACTCAAAGACTGACTCTCAAATTTCATTTGATCATTAGAAATGCATTCCTAAAGCCTTGTAAATAATAAAAACAGAATTTAAAAATAGTGACCGTGCCCTTTTAAGGCAATATGTAGAATATAAAACTGTTTCTTGACATTCTATATGAAAGCTTAAAAAAAGTAATCCAGATACCTTTTATCAATTTAATATGATTTAAAAAAAGAAGTTAGGAACGTTTTATAATACGTTTATAGAGAGATTGTAGTACAAGATATATACTGAATTTAATTCGTCATAAATAGAGAAAAACACACTTATGTATCTAGTTTATTGTAAACTTTTATAGCTCAGATAAATTTGAACCAACTAAGATATTGTTACAAAGCATCAATGAAAGAACTCATCAGTGTTATATTTCAGAAGCCCACTGGTTCCTTTCTTTTTTAGATCTTGACCTTTAATCAATGAGCATTTTTGGGATGCACAAAAGGATATAAAAATGAAGCAGGGCGGTTTAGGTATTGACAAAATGATGACATTATTTGTAAAAGCAAAGTACTTCATGGACGATATAATCCGTCAATAAAATATCATCGAATGTAGCAGTAACACTTTTATATGAATCCTTTTTTCAATGCTGTTTACGGATTTCATTTAGAACTAAACGTACATTGAATTTCCATCCGAAAATGCAGTACACCGATAGTCCTATTAAGCATATCATTGTTCATCTGTTCAATTCTATTGATTCTGCTCTTATCAGACTTTATCTGCAATCAAATCATTTTTTTTTCTATACCAAACACTCTACTGCAACCTCTAGAATAACAAACTGTACAATGTCATATGTCAATCAGTTTTGAATTTCATATTTTTACTATTGGGGTTTAACATCAGGCTCTTTGAAATTTGTTCCTCCACAGCATCGATATACTGCTTTACATAGATGCAAGGTCGTTGTATCCACCACAGAATTTACGAAAAGATGACTTCAAACGAGCCTGTTGATAGTCCTGTTGTATCAACTTGTTTGTCAGTAGCTTGCCTTGCCTTAGAACCCGTTCATACGAAGAGCATGCCCTTGCGTATCGAATTAACAGAGAGGCAAAAACTCCATGGAAAGACAAATAAAACCGAATAAGAACAGAAATCTATAGAAATTTTGGATGAGACATTTCAAATTAATTTCTTTCCTTTTTAAAACTATTTTCCGATAAAATGTGAAAAATAATCTTATGTTATTTGTTAGATAATCATAACTCATCATGAAAACGTGTTGTTCATTCTTAAATAAACCAAACCTGTGTGAACTAGCATCAAACCATTGTAAATCGTTACATTGCAAATCCGTGTCATGATGTTCTGTAAGGTATAAATCATTTCTGACAAACACATGCGAAGTATTATTATTATTTCATTTTTCAATATGCTGGTTTGGGGGGTTTTTTTCGCGCAAGCATACATTTACGTTTTCATATTTTCAAGCATTAACAATCAAAATAATTCATTGCCTTTAAATCAATGAAATGTATATAAAGGCTACTGTAAAATTGTTGATTTTATTCTACAAATATGCAATTGACAACTAATATTGATTGAGAATAACTATTTGTTTTAGAGATTGTTTATATTTGCAGTCATATTTACTTTGCTATCGTGATGCATTTCTCTTATCAAAACGTATTTTATAACGACATTTCTATGATAACAGACTCAAAATATTCTTTGCCGACACGAAAGTCTAATGCTATTTCAATATTTGAGTCAAACAGCCGATGTTGCACTATAAGTGTTACATCAATACAAAAAGAGTTACTCATCATCTCAACACTAATATCAAACACGATTATTAAGCATTACGAACATTGTCGATTTTTTTTTCATTGCCATTAAAGTTAACAATTATAGATACAATTAGAATACCCGTTGTCATATCATTGTCATTTTGATATGAACTTCTCATTAACTACTATATCTTTAGACAACTCATATTTCTGGGGAAATAAAATAACCATTGAATAAAAAAGAATATTTTCAATCATGTTAACTGACAAAGTTTGCTTTGACAAAAGTGATTTATTCAAAATTTTCATGATTTAATTGACAATGATGTTGTAGCGTACTTTTTACCTGTTACGGTTCTAAACTTTTTGGAAAGTTGATTTTATTCTAAAACTGTACAGGAAATGAAGATTGTTGACTTAAATGAGACGGTTTTGAAAATAAGCCCCTACTTTCTTACCAAAACGTAGAATAAGCCGCAGCTTATTTCGGGATTTAAGGGTAAACATATATGTACACATGTATACATATATCTCTTAAACTAATTGCATTTATTTCTTTGCTGAACAGAAAGTGATCAGTCGTGTAAAATAAGAATATATATTACTATTTCTAGAAGGCTGAATGGTTTATAGATATTCTAGTCACACAACCGATGTTTCATTACAAGTGATATCGATTGAAACCGAGTCACTGGTCATCTTAACACTGATATAAAACACGAATAAGCGTTACGAACATTGTCAATTTTTTTCATGGTTATCAGAGTTAAAAATCATGGATGCAATTAGAACACCTGTGGTCATATCATTGTCAATTTTATATAAACTTCTCATTATAAACAAAAACAATTTTTGTTATACAAAGGTAACATTGAGTGATAAGATATTTTATCAACAAAGCAATATATAGTTTCACAAATGAAGAAAAAAGTTTTCTGATCTTCTAATAAGTAAATAAATGACCACCATATCTGCATATTATTTGATAAAAAGTCATACAGAATTAAAATTAGATGTGATAAACTTGTTATTAGATAAAGAATGAAGAATTTGCTAAATGCCGTCATCCGAATATCTATTTTAGTATGAGGTTATAACGCACTTATAACATCCTTCCCATTAAACGTACATTTACAATGAGTAAGAGGGTAAACATGTCATGTTTGTCTATTTTTGTAAAAATAGAATATTTGTAATATAAATGAATTGAGAAAATACGTAACAAACACACATAGTGCTGCTTTCAGCATCGTGAGTATGCAATGGACCTGAAAAGTCAACCGAAATATAACTTCTGTCTACCTTTATTATTCTCTTGATACCAAAATCAAGCTCTGTCGTATAGTAAACTGAAAAGTAACTTAAAGAGGACTGGTTGGCATATATCTGTCATTTTGTCAGCTTTCAAGACCTTTTCGTTGACATTTATACAAGTCCAATTTTTTTAAATCTTTAAAGATATGGAATTTAAGCATGCATTTGACTTGAAAATGACGGGAAAAAATTCCATTTTTGGATTGAAATCCACTTTTAAAAAATGTATTGCCCTTCACTAAAAACAAATGACCCTGCTATACTGGAACTTGGGAGCTGCCGGTTAGTAGATATGCTAGTTATACCCACTTTAAACAATAACATTTTAATACACCCCATATTGCTGAGGAAATCAAATAACAGTTGAGTAAAAATAATCCTTTTTAATCATGTAAACAGAAAAAGCTCACTTTGACAAAAAGTGATTTATTCAACATTTTAGTAATTAAATTGACAAGGATCTTGTAGCATGCTTTTTACCTGTCACCATTTTAAACTTTTTAGAAAGTTGATTTTATTCTAAAACTGTACAAGAAATGAAAATTGTTAATAAGATTAGATCACACAATTAAAAAAACAATTTTCTGTCCATATAAAAATTATTCATCAGCAGCTGCTTTGACACCTATAGGAAATGGGAAAATAGATCTCTCACAGTCTGGACATTCCCAACGGATTCTAACGGTACAAACTCCAACTCCTCGTCTACCACTAGTCCTGATTACCCTGTTAAAGGCCATGTATAGAGTATTAGCACGATCATCCGGGTCTTGTCCATTGAGAGCAAAACCACACTTGTGACAACCCTTCACTTCGAATCCGTTGTCATTGGTGATTCTGGCGTAGTTGTTGGCAGCAAAAATGGTGACTCTTCTGACACCGGGTTTTAAAAGAGTGTTTGCCCAGATTGACTCATCGGATGTGCAAAAATCAGATTTATATCCACGCATGGTTGGATATTCACCAAAAATTTCCGCATCATGTTTTGTATGACTAGCGTCTCCACCTTTCAAAATAAGTTAAGTTTTAATAAAAGTATCATAATTGTATTAAAATATAAACAATCATGAAAAGAAAATGTTGGTCTTACCCATCGTTACTTGGGCTATCTCCCACATTAAACATAAATCCCTCTCTATCCTCTCCCAAGAACATATCGATTCTGAGCATGCGCCTTTTGCACATTGGAATGGACACACATCCGTCCTGGTGCCAGTCATATAGGCATCTTGTGAGGTTTTGGAAGTTGGCTCGCAGAGTCGCCATGTACCTACATTTGGCTTTCGTTGACGTTTGACCTTGAAATATCGGCGAAGATACACCCTCTACGCTCCCTGAAAATGTTCCACTGGCGAGGTTTATTGACATTCCATTCCTTTTTGGACAGCACGGTCTTTTATAGACAGGAACTGAAATCGTAAAAGTAAAAGTGTATGATACATAAACGTGGTAAATAATAAGGTTTTAATAACCTTTGTGTGTAACATAGTTATTCATCTTTTTAATTTACTAATTGTATTAGATAAGAGTTACATAAGGATAGTCCTTATCATGTTTAACATATCCTTTAGTAGAAAAATTAAAATCATATCATCTGTTTTTATGAAGTTGTATAACTTACAGATGTTTGGTTTAAAGTTGTCCAGAGCTGGATTCATAGCTCGTTCGTCAAACACTGAAACATAATGTATGGTATCGATGAAAATAGTACTTTTTAATTGCAAAATTTCCATAGAAATTGTTTTCATGACAAAATAGAAATAAGAAATCATGGAAATACTTGTAAAAATCATGTTTTTCTCATTAATGATACGATTTGTTTTCTCTTAGCTTTCTAATGTGGTGCGTGTTATTTAGATACAGGTTGAATAAATCTTTTTAACCCCTTTAATTTCATTTAAAGTTTTATATATTCATTCAATCTAATTCCAAAACAAGAAAGTGATACAAAATAATTCACTTATACTGATACTAAGTTTATGAAAAAAAACATCATTTTGTATGAGTTCACTGGGTTTTAACGTAAAAAGATCACACGAGATCAGTTTTATATAAAGATGAATTCAAATGTAATTGTTTCTTTAACAAGAGTACATTTTCAATTAAAAAGCTCACAATGGTTTTGTTTTATACAATTCATGCGTGAATAAAATATGAGACACACTCTTTGTCAGGTTATCATAAAAATATGTCAATTCAAAACCTACGTCTTTCGTCCTCCATTATTTCTTCAGGAAGCGATTCTTGTCCCAGACATGCAGTTACGCACATCAATACTCCGAATATAACTTGGATCTTCATACTTTGTTACTCTGCTAAAAGGTTAAAAATAAAATTAAGCTAGACATATGGACATTTAAAAAATACCTATTGCAAACGTCTGTTGAAAAATATTTGAGTTATTCTTCCTGATTATTATTAAACTATTGTTAACAATGCAAATAAGAAAATAGAAACATTACCTTTCCACTTTTAGCAGCAACTGCAAAAAAGATTAATGTCAACTGCAAAAAGAGAAATCAGCTTCAACCGATGATTTTGGTTTGCTTCAACTACTGAATCGTTTCCCTTTTATACTCTTACTCCAGGATCTTGTCGTCACGATTTGATATCATACTGTCCAATGACGCTTTAGAAAGTTTATCTTTTAAAGATTTTCCTGGTTACACAATAACATTGAAACTTTAGAATTTCATTTGAAGTCAAAGATTTCAATCTTGTTGCTAAAAAATGTACTTTAAGTTATTATCATCAATTGAATAGTAACATCTTAACAAAAATCCCGATTTGTCTTTGTCATGCAGGTAAGAAGAGGATTAAAAAATATATGAAAACAAAAATATACTATCTGTCGTTATTTAATGTAAGGAAAATTTTCAGAATTGCAGTACTATAAAAATATTCAATGAAAAATATCATTTATAAAAAAAAGAGAACATAAATAAGTCCAACAATCTTCGATAAATGTACGTATAAGTTATATGCTATCACTTTCATGACTTGGAGCGAAACATTAATTAATATAACTGTTCTATTGTTCAAAGGATAATACCAACTATGATTGAATTCGGCGCAACGCACAATTGTCTTATCATTGATATATATATATATATATATATATATATATATATATATATATATATATATATATATATATATATATATATACAAAAAGTAACAGAACGACAAATGATAATGAATACAGATTCTAACGATATAACCCCTTTCTTATTAATTTCCTTTTCTTTAATTTAAGTGAAAAAAATAAAAACAATCATTCTTTAAAAAATCTATAATTATATTCTCTGTTAATCTGAGGAGAAGCCGAAAAATAAGTTTAAAATGGCTACAAAGTTACTTTCAAGTAACAATATCAAACATTTTTTTTTGTCCAAAAATACCTAAAACATATATACACGTGACCTATGGCAATGGTGTTTGAATTTTGTAAACATTGTTAGAAAATATCAATAAACAGGCAAATGCCACTTTCGGCTCCAATAATTAAAATGCATCGTCAATATTTATATCAACTTTAACATTTCACTTCAATTTGAATTGCTCAACAATTCAATTAATTTGGTTTCTTCATCAAAGATTTGCCTATTGTTGTATGATATTGTGTCTACATCCAATCGCCCAATGAAATATCAAATGTGTATTTTTAAAAAGATTTCCTGGTTACATATATGAATGGGTTGAAATCAGCCATAAAATTCAAAAGGAAGAAAGATGTTCAAGATCCTGTTTTAAGGATAATCGATTTCAATGTCATCTCACCGAACGCAATAATCACAATTCGTCAACTAGAATAAAAGTTGGGAGACGAACATCTTTAATTACCCATATTGCTGAGGAACAAACAAAAATCACCAATTGAATATAAACAATATTTTTAATCAAGTTAACAGACAGATTAAGTTATGACAAAAGTGTCTTTGTCAACAGTTAGATTCATAGAGCGTTCGTCATTGACTGAAACAAAAGTATGGCAGCAATGACAATATTACTTTACCTAAATCGTAAACTAAAATGTTTTAAGACTAACAAATTTGTAGAAATTACTATCGAAAGTTGGGCGATGAACATTGCAATATGATATTTTCAATCAGCATTATATGATGTTAGTCATAATAGAAAAACAAAGTATTTGAAAAAGGAGAAACTCAAAAAAGGAAATCCCTTTTTATTCTCTTTAATTGTAGTTAAACAAAAGCAAAGCTTTAGCAGCAAGAATTAAAGGGATAAACAATGGTAATATCATTGTCAAAAGTATACCCGAGTTAATAGATGAAATAAACAAAAAATTGTAATTGCAATGAATCTGAGCATGTTTTTCTTCTATGACGTTTCGTATTCTTTTGTTCTTTAAATGTGCTTTTAAAGCACTAGTACTGCGATTCTTTGCTAGGAGGAAAAACTCGATGTAATTAACATCATTTCATCCCATATCCCTATCTTATGTTTTCATGTACTATTTTTATCTTGTTGTTTTGTTTTTGTAATATTGCAATGAATACGAAAACATCATTGAATGAAATTTAATTCGACATAATTTTCTTTCATCGCAACAAAGTAAATCAAGTGGGTCTCTTCATCCATGTTATTGTTTGTTATTGTATCTACCTTCAATCGCCCAATGAAATTTCATGAAATGTATTTTTTTCATAAATTTCCTTGTTACACATATGCATGAGATACAATCAACCATAAGCTGATTGTTCAATATCCTGTTTTACAAAAAATTTAAATGTCTTTTCATTCAACGCAAAAATCACAATTTACCAACTAAGATTATAAACGTTGCATGGGAGGTGAGCATTACAAAATGATGTTTTTTTAAAGAAATGTGTCAGTCAACACTAGGTAGAGAATCACTAGTAAATCTGAATTTATTATTTGAATGTCTTAACAAAGGCGAAGCTAGATATAAAGGGGTTAAAAGATTGCAATACCAACGCAAAAGTTCAGCTGAATTATTAGATCAAAGACTGCAAATATCAATTATACATTGAATCTTACAGTTTTTTCTGTGTGACATTTTATATCTATTGCCTTTAGGTGTGCTTTGAAAGCCCCATTATTCTTTGCTAGGAGCAAACGTTTGATATAACTTATATCCTTTCCTATCCAAAGGAAAATTACAAAACAGGAGCAGAGCAAACACGGACCTCATAAAGAAATAGAGGTAGCATCAGGTGCCATGGAGGAGTGAGCATCAGAACTATGATAAAATGTTAGCTTTAATTATTAAAAAGTAACATAATGCTGTATAAGCATCACAGACGTCCATCAATTTATTTTCAGAAGGAATCCTTATAATCTCTGAATAACAAACTTTTCCCAATTAAGGTATCGGTAGTATGAAACACCCGTGAAGCTAATTATTTATCATATTTTCTCAAGTACATAAAATAATGGCATTATCTCATGTAAAAGTTAATTCTTAATCCATTATCTTAGAGAAATAATAAAAATCATACCCATCAATTACTCAAGACCGAAAGAAATTGTAGTTCAGCGTATTTTGATAATTTAGAAACCTCCATTTGACTGATGTTCATATGATTTTTTTTTCAAATTAGCCTTCTATTATTAAAAAAAGGTGTAAATTGTGTTCCATTCACAGTCAAGACCTGAGAGATGGGCACAGCCATCATCAGTGTTCAGACTTCATGTCCATTAAATGTCAAGGTCATATCAAAAGGTCAAAGGCCAAGTATGCTGACGTCATTGATGATTTTTATCAATTTTCATCTCCGTCAAATATACTTAGACATCAATTTATCTTTAACCTAATGTCACATTTTCCATATTTTGATATCTCTTAACTACAGATCCATCATCATCAGCACACAGCTAATTTTATATAGATTAGAACTATACATTTCTTTTTAGAGACCGTTAAGTGTTGCAAAATTTTGTCTTAAAATATAATTTACAAATGGTATCTTTACATTTTATAACATAAGAAATTACCTTAAGTTACCAGTTAGACTTTATTTCAGTGTCTTTAAATAACAAAAAGGTCTCCTGTATAAATAGTAGTACAAATATTTGTAATATCTTAAAAGTAACATATTCGGAAAGCAAATCCAAAAAATGACATATTTTTCACTCCACTGAAAGGAGATTCAAATGGTAGGTTTCAGGCGATGAGGGCAAAAATTGTCAGTTTTTTTTTTTCAAATATCGACCAAAACATATCTTAAATAGGAAACTAGTGTCATATTTTGATATCCAAACTAAAAAACATGTATTCAATAATATGTCTTTGAAACCTTTATTTATTCCTTCAATAACTCTTTCAAATCTGTTCAATCATTATGTCAAGTGTTAAACATATAATGAAGATTTACCAATTGTATGATTAGAATTAATTGTTTTGTTTAAACAATTGAAATTTGATTTATATCCAATAACCGTTTAAATAAAAAAAAATCAAATGTATAGAACCTGCAAGTAGACAAGCTGCATACTTAAAAATGAAAGTAAGAAGTTTATTCAAATAAAAAAGACTTGTAGCTTTTTTACTAAATGTAATATTATCACCAAATGAGGTAGACATTATAAAAACAATAATTTCTATGAATTTAAATTCAAATAATTAAATGAATTCTTTAATATCTAAGAATTAAGAATTACATGTATTTCAATATTCAAAACTACACTATTGAGATCACAGAACACGTCAAAATTTAAATGTCATAATACTACAAATGGTTCCAAAAACCAGGTTAAAATAAATCTCAAATTTAATAGTGTGATAAAAAAACAGATATTCTTCGTTGAAATTAAAAAAGGTTAGGTCCCCCGACTATAAAGCAGCGAGAGATGATAACAGTAAGGGCTTAACCATCTTCGCTAGCCAAGTGTCCGAACTGTTTTTGAGAAAAACGAATCGGACACATGGCTAGCGAAGATGGGGCTCATCTTGTGAAGTTTGTGTTAGTAGCGCATTTGCATTTTTATGTAATACATATTCAGGAGTTGTAAAACTGTTTTTTATATTGGACAACAAAATCTTTAACAGCTCAAAAAAAATTAGATTATCTCCAAATATTTGGGTAACAGATTTTGTTTCGCCATTTAACTTTAAACATTTTCACTACTGTAAACACAAGTGATAGACGGTAAAAAAAAAATGAAAACAGTTATGAGCAAATAAGATGTCAAGTGGTTTAGAATCGTTTTAAAATGCCACGGGAAAGGATAAGAGAATAAGTGTAAAATATAGACAAGGATTATTTGGAAAATTGTGCATGTTTGCCGCGCTCTTTAGTGACAGAACAATCAGCTTTTAAAATTAGGTAAAAATACATTGTCACCAAAATCAATGAAACTTTCCATATCAGTTATATCAATGATGTTGCCTAAATCAATGTGTTAGCTATGACTTTAACGAAAACAACATTATAATAGAGAGTGAAAATGTGTTCGTGTTTTGATTGCCCCTCGTATTTGTAAACGAACGATCCCATATTCATTCATAAAAGCGTCGAACTCGTATAAAAGAGGTATTTAAATCCTTTGTGTGAAACACCATCGTCCCTTAAATTTATCGGTCGATGGCAGACATTAATGAAAATCATCAAGCGAAACTCGCCTTGCCTAAATGTAATGAATTACCCTGAATAACGACACAGTTTGAATTTCTCTGACACTTTCATCAATTACAAGAAGCCCCGACTCTGTTGCTTTCAAAACATACAGTGTATAAAATTCATACCATTTTATGCACGTACTGATGTTGATTCCAATTGATATACTCTAAAACCTTGAAAATTAGCCGGATTTAATAACAAGCCGGTTTTGAAAAAAGTCACCTTTATCTTGCATTAAAAATGCTTTAAAATAAGTCTGTTTTGAAAATAAGCCAGACATGAAAATGCAATTTCTGAAAGATTATGTGTAAAATGATGAAACCAACGTTGTTCCTATGCACAATACGCATCCTTAAAGGTCATCGATATACATTCGTTGGTAATGTATTCAAATCGTTTAAAAGTAATGACTTATGTTTGTTGATATAAACCAAGACAACTAACACCGGTAATTATTTAAGTGATAATTAATCCAATAATTTGATTACTGTAAAATTACTTTGTGAAGAAACGTTTATATGTCGTATATCGTCATTATCAAGTTGTACAAATAATTGATTATGATCTCATCCCTTACGGGATTTTTATTTTGACAATAAGCCGCTATTTTAAAATAAGACGGTTTTGAAAATAAGCCCCTACTTTCTTACCAAAACTTAAATAAGCCGCGGCTTATTTGCAAGATTTAAGGGTATACAACTATGTACACATGTATACATATATCTCTTGAAATAACTGCATTTACTTCATTGCTGAACAGAAAGTGATCAGTCGTGTAAAATAAGAATATATATTACTATTTTTAGAAGGCTGAATGGTTTATAGATATTCTAGTCACACAACCGATGTTTCATTACAAGTGATATTGATTAAAACCGAAGCACTGGTCATCTTAACACTGATATAAAACACGAATAAGCGTTACGAACATTGTCAATTTTTTTCATGGTTATCAGAGTTAAAAATCATGGATGCAATTAGAACACCTGTGGTCATATCATTGTCAATTTTATATAAACTTCTCAATATAAATAAAAACAATTTTTGTTATACAAAGGTAACATTGAGTGATAAGATATTTTATCAACAAAGCAATATATAGTTTCACAAATGAAGAAAAAAGTTTTCAGATCTTCTAATAAGTAAATAAATGACCACCATATCTGTATATTATTTGATAAAAAGTCATACAGAATTAAAATTAGATGTGATAAACTTGTTATTAGATAAAGAATGACTAAGAATTTGCTTAATGCCGTCATCCGAATATCTATTTTAGTATGAGATTATAACGCACTTATAACATCCTTCCCATTAAACGTACATTTACAATGAGTTAGAGGGTAAACATGTAATTAAGTTTAATTATAGTTTTCGTACTGATTCTTCCTCTTATTTTTTCCCCCACAAATTTTGTGCACGCGATTTCTCGAAAACTATCCAACCGATTTCGACCATTTTTCCACAGATGATTGTAAGTAATCTGAATTTATTTTTTTTTAATATTTTTGCCGTTGTCACTTCCGGTACCGATTTATCACTGATTTTGTAAGTTTTTCGACCCATTTTGTGCACACACGATTTCGAAAATTATCAGAGATATGAATATGAAATTTTCAGGATAGGTAGACCATGGTCTAAAGTTGTGCATATTGTTTTTGTTTTACGCCAGTGGCGCCATCTATAGAGCTCGCTATGGCTAGAAAATTGGGTACGAATTTTTGAATTCTTTTTTCCCTTTTTTTGATACAAAAGATTTTTCAGAGATGGCTCGATAGATTTCCTTTAAATTTGCAGGAATGATAGAAAAAAATATATCTTGAGGTGATTTTTCATTTTTTCCAAAATTCATTTCCTGTGGTCAGTTTCCTGTCCTGCGACAAAAAGCTTGTGACATCGAGATCTCAAAAATGATTAGGACTTAAGCATCCAGACTTTGTAGGATTATAGACCAATAGTTGTAGATGTTTTTAAACTAGTTTGATTTGTTCGTCATAACTTCGGGTCGTCACCGGAAGCACTTCAAAAATTATTTTTATGCATTTAATTAATTTCTAATAGAATAAAATATAAGGATTATTTCTTACATATTTCATCTATCCGATGTTAAATGAATTAAAAAAATCTACTTCCGATGAGATAACTCAAATATCTCAGATAGCCTTTTTGAAACAAAGATCTCACAAGATCTCAGAAAGTGCAAGTGATCAATACACGAAACTTACATGGACGATAGACATTTGATGGAAAATGCGTTTAACGGCTTTCATTTTGTCAACCGTTACTTCCGGTCCACACCGGAAGGGTTCAAACAAATCAAGTTGTTTGAAAGTTCAACTGTTTTTCTTTAACAATTTTAGTAAAATTGATAAACAGTGAAGAACAGTTGTCTAAGAAACAACGAGATCTTAAAAATGGTGAGGACTTGAACAACCAAACTTTGTGGGATGATAGCCCTAAATATGTATCTGTGTTTATATTATTTTGTTTGATTCTTCGTAACTTCTGGTCGTCACCGGAAGCACTTCAAATTTTTTTCCTTATTTTTTTTTTATATTACATGGATTGAATATATCAGTATAAAATCTTATAAAAAATATATATGTTTACTATACAATGTTGAATAAGAAAACATAATCTACTTCCGGTTAGATATATATATAGATATATATATTAGTTATATCAGATATCTTAGGTAGCTATCCTTTTTACAAATTTGATACCCGCGAGGTTTTAGTCACTGTAAGTGATTGAGACACGAAACTTTTATGAATGATAGACAATTGATTGAAGATGTGCTTAACGGGTTTTATTTTGTGAACCGTTACTTCCGGTACTCACCGGAAGGGTTCAAACAATTCATGTTTTTAACAAGTTTAACAGACTTTCTTGGGTGTTTCATCTAGCCGGATAAACAATGATGTACACTAGGCAAATGTACAAGTAATACCTGCTTTTATTTTCATTAAGCACTTCCGTTCGTCCGTTTCCGGTTCCGAGACGAAAAACCTAGTTTCAACAATATCTAAGATTTTGCAGAGAGTATTTTATCGTGTCATCCACTGGGTCGCATGCTGACTGACGTTTTTCATACTAATTGTTAGACCATAATTTATCACCTACAAAACTTTATGATAAACGCGATGGCTTCAATTTTCTATAGTCAACTTTCCTTACTTATGTAGCAATACATGTATACCTTCATCACCTGCATATGGTGTTTTTGTCTCTCAGTTAATTCGATACTCAAGGGCATGCTATTCATATGAACAGTTTCTAAGGCGAGGCAAGCTACTGACAAACAAGTTGATAAAACAGGACTATCAACAGGCTCGTTTGAAGTCATGTTTTCGTAAGTTCTATGGTCGATACAACGACCTTGTCAGCAAATACGATCATCCACTGGGCCGCATGTTGACTGACATTTTTCATACTAATTGTTAGACCATAATTTATCACCTAATTGACTACCGACTTTTCCGTTTTTCCCGATTACGACAGAGAGCACACAGCGGGTGTGACCGGTCAGCAGAGGATGCTCACTCCTCCTAGGCACCTGATCCTACCTCTATCTTTTTTGAGGTCTGTGTTGCTCTGCTTTGAATTTGTATTGCGTTTTATGGATTTTTGAGATGGTTGACGGTTTGTTATTGTCAGTTTTTCATAAAACAAATTGGAAGGAAGACCTACTCGTTATTCGTAACGAGATCTAATGTTTGTCTATTTTTGTTAAAATAATATATTTGTAATATAAATGAATTGAGAAAATACGTAACAAACACACGTAGTGCTGCTTTCAGCATCGTGTGAAGTATGCAATGGACCTGAAAAGTCAACCGAAATATAACTTCTGTCTACCTTTATTATTCTCTTGATACCAAAATCAAGCTCTGTTTTTAAGTCAACAGAAAAGTAACTTATAGAGGACTGGTTGGCATATATCTGTCATTTTGTCAGCTTTCAAGACCTTTTCGTTGACATTTATACAAGTCCAATTTTTTAAATCTTTAAAAATATGGAATTCAAGCATGCATTTGACTTGAAAATGACGGGAAAAAAATCCATTTTTGGATTGAAATCCACTTTTAAAAAATGTATTGCCCTTCACTAAAAACAAAAGACCCTGCTATACTGGAACTTGGGAGCTGCCGGTTAGTAGATACACTAGTTATACCCACTGCACTACAAGAATAGACACAAAATTCTGGTGACATAAACAGTTACACAATGCGTTGAAATAGTTTTGGTTTAAACAATAACATTTTAATACACCCCATATTGCTGAGGAAATCAAATAACAGTTGAGTAAAAATAATCCTTTTTAATCATGTAAACAGAAAAAGCTCACTTTGACAAAAAGTGATTTATTCAACATTTTAGTAATTAAATTGACAAGGATCTTGTAGCATGCTTTTTACCTGTCACCATTTTAAACTTTTTAGAAAGTTGATTTTATTCTAAAACTGTACAAGAAATGAAAATTGTTAATAAGATTAGATCACACAATTAAAAAAACAATTTTCTGTCCATATAAAAATTATTTATCACCAGCTGCTTTGACACCTATAGGAAATGGGAAAATAGATCTTTCACAGTCTGGACATTCCCAACGGATTCTAACGGTACAAACTCCAACTCCTCGTCTACCACTAGTCCTGATTACCCTGTTAAAGGCCATGTATAGAGAATTAGCACGATCATCCGGGTCTTGTCCATTGAGAGCAAAACCACACTTGTGACAACCCTTCACTTCGAATCCGTTGTCATTGGTGATTCTGGCGTAGTTGTTGGCAGCAAAAATGGTGACTCTTCTGACACCGGGTTTTAAAAGAGTGTTTGCCCAGATTGACTCATCGGATGTGCAAAAATCAGATTTATATCCACGCATGGTTGGATATGCACCAAAAATTTCTGCATCATGTTTTGTATGACTGGAGTCTCCACCTTTCAAAAAAAGTTAAGTTTTAATAAAAGTATCATAATTGTATTAAAATATAAACAATCATGAAAAGAAAATGTTGGTCTTACCATATCCATCGTTACTTGGGCTATCTCCCACATTAAACATAAACCCCTCTCTATCCTCTCCCAAGAACATATCGATTCTGAGCATGCGCCTTTTGCACATTGGAAAGGACACACATCCATCCTGGTGCCAGTCATATAGGCATCTTGTGAGGTTTTGGAAGTTGGCTCGCAGAGTCGCCATGTACCTACATTTGGCTTTCGTTGACGTTTGACCTTGAAATATCGGCGAAGATACACCCTCTACGCTCCCTGAAAATGTTCCACTGGCGAGGTTTATGGACATTCCATTCCTTTTTGGACAGCACGGTCTTTTATAGACAGGAACTAAAATCGTAAAAGTAAAAGTGTATGATACATAAACGTGGTAAATAATAAGGTTTTATTAACCTTTGTGTGTAACATAGTTATTCATCTTTTTAATTTACTAATTGTATTAGATAAGAGTTACATAAGGATAGTCCTTATCATGTTTAACATATCCTTTAGTAGAAAAATTAAAATCATATCATCTGTTTTTATGAAGTTGTATAACTTACAGATGTTTGGTTTAAATTTGTCCAGAGCTGGATTCATAGCTCGTTCGTCAAACACTGAAACATAATGTATGGTATCGATGAAAATAGTAATTTTTAATTGCAAAATTTCCATAGAAATTGTTTTC
This sequence comes from Magallana nippona, assembly GCA_033439105.1. NCBI lineage: Eukaryota > Metazoa > Mollusca > Bivalvia > Ostreida > Ostreidae > Magallana > Magallana nippona. Next base: position 1,247,359 of record CM065923.1, read on the forward strand.
ATGACAAAATAGAAATAAGAAATCATGAAAGAACTTGTAAAAATAATGTTTTTCTCATTAATGATACGATTTTTTTTCTCTTAGCTTTCTAATGTGGTGCGTGTTATTTAGATACAGGTTGAATAAATCTTTTTTAACCCCTTTAATTTAATTTAAAGTTTAATATAATCATTCAATCTAATTCCAAAACAAGAAAGTGATACAAAATAATTCACTTATACTGATACTAAGTTGATGAAAAAAAAATTATTTTGTATGAGTTCACTGGGTTTTAACGTAAAAAGATCACACGAGATCAGTTTTATATAAAGATGAATTCAAATGTAATTGTTTCTTTAACAAGAGTACATTTTCAATTAAAAAGCTCACAATGGTTTTGTTTTATACAATTCATGCGTGAATAAAATATGAGACACACTCTTTGCCAGGTTATCATAAAAATATGACAATTCAAAACCTACGTCTTTCGTCCTCCATTATTTCTTCAGGAAGCGATTCTTGTCCAAGACATGCAGTTACGCACATCAATACTCCAAATATAACTTGGATCTTCATACTTGGTAACTCTGCAAAAAGGTTAAAAATAAAATTAAGCTAGACATATGGACATTTAAAAAATACCTATTGCAAACGTCTGTTGAAAAATATTTTAGTTATTCTTCCTGATGATTATTAAACTATTGTTAACAATGCAAATAAAAAAATAGAAACATTACCTTTCCACTTTTAGCAGCAACTGCAAAAAGATTAATGTCAACTGCAAAAAGAGAAATCAGCTTCAACCGATGATTTTGGTTTGCTTCAACTACTGAATCGTTTCCCTTTTATACTCTTACTCCAGGATCTTGCCGTCACGGTTTGATATCATACTGTCCAATGACGTTTTAGAAAGTTTATTTTTTAAAGATTTTCCTGGTTACACAATAACATTTAAACTCTAGAGTTTCATTTGAAGTCAAAGATTTCAATCTTGTTGCTAAAACGTGTACTTTAAGTTATTATCATCAATTGAATAGTAACATCTTAACAAAAATCCCGATTTGTCTTTGTCATGCAGGTAAGAAGAGGATTAAAAAATATATGAAAACAAAAATATACTATCGGTCGTTATTTAATGTAAGGAAAATTTTCAGAATTGCAGTACTATAAAAATATTCAATGAAAAATATCATTTATAAAAATAGAGAGCATAAATAAGTCCAACAATCTTCGATAAATGTACCTATAAGTTATATGCTATCGCTTGTATGACTTGGAGCGAAACATTATTTAATATAACTGTTCAATTGTTCAAAGGATAATACCAACTATGATTGAATTCGGCGCAACGCACAATTGTCTTATCATTGATATATATATATATATATATATATATATATATATATATATATATATATATATATATATATATATATACACACAAAAAGTAACAGAACGACAAATGATAATGAAGACAGATTCTAACGATATAACCCCTTTGTTATTTATTTCCTTTTCTTTAATTTAATTGAAAAAAATAAAAACAATCATTCTTTAAAAAATCTATAATTATATTCTCTGTAAATCTGAGGAGAAGCCGAAAAATAAGTTTAAAATGGCTACAAAGTTACTTTCAAGTAACAATATCAAACATTTTTTTGTTGTCCAAAAATACCTAAAACATAAATACATGTGACCTATGGCAATGGTGTTTGAATTTTGTAAACATTGTTAGAAAATATCAATAAACAGGCAAACGCCACTTTCGGCTCAAATAATTCAAATGCATCGTCAATATTCATATCAAGTTTAACATTTCACTTCAATGTGAATTGCTCAACAATTCAATTAATTTGGTTTCTTCATCAAAGATTTGCCTATTGTTGTATGATATTGTGTCTACATCCAATCGCCCAATGAAATTTCAAATGTGTATTTTTAAAAAGATTTCCTGGTTACATATATGAATGGGTTGAAATCAGCCATAAAATTCAAAAGGAAGAAAGATGTTCAAGATCCTGTTTTAAGGATAATCGATTTCAATGTCATCTCACCGAACGCAATAATCACAATTCGTCAACTAGAATAAAAGTTGGGAGACGAACATCTTTAATTACCCATATTGCTGAGGAACAAACAAAAATCACCAATTGAATATAAACAATATTTTTAATCAAGTTAACAGACAGATTAAGTTATGAAAAAAAGTGTCTTTGTCAACAGTTCGATTCATAGCGCGTTCGTCATTGACTGAAACAAAAGTATGGCAGCAATGACAATATTACTTTACCTAAATCGTAAACTAAAATGTTTTAAGACTAACAAATTTGTAGAAATTACTATCGAAAGTTGGGCGATGAACATTACAATATGATGTTTTCAATCAGCAATATATTATGTTAGTCATAATAGATAATCAAAGTATTTGAAAAAGGAGAAACTCAAAAAAGGAAATCCCTTTTTATTCTCTTTAATTGTAGTTAAACAAAAGCAAAGCTTTAGCAGCAAGAATTAAAGGAATAAACAATGGTAATATCATTGTCAAAAGTATACCCGAGTTAATAGATGAAATAAACAAAAAATTGTAATTGCAATGAATCTGAGCATGTTTTTCTTCTATGACGTTTCGTATTCTTTTGTTCTTTAAATGTGCTTTGAAAGCACTAGTACTGCGATTCTTTGCTAGGAGGAAAAACTCGATGTAATTAACATCATTTCATCCCATATCCCTATCTTATATTTTCATGTACTATTTTTATCTTGTTGTTTTGTTTTTGTAATATTGCAATGAATACGAAAATATCCTTGAATGAAATTTAATTCGACATAATTTTCTTTCATAGCAACAAAGTAAATCAAGTGGGTCTCTTCATCCATGTTATTGTTTGTTATCGTATCTACCTTCAATCGCCCAATGAAATTTCATGAAATGTATTTTTTTCATAAATTTCCTTGTTACACATATGCATGAGATACAATCAACCATAAGCTGATTGTTCAATATCCTGTTTTACAAATAATTTAAATGTCTTTTCATTCAACGCAAAAATCACAATTTACCAACTAAGATTATAAACGTTGCATGGGAGGTGAGCATTACAAAATGATGTTTTTTATCAGAAATGTGTCAGTCAACACTAGGTAGAGAATCACCAGTAAATCTGAATTTATTATTTGAATGTCTTAACAAAGGCGAAGCTAGATATAAAGGGGTTAAAAAATTGCAATACCAACGCAAAAGTTCAGCTGAATTATTAGATCAAAAACTGCAAATATCAATTATACATTGAATCTTACAGTTTTTTCTGTGTGACATTTTGTATCTATTGCCTTTAGGTGTGCTTTGAAAGCCCCATTATTCTTTGCTAGGAGCAACCGTTTGATATAACTTATATCCTTTCCTGTCCAAAGGAAAATTACAAAACAGGAACCTCTTTAAAAAATAGAGGTAGCATCAGGTGCCATGGACGAGTGAGCATCAGAACTATGATAAAATGTTAGCTTTAATTATAAAAAAGTAACACATAATGCTGTATAAGCATCACAGACGTCCATCAATTTATTTTCAGAAGGAATCCTTATAATCTCTGAATAACAAACTTTCCCAATTAAGGTATCGGTAGTATGAAACACCCGTGAAGCTAATCATTTATAATATTTTTTCAAGTACAAAAAATAATGGCTTTATCTCATGTAAAAGTTAATTCTTAGTCCATTATCCTAGAGAAATAATAATAGTCATATCCATCAATTATTCAAGACCGAAATAAATTGTGGTAGAGCGTATTTTGATAATTTAGAAACCTCCATTTGACTGATGTTCATATGATTTTTTTTTTCAAATTAGCCTTCTCTTAAATGTCAAGATCATATCAAAAGGTCAAAGGCCAAATATGCTGACGTCATTGATGATTTTATCAAATTCCATCTCCGTCAAATATACTTAGACATCAATTTATCTTTAACCTAATGTCACATTTTCCATATTTTGATATATCTTAACTACAGATCCATCATCATCATCACACAGCTAATTTTATATAGATTAGAATTTTACATTTCTTTTTAGAGACCGCTAAGTGTTGCAAAATTTTGTCTTAAAATATAAGTTACAAATGGTATCTTTACATTTTATTACATAAGAAATTACCTTAAGTTACCAGTTAGTCTTTATTTCAGTGTCTTTAAATAACAAAAAAGGTCTCCTGTATAAATAGCAGTACAAATATTTGTAATATCTTAAAAGTAAAATATTCGGAAAGCAAATCCAAAAAATGACATATTTTACACTCCACTGAAAGGAGATTCAAATGGCAGGTTTCAGGCGATGAGGGCAAAAATTGTCAGGTTTTTCTTTTTTCAAATTTACTTATTTATAGATTTCATACCAAAAAAAAACCCCATCAAAATATGAAATTTTCAGAAAAATTGAAATATAGTACAATTTTAGCTTATCTGCTCTGTACTATCTTAAATAGGAAACTAGTGTCATATTTTGATATCCAAACTAAAAAACATGTATTCAATAATATGTCTTTGAAACCTTTATTTATTCCTTCAATAACTCTTTCAAATCTGTTCAATCATGATGTCAAGTGTTAAACATATAATGAAGATTTACCAATTGTATGATTAGAATTAATTCTTTTGTAAACAATTGAAATTTGATTGATATCCAATAACCGTTTAAATAAAAACATCAAATGTATAGAACCTGCATGCAGACAAGCTGCATACTTAAAAATGAAAGTAAGAAGTTTATTCAAATAAAAAAGACTTGTAGCTTTTTTACTAAATGTAATATTATCACCAAATGAGGTAGACATTATAGAAACAATAATTTCTATGAATTTAAATTCAAATAATTAAACGAATTCTTTAATATCTAAGAATTAAGAATTACATGTATTTCAATATTCAAAACTACACTATTGAGATCACAGAACACGTCAAAATTTAAATGTCATAATACTACAAATGGTTCCAAAAACCAGGTTAAAATAAATCTCAAATTTAATATTGTGATAAAAAACAGATATTCTTCGTTGAAATTAAAAAAAAATTACGTTCCCCAACGATTTGAAGCAGCGAGAGATGATAATAGTAAGGGCTCAACCATCTTCGCTAGCCAAGTGTCCGAACTGTTTTTGAGAAAAACGAATCGGACACATGGCTAGCGAAGATGGGGCTCATCTTGTGAAGATTGTGTTAGTAGCGCATTTGCATTTTTATGTAATACATATTCAGGAGTTGTAAAACTGTTTTTTGTATTGGACAACAAAATCTTTAACAGCTCAAAAAGAATTAGATTATCCGCAAATATTTGGGTAACAGATTTTGTTTTGCCATTTAACTTTAAACATTTTCACTACTGTAAACACAAGTGATAGACGGTAAAAAATGAAAACAGTTATGAGCAAATAAGATGTCAAGTGGTTTAGAATCGTTTTAAAATGCCACGGGAAAGGATAAGAGAATGAGTGTAAAATATAGACAAGGGTTATTTGGAAAATTGTGCATGTTTGCCGCGCTCTTTAGTGACAAAACATTCAGCTTTTAAAATTAGGTAAAAATACATTGTCATCAAAATCAATGAAACTTTCCATATCAGTTATATCAATGATGTTGCCTAAATCAATGTGTTAGCTATGACTTTAACGAAAACAACATTATAATAGAGAGTGAAAATGTGTTCATGTTTTGATTGCTCCTCGTATTTGTAAACGAACGATCCCATATTCATTCATAAAAGCGTCGAACTCGTATAAAAGAGGTATTTAAATCCTTTGTGTGAAACACCATCGTCCCTTAAATTTCTCATTTCTATTGGTCGATGACAGACATTAATAAAAATCATCAAGCGAAACTCGCCATGCTTAAATGTAATGAATTACCCTGAACAACTATACAGTTTGAATTTCTCTGACACTTTCATCAATTACAAGAAGCCCCGACTCTGTTGCTTTCAAAACATACAGTGTATAAAATTCATACCATTTTATGCACGTACTGATGTTGATTCCAATTGATATACTCCAAAACCTTGAACATTAGCCGGATTTAATAACAAGCCAGTTTTGAAAAAAAGTCACCTTTATCTTGCATTGAAAATGCCTTAAAATAAGTCTGTTTTGAAAATAAGCTAGTCATGAAAATGCAATTTCTGAAAGATTATGTGTAAAATGATGAAAAAAAACGTTGTTCCTATGCACAATACGCATCCTTAAAAGTCATCGATATACATTTGTTGGTAATGTATTCAAATCGTTTAAAAGTAATGACTTATGTTTTTTGATATAAACCCAGACAACTAACACCGGTAATTATTTTATTGATAATTGATCCAATAATTTGATTACTGTAAAATTACATTGTGAAGAAACGTTTGTATGTCGTATATCGTCATTATCAAGAAGTAAAAGTAATTGATTATGATCTCATCCCTTACGGGATTTTTATTTTGACAATAAGCCGCTATTTTAAAATAAGACGGTTTTGAAAATAAGCCCCTACTTTCTTACCAAAACTTAAATAAGCCGCGGCTTATTTGCAAGATTTAAGGGTATACAACTATGTACACATGTATACATATATATTGAAATAATTGCATTTATTTTATTGCTGAACAGAAAGTGATCAGTCGTGTAAAATAAGAATATATATTACTATTTTTAGAAGGCTGAATGGTTTATAGATATTCTAGTCACACAACCGATGTTTCATTACAAGTGATATTGATTAAAACCGAGGCACTGGTCATCTTAACACTGATATAAAACACGAATAAGCGTTACGAACATTGTCAATTTTTTTCATGGTTATCAGAGTTAAAAATCATGGATGCAATTAGAACACCTGTGGTCACATCATTGTCAATTTTATATAAACTTCTCATTATAAACAAAAACAATTTTTGTTATACAAAGGTAACATTGAGTGATAAGATATTTTATCAACAAAGCAATATATAGTTTCACAAATGAAGAAAAAAGTTTTCTGATCTTCTAATAAGTAAATAAATGACCACCATATCTGCATATTATTTGATAAAAAGTCATACAGAATTAAAATTAGATGTGATAAACTTGTTATTAGATAAAGAATGAAGAATTTGCTAAATGCCGTCATCCGAATATCTATTTTAGTATGAGATTATAACGCACTTATAACATCCTTCCCATTAAACGTACATTTACAATGAGTAAAAGGGTAAACATGTCATGTTTGTCTATTTTTGTAAAAATAGAATATTTGTAATATAAATGAATTGAGAAAATACGTAACAAACACACATAGTGCTGCTTTCAGCATCGTGTGAAGTATGCAATGGACCTGAAAAGTCAACCGAAATATAACTTCTGTCTACCTTTATTATTCTCTTGATACCAAAATCAAGCTCTGTCGTATAGTAAACTGAAAAGTAACTTAAAGAGGACTGGTTGGCATATTCTGTCATTTTGTCAGCTTTCAAGACCTTTTCGTTGACATTTATACAAGTCCAATTTTTTAAATCTTTAAAAATATGGAATTCAAGCATGCATTTGACTTGAAAATGACGGAAAAAAATTCCATTTTTGGATTGAAATCCACTTTTAAAAAATGTATTGCCCTTCACTAAAAACAAATGACCCTGCAATACTGGAACTTGGGAGCTGCCGGTTAGTAGATACACTAGTTATACCCACTTTAAACAATAACATTTTAATACACCCCATATTGCTGAGGAAATCAAATAACAGTTGAGTAAAAATAATCCTTTTTAATCATGTAAACAGAAAAAGCTCACTTTGACAAAAAGTGATTTATTCAACATTTTAGTAATTAAATTGACAAGGATCTTGTAGCATACTTTTTATTTGTCACACTTGTAAACTTTTTAGAAAGTTGATTTTATTCTAAAACTGTACAAGAAATGAAAATTGTTAATAAGATTAGATCACACAATTAAAAAAACAATTTTCTGTCCATATAAAAATTATTCATTACCAGCTGCTTTGACACCTATAGGAAATGGGAAAATAGATCTCTCACAGTCTGGACATTCCCAACGGATTCTAACGGTACAAACTCCAACTCCTCGTCTACCACTAGTCCTGATTACCCTGTTAAAGGCCATGTATAGAGTATTAGCACGATCATCCGGGTCTTGTCCATTGAGAGCAAAACCACACTTGTGACAACCCTTCACTTCGAATCCGTTGTCATTGGTGATTCTGGCGTAGTTGTTGGCAGCAAAAATGGTGACTCTTCTGACACCGGGTTTTAAAAGAGTGTTTGCCCAGATTGACTCATCGGATGTGCAAAAATCAGATTTATATCCACGCATGGTTGGATATACACCAAAGATTTCCGCATCATGTTTTGTATGACTGGAGTCTCCACCTTTCAAAATAAGTTAAGTTTTAATAAAAGTATCATAATTGTATTAAAATATAAACAATCATGAAAAGAAAATGTTGGTCTTACCATATCCATCGTTACTTGGGCTATCTCCCACGTTAAACATAAATCCCTCTCTATCCTCTCCCAAGAACATATCGATTCTGAGCATGCGCCTTTTGCACATTGGAAAGGACACACATCCGTCCTGGTGCCAGTCATATAGGCATCTTGTGAGGTTTTGGAAGTTGGCTCGCAGAGTCGCCATGTACCTACATTTGGCGTTCGTTGACGTTTGACCTTGAAATATCGGCGAAGATACACCCTCTACGCTCCCTGAAAATGTTCCACTGGCGAGGTTTATGGACATTCCATTCCTTTTTGGACAGCACGATCTTTTATAGACAGGAACTAAAATCGTAAAAGTAAAAGTGTATGATACATAAACGTGGTAAATAATAAGGTTTTAATAACCTTTGTGTGTAACATAGTTATTCATGTTTTTAATTTACTAATTGTATTAGATAAGAGTTACATAAGGATAGTCCTTATCATGTTTAACATATCCTTTAGGAGAAAAATTAAAATCATATCATCTGTTTTTATGAAGTTGTATAACTTACAGATGTTTGGTTTAAATTTGTCCAGAGCTGGATTCATAGCTCGTTCGTCAAACACTGAAACATAATGTATGGTATCGATGAAAATAGTAATTTTTAATTGCAAAATTTCCATAGAAATTGTTTTCATGACAAAATAGAAATAAGAAATCATGGAAATACTTGTAAAAATCATGTTTTTCTCATTAATGATACGATTTTTTTTCTCTTAGCTTTCTAATGTGGTGCGTGTTATTTAGATACAGGTTGAATAAATCTTTTTAACCCCTTTAATTTCATTTAAAGTTTTATATATTCATTCAATCTAATTCCAAAACAAGTAAGTGATACAAAATAATTCACTTATACTGATACTAAGTTGATGAAAAAAAACATCATTTTGTATGAGTTCACTGGGTTTTAACGTAAAAAGATCACACGAGATCAGTTTTATATAAAGATGAATTCAAATGTAATTGTTTCTTTAACAAGAGTACATTTTCAATTAAAAAGCTCACAATGGTTTTGTTTTATACAATTCATGCGTGAATAAAATATAAGACACACTCTTTGTTAGGTTATCATAAAAATATGTCAATTCAAAACCTACGTCTTTCGTCCTCCATTATTTCTTCAGGAAGCGATTCTTGTCCAAGACATGCAGTTACGCACATCAATACTCCGAATATAACTTGGATCTTCATACTTGGTTACTCTGCAAAAAGGTTAAAAATAAAATTAAGCTAGACATATGGACATTTAAAAAATACCTATTGCAAACGTCTGTTGAAAAATATTTTAGTTATTCTTCCTGATTATTATTAAACTATTGTTAACAATGCAAATAAGAAAATAGAAACATTACCTTTCCACTTTTAGCAGCAACTGCAAAAAAGATTCATGTAAACTGCAAAAAGAGAAATCAGCTTCAACCGATGATTTTGGTTTGCTTCAACCACTGAATCGTTTCCCTTTTATACTCTTACTCCAGGATCTTGTCGTCACGGTTTAATATCATACTGTCCAATGACGCTTTAGAAAGTTTATTTTTTAAAGATTTTCCTGGTTACACAATAACATTGAAACTTTAGAATTTCATTTGAAGTCAAAGATTTCAATCTTGTTGCTAAAAAATGTACTTTAAGTTGTTATCATCAATTGAATAGTAACATCTTAACAAAAATCCCGATTTGTCTTTGTCATGCAGGTAAGAAGAGGATTAAAAAATATATGAAAACAAAAATATACTATCTGTCGTTATTTAATGCAAGGAAAATTTTCAGAATTGCAGTACTATAAAAATATTCAATGAAAAATATCATTTATAAAAAAAGAGAGCATAAATAAGTCCAACAATCTTCGATAAATGTACGTATAAGTTATATGCTATCACTTTCATGACTTGGAGCGAAACATTAATTAATATAACTGTTCTATTGTTCAAAGGATAATACCAACTATGATTGAATTCGGCGCAACGCACAATTGTCTTATCAATGATATATATATATAAATATATATATATATATATATATATATATATATATATATATATATATATATATATATATATATATATATATATACAAAAAGTAACAGAACGACAAATGATAATGAATACAGATTCTAACGATATAACCCCTTTCTTATTAATTTCCTTTTCTATAATTTAAGTGAAAAAAATAAAAACAATCATTCTTTAAAAAATCTATAATTATATTCTCTGTTAATCTGAGGAGAAGCCGAAAAATAAGTTTAAAATGGCTACAAAGTTACTTTCAAGTAACAATATCAAACATTTTTTTTGTCCAAAAATACCTAAAACATAAATACACGTGACCTATGGCAATGGTGTTTGAATTTTGTAAACATTGTTAGAAAATATCAATAAACAGGCAAACGCCACTTTCGGCTCAAATAATTAAAATGCATCCTCAATATTTATATCAACTTTAACATTTCACTTCAATTTGAATTGCTCAACAATTCAATTAATTAGGTTTCTTCATCAAAGATTTGCCTATTGTTGTATAATATTGTGTCTACATCCAATCGCCCAATGAAATTTCAAATGTGTATTTTTAAAAAGATTTCCTGGTTACATATATGAATGGGTTGAAATCAGCCATAAAATTCAAAAGGAAGAAAGATGTTCAAGATCCTGTTTTAAGGATAATCGATTTCAATGTCATCTCACCGAACGCAATGATCACAATTCGTCAACTAGAATAAAAGTTGGGAGACGAACATCTTTAATTACCCATATTGCTGAGGAACAAACAAAAATCACCAATTGAATATAAACAATATTTTTAATCAAGTTAACAGACAGATTAAGTTATGACAAAAGTGTCTTTGTCAACAGTTAGATTCATAGAGCGTTCGTCATTGACTGAAACAAAAGTATGGCAGCAATAACAATATTACTTTACCTAAATCGTAAACTAAAATGTTTTAAGACTAACAAATTTGTAGAAATTACTATCGAAAGTTGGGCGATGAACATTGCAATATGATATTTTCAATCAGCATTATAGTATGTTAGTCATAATAGAAAAACAAAGTATTTGAAAAAGGAGAAACTCAAAAAAGGAAATCCCTTTTTATTCTCTTTAATTGTAGTTAAACAAAAGCAAAGCTTTAGCAGCAAGAATTAAAGGGATAAACAATGGTAATATCATTGTCAAAAGTATACCCGAGTTAATAGATGAAATAAACAAAAAATTGTAATTGCAATGAATCTGAGCATGTTTTTCTTCTATGACGTTTCGTATTCTTTTGTTCTTTAAATGTGCTTTTAAAGCACTAGTACTGCGATTCTTTGCTAGGAGGAAAAACTCGATGTAATTAACATCATTTCATCCCATATCCCTATCTTATATTTTCATGTACTATTTTTATCTTGTTGTTTTGTTTTTGTAATATTGCAATGAATACGAAAATATCCTTGAATGAAATTTAATTCGACATAATTTTCTTTCATCGCAACAAAGTAAATCAAGTGGGTCTCTTCATCCATGTTATTGTTTGTTATTGTATCTACCTTCAATCGCCCAATGAAATTTCATGAAATGTATTTTTTTCATAAATTTCCTTGTTACACATATGCATGAGATACAATCAACCATAAGCTGATTGTTCAATATCCTGTTTTACAAATAATTTAAATGTCTTTTCATTCAACGCAAAAATCACAATTTACCAACTAAGATTATAAACGTTGCATGGGAGGTGAGCATTACAAAATGATGTTTTTTTTAAGAAATGTGTCAGTCAACACTAGGTAGAGAATCACTAGTAAATCTGAATTTATTATTTGAATGTCTTAACAAAGGCGAAGCTAGATATAAAGGGGTTAAAAAATTGCAATACCAACGCAAAAGTTCAGCTGAATTATCAGATCAAAAACTGCAAATATCAATTATACATTGAATCTTACAGTTTTTTCTGTGTGATATTTTGTATCTACTGCCTTTAGGTGTGCTTTGAAAGCCCCATTATCCTTGGCTAGGAGCAACCGTTTGATATAACTTATATCCTTTCCTGTCCAAAGGAAAATTACAAAACAGGAACCTCTGAAAAAAATAGAGGTAGCATCAGGTGCCATGGACGAGTGAGCATCAGAACTATGATAAAATGTTAGCTTTAATCATAAAAAAGTAACACATAATGCTGTATAAGCATCACAGACGTCCATCAATTTATTTTCAGAAGGAATCCTTATAATCTCTGAATAACAAACTTTCCCAATTAAGGTATCGGTAGTATGAAACACCCGTGAAGCTAATTATTTATAATATTTTCTCAAGTACAAAAAATAATGGCTTTATCTCATGTAAAAGTTAATTCTTAATCCATTATCTTAGAGAAATAATAATAATCATATCCATCAATTATTCAAGACCGAAATAAATTGTGGTAGAGCGTATTTTGATAATTTAGAAACCTCCATTTGACTGATGTTCATATGATTTTTTTTTCAAATTAGCCTTCTATTAAATGTCAAGATCATATCAAAAGTCAAAGGCCAAATATGCTGACGTCATTGATGATTTTATCAAATTCCATCTCCGTCAAATATACTTAGACATCAATTTATCTTTAACCTAATGTCACATTTTCCATATTTTGATATATCTTAACTACAGATCCATCATCATCATCACACAGCTAATTTTATATAGATTAGAACTTTACATTTCTTTTTAGAGACCGCTAAGTGTTGCAAAATTTTGTCTTAAAATATAAGTTACAAATGGTATCTTTACATTTTATTACATAAGAAATTACCTTAAGTTACCAGTTAGACTTTATTTCAGTGTCTTTAAATAACAAAAAAGGTCTCCTGTATAAATAGCAGTACAAATATTTGTAATATCTTAAAAGTAACATATTCGGAAAGCAAATCCAAAAAATGACATATTTTACACTCCACTGAAAGGAGATTCAAATGGCAGGTTTCAGGCGATGAGGGCAAAAATTGTCAGGTTTTTTTTTTTCAAATTTACTTATTTATAGATTTCATACCAAAAAAAACCCCACCAAAATATGAAATTTTCAGAAAAATTGAAATATAGTACAATTTTAGCTTATCTGCTCTGTACTATCTTAAATAGGAAACTAGTGTCATATTTTGATATCCAAACTAAAAAACATGTATTCAATAATATGTCTTTGAAACCTTTATTTATTCCTTCAATAATTCTTTCACATCTGTTCAATCATGATGTCAAGTGTTAAACATATAATGAAGATTTACCAGTTGTATGATTAGAATTAATTCTTTTGTAAACAATTGAAATTTGATTGATATCCAATAACCGTTTAAATAAAAACATCAAATGTATAGAACCTGCAAGTAGACAAGCTGCATACTTAAAAATGAAAGTAAGAAGTTTATTCAAATAAAAAAGACTTGTAGCTTTTTTTTACTAAATGTAATATTATCACCAAATGAGGTAGACATTATAGAAACAATAATTTCTATGAATTTAAATTCAAATAATTAAATGAATTCTTTAATATCTAAGAATTAAGAATTACATGTATTTCAATATTCAAAACTACACTATTGAGATCACAGAACACGTCAAAATTTAAATGTCATAATACTACAAATGGTTCCAAAAACCAGGTTAAAATAAATCTCAAATTTAATATTGTGATAAAAAACAGATATTCTTCGTTGAAATTAAAAAAAATTACGTTCCCCGACGATTTGAAGCAGCGAGAGATGATAATAGTAAGGGCTCAACCATCTTCGCTAGCCAAGTGTCCGAACTGTTTTTGAGAAAAACGAATCGGACACATGACTAGCGAAGGTGGGGCTCATCTTGTGAAGATTGTGTTAGTAGCGCATTTGCATTTTTATATAATACATATTCAGGAGTTGTAAAACTGTTTTTTATATTGGACAACAAAATCTTTAACAGCTCAAAAAGAATTAGATTATCCGCAAATATTTGGGTAACAGATTTTGTTTCGCCATTTAACTTTAAACATTTTCACTACTGTAAACACAAGTGATAGACGGTAAAAAATGAAAACAGTTATGAGCAAATAAGATGTCAAGTGGTTTAGAATCGTTTTAAAATGCCACGGGAAAGGATAAGAGAATAAGTGTAAAATATAGACAAGGGTTATTTGGAAAACTGTGCATGTTTGCCGCGCTCTTTAGTGACAAAACATTCAGCTTTTAAAATTAGGTAAAAATACATTGTCATCAAAATCAATGAAACTTTCCATATCAGTTATATCAATGATGTTGCCTAAATCAATGTGTTAGCTATGACTTTAACGAAAACAACATTATAATAGAGAGTGAAAATGTGTTCATGTTTTGATTGCCCCTCGTATTTGTAAACGAACGATCCCATATTCATTCATAAAAGCGTCGAACTCGTATAAAAGAGGTATTTAAATCCTTTGTGTGAAACACCATCGTCCCTTAAATTTCTCATTTCTATTGGTCGATGACAGACATTAATAAAAAATCATCAAGCGAAACTCGCCATGCTTAAATGTAATGAATTACCCTGAACAACTATACAGTTTGAATTTCTCTGACACTTTCATCAATTACAAGAAGCCCCGACTCTGTTGCTTTCAAAACATACAGTGTATAAAATTCATACCATTTTATGCACGTACTGATGTTGATTCCAATTGATATACTCCAAAACCTTGAAAATTAGCCGGATTTAATAACAAGCCGGTTTTGAAAAAAGTCACCTTTATCTTGCATTGAAAATGCCTTAAAATAAGTCTGTTTTGAAAATAAGCCAGTCATAAAACTGCAATTTCTGAAAGATTATTTGTAAAATGATGAAAAAACGTTCCTATGCACAATACACATCCTTAAAATTCATCGATATACATTCGTTGGTAATGTATTCAAATCGTTTAAAAGTAATGACTTATGTTTGTTGATATAAACCCAGACAACTAACACCGGTAATTATTTTATTGATAATTAATCCAATAATTTGATTACTGTAAAATTACATTGTGAAGAAACGTTTCTATGTCGTATATCGTCATTATCAAGTCGTAAAAGTAATTGATTATGATCTCATCCCTTACGGGATTTTTATTTTGACAATAAGCCGCTATTTTAAAATAAGACGGTTTTGAAAATAAGCCCCTACTTTCTTACCAAAACTTAAATAAGCCGCGGCTTATTTGCGAGATTTAAGGGTATACAACTATGTACACATGTATACATATATACTGAAATAATTGCATTTATTTCATTGCTGAACAGAAAGTGATCAGTCGTGTAAAATAAGAATATATATTACTATTTTTAGAAGGCTGAATGGTTTATAGATATTCTAGTCACACAACCGATGTTTCATTACAAGTGATATTGATTAAAACCGAGTCACTGGTCATCTTAACACTGATATAAAACATGAATAAGCGTTACGAACATTGTCAATTTTTTTCATGATTATCAGAGTTAAAAATCATGGATGCAATTAGAACACCTGTGGTCATATCATTGTCAATTTTATATAAACTTCTTATTATAAACAAAAACAATTTTTTTATACAAAGGTAACATTGAGTGATAAGATATTTTATCAACAAAGCAATATATAGTTTCACAAATGAAGAAAAAAGTTTTCAGATCTTCTAATAAGTAAATAAATGACCACCATATCTGCATATTATTTGATAAAAAGTCATACAGAATTAAAATTAGATGTGATAAACTTGTTATTAGATAAAGAATGACTAAGAATTTGCTTAATGCCGTCATCCGAATATCTATTTTAGTATGAGATTATAACGCACTTATAACATACTTGCTCATTAAACGTAAATTTACAATGAGTTAGAGGGTAAACATGTAATTAAGGTCTTCCGTTTCCAACGGAAGACCTTATAGTTTTCGTACTGTTTCTTCCTCTTATTTTTCCCCCACAAATTTTGTGCACGCGTTTTCTCGAAAACACTCCAACCGATTTCGACCATTTTTCTACAGATGATTGGAAGTAATCTGAATTTATTTTGTTTTTAAGATTTTTGCCGTCGTCACTTCCGGTACCGATTTATCGCTGATTTTGTATGTCGACCCATTTTGTGCACACTTGATATCAAAAATTATCAGAGATATGAATATGAAATTTTCAGGATAGGTAGACCATGGTCTGAAGTTGTGCCTATTGTTTTTGTTTTACGCCAGTGGCGCCATCTATAGAGCTCGCTATGGCTAGAAAACTGGGTACGAATTTTTGAATTCTTTTTTCCCTTTTTTATACAGAAGATTTTTCAGAGATGGCTCTATAGATTTCCTTAAAATTTACAGGAATGATAGAAAAAAATTACAACTTGGACTATTTTTCATTTTTTCCAAAATTCCTTTCCCTTGGTCAGTTTCCTGTCCTGCGACAAAAAGCTTGTGACATCGAGATCTCAAAAATGATTAGGACCTAAGCATCCAGACTTTGTAGGATTATAGACCAATAGTTGTAGATTTTTTTAAACTAATTTGATTTGTTCGTCATAACTTCGGGTCGTCACCGGAAGCACTTCAAAAATTATTTTTTTTGTATTTAATTAATTTCATATAGAATGAAATATAAGGATTATTTCTTACATATTTCATCTATCCGATGTTAAATAAACTAAAAAAATCTACTTCCGGTGAGATATCTCAAATATCTCTGATAGCCTTTTTGAAACAAAGATCTCACAAGATCTCAGAAAGTGCAAGTGATCAATACACGAAACTTACATGGATGATAGACATTTGATGGAAAATGCGTTTAACGGCTTTCATTTTGTCAACCGTCACTTCCGGTCCTATCAGTATAAAATCTTATAAAAAATTTATATGTTTACTATACAATGTTGAATAAGCAAACATAATCTACTTCCGGTTAGATATATCAGATATCTTAGGTAGCTATCCTTTTTACAAATTTGATACCCGCGAGGTTTTAGTCACTGTAAGTGATTGAGACACGAAACTTTTATGAATGATAGACAATTGATTGAAGATGTGTTTTAAGGGTTTTATTTTGTGAACCGTTACTTCCGGTACTCACCGGAAGGGTTCAAACAATTCATGTTTTTAACAAGTTTAACAGACTTTCTTGAGTGTTTCATCTAGCCGGATAAACAATGATGTACACTTGGCAAATGTACAAGAAATACCTGCTTTTATTTTCATAAAGCACTTCCGTTCGTCCGTTTCCGGTCCCGAGACCAAAAACCTAGTTTCAACAATATCTAAGATTTTGCAGAGAGTATTTTATCGTGTCATCCACTGGGTCGCATGCTGACTGACGTTTTTCATACTAATTGTTAGACCATAATTTATCACCTACAAAACTTTATGGTAAACGTGATGGCTTCAATTTTCTATAGTCAACTTTCCTTACTTATGTAGCAATATACCTTCATCACCTGCATATGGTGTTTTTGTCTCTCAGTTAATTCGATACTCAAGGGCATGCTATTCATATGAACAGTTTTTAAGGCGAGGCAAGCTACTGACAATCAAGTTGATAAAACAGGACTATCAACAGGCTCGTTTGAAGTCATGTTTTCGTAAGTTCTATGGTCGATACAACGACCTTGTCAGCAAATACAATCATCCACTGGGTCGCATGCTGACTGACGTTTTTCATACTAATTGTTAGACCATAATTTATCACCTAATTGACTACCGACAGTTCCGTTTTTTTCCCGATTACGACAAAGAGCACACGGAAGGTGTGACCGGTCAGCAGAGGATGCTCACTCCTCCTAGGCACCTGATCCTACCTCTATCTTTTTGGAGGTCTGTGTTGCTCTGCTTTGAATTTGTATTTCGTTTTATGGATATTTGAGATGGTTGACGGTTTGTTATTGTCATTTCTTCATAAAACAAATTGGACGGAAGACCTACTCGTTATTCGTAACGAGATCTAATGTTTGTCTATTTTTGTTCAAATAGAATATTTGTAATATAAATGAATTGAGAAAATACGTAACAAACACACGTAGTGCTGCTTTCAGCATCGTGTGAAGTATGCAATGGACCTGAAAAGTCAACCGAAATATAATTTCTGTCTACCTTTATTATTCTCTTGATACCAAAATCAAGCTCTGTTGTTAAGTCAACTGAAAAATAACTTAAAGAGGACTGGTTGGCATATATCTGTCATTTTGTCAGCTTTCAAGACCTTTTAGTTGACATTTATACAAGTCCAATTTTTTAAATCTTTAAAAATATGGAATTCAAGCATGCATTTGACTTGAAAATGACGGGAAAAAATTCCATTTTTGGATTGAAATCCACTTTTAAAAAATGTATTGCCCTTCACTAAAAACAAAAGACCCTGCTATACTGGAACTTGGGATCTAGTTATACCCACTGCACTACAAGAATAGACACAAAATTCTGGTGACATAAACAGTTACACAATGTGTTGAAATAGTTTTGGTTTAAACAATAACATTTTAATACACCCCATATTGCTGAGGAAATCAAATAACAGTTGAGTAAAAATAATCCTTTTTAATCATGTAAACAGAAAAAGCTCGCTTTGACAAAAAGTGATTTATTCAACATTTTAGTAATTAAATTGACAAGGATCTTGTAGCATACTTTTTACCTGTCACACTTGTAAACTTTTTAGAAAGTTGATTTTACTCTAAAACTGTACAAGAAATGAAAATTGTAAATAAGATTAGATCACACAATTAAAAAAACAATTTTCTGTCCATATAAAAATTATTCATCACCAGCTGCTTTGACACCTATAGGAAATGGGAAAATAGATCTCTCACAGTCTGGACATTCCCAACGGATTCTAACGGTACAAACTCCAACTCCTCGTCTACCACTAGTCCTGATTACCCTGTTAAAGGCCATGTATAGAGTATTAGCACGATCATCCGGGTCTTGTCCATTGAGAGCAAAACCACACTTGTGACAACCCTTCACTTCGAATCCGTTGTCATTGGTGATTCTGGCGTAGTTGTTGGCAGCAAAAATGGTGACTCTTCTGACACCGGGTTTTAAAAGAGTGTTTGCCCAGATTGACTCATCGGATGTGCAAAAATCAGATTTATATCCACGCATGGTTGGATATACACCAAAGATTTCCGCATCATGTTTTGTATGACTAGAGTCTCCACCTTTCAAAATAAGTTAAGTTTTAATAAAAGTATCATAATAGTATTAAAATATAAACAATCATGAAAAGAAAATGTTGGTCTTACCATATCCATCGTTACTTGGGCTATCTCCCACATTAAACATAAATCCCTCTCTATCCTCTCCCAAGAACATATCGATTCTGAGCATGCGCCTTTTGCACATTGGAAAGGACACACATCCGTCCTGGTGCCAGTCATATAGGCATCTTGTGAGGTTTTGGAAGTTTGCTCGCAGAGTCGCCATGTACCTACATTTGGCTTTCGTTGACGTTTGACCTTGAAATATCGGCAAAGATACACCCTCTACGCTCCCTGAAAACGTTCCACTGGCGAGGTTTATGGACATTCCATTCCTTTTTGGACAGCACGATCTTTTATAGACAGGAACTAAAATCGTAAATGTAAAAGTGTATGATACATAAACGTGGTAAATAATAAGGTGTTATTAACCTTTGTGTGTAACATAGTTATTCATGTTTTTAATTTACTAATTGTATTAGATAAGAGTTACATAAGGATAATCCTTATCATGTTTAACATATCCTTTAGTAGAAAAATTAAAATCATATCATCTGTTTTTATGAAGTTGTATAACTTACAGATGTTTGGTTTAAATTTGTCCAGAGCTGGATTCATAGCTCGTTCGTCAAACACTGAAACATAATGTATGGTATCGATGAAAATAGTAATTTTTAATTGCAAAATTTCCATAGAAATTGTTTTCATGACAAAATAGAAATAAGAAATCATAAAAATACTTGTAAAAATAATGTTTTTCTCATTAATGATACGATTTGTTTTCTCTTAGCTTTCTAATGTGGTGCGTGTTATTTAGATACAGGTTAAATAAATCTTTTTAACCCCTTTAAATGAAAATCAAAACAAGAAAGTGATACAAAATAATTCACTTATACTGATACTAAGTTGATGAAAAAAACATCATTTTGTATGAGTTACTGAGTTTTAACGTAAAAAGATCACACGAGATCAGTTTTATATAAAGATGAATTCAAATGTAATTGTTTCTTTAACAAGAGTACATTTTCAATTAAAAAGCTCACAATAGTTTTGTTTTATACAATTCATGCGTGGAAAAAATATGAGACACAATCTTTGTCAGGTTTTCATAAAAATATGACAATTCAAAACCTACGTCTTTCGTCCTCCATTATTTCTTCAGGAAGCGATTCCTGTCCCAGACATGCAGTTACGCACATCAATACTCCGAATATAACTTGGATCTTCATACTTGGTTACTCTGCAAAAAGGTTAAAAATAAAATTAAGCTAGACATATGGACATTTAAAAAATACCTATTGCAAACGTCTGTTGAAAAATATTTTAGTTATTCTTCCTGATTATTATTAAACTATTGTTAACAATGCAAATAAAAAGATAGAAACATTACCTTTCCACTTTTAGCAGCAACTGCAAAAAGATTAATGTCAACTACAAAAAGAGAAATCAGCTTCAACCGATGATTTTGGTTTGCTTCAACTACTGAATCGTTTCCCTTTTATTCTCTTACTCCAGGATCTTGCCGTCACGGTTTGATATCATACTGTCCAATGACGCTTTAGAAAGTTTATTTTTTAAAGATCTTCCTGGTTACACAATAGAATTGAAACTTTAGAGTCAAAGATTTCAATCTTGTTGCTAAAACATGTACTTTAAGTTATTATCATCAATTGAATAGTAATATCTTAACAAAAATCCCGATTTGTCTTTGTCATGCAGGTAAGAAGAGGATTAAAAAAATATATGAAAACAAAAATACATGATATGTCGTTATTTAATGTAAGGAAAATTCTCAGAATTGCAGTACTATAGAAATATTCAATGTAAAATATCATTTATATTTCTACGAATTTTAAAAATAGAGAGCATAGATAAGTCCAACAATCTTCGATAAATGTACCTATAAGTTATATGCTATCACGTTCATGACTTGGAGCGAAACATTATTAAATTTCACTGTTCTATTGTTCAAAGGATAATACCAACAATGATTGAACTCTGCGCAACGCACAATTTTCTTATAATTGATATATACAAAAAGTAACAGAATTACAAGTGATAATGTAGACAGGTTCAAACGATATAACCCTTCTTATTTATTTCTTTTTCTTTAATTTAATTAAAAAAATAAAAACAATCATTTTTTAAAAAATCTATAATTATATTCTCTGTTAATCTGAGGAAAAGCCGAAAAACAAGTTTAAAATGGCTACAAAGTTACTTTCAAATAACAATATCAAGTAAAAAAAAAACTCAAACATTTTTGTTCGTTCAAAAATACCTAAAACATAAATACACGTGACCTAAAACATTAATACACGTGGCCTATAGCAATGATGTTTGAATTTTGTAAACATTGTTAGAAAATATCAATAAACAAGTAAACGACACTTTCGGCTCAAATAATTAAAATGCATTGTCAATATTCATATCAACTTTAACAGTTTATTTCAATTTGAATTTCTCAACAATTCAATTAATTTGGTTTCTTCATCCAGGATTTGCTTATTTTTGTATGATATTGTATCTACATCCAATCGCCAAATGAAAATTCAAGTGTGTATCTTGAAATAGATTTCCTGGTTACATATATGAATGGGTTGAAATCAGCCATAAAATTAAAAAAAAAAGATGAAAGATGTTCAAGATCCTGTTTTAAGGATAATCGATTTCAATGTCATCTCACCGAACGCAATAATCACAATTCGTCAACTAGAATAAAAGTTGGGAGACGAACTTCTTAAAACTACCCATATCGCTGAGGAACAAACAAAAAACACCAATTGAATATAAACAATATTTTTAATCAAGTTAACAGACAGATTAAGCTATAACAAAAGTGTCTTTGTCAACAGCTGGATTCATAGAGCGTTCGTCGATGACTGAAATTAAAGTATGGCAGCAATGACATTATTACTTTACCTAAATCGTAAACTAAAATGTTTTAAGACTAATAAACTTGTAGAACTTACAATTGAAAGTTGGGCGATGAACATTGCAATATGATGTTTTCGATCAGCAATATATTATATTAGTCATAAAATAAAAACAAAGTATTTGAAAAAGGAGAGAGTCAAAAAAGGAAATCCCTTTTTATTCTCTTTAATTGTAGTTAAACAAAAGCAAAGCTTTAGCAGCAAGAATTAAAGGGATAAACAATGGTAATATCATTGTCAAAAGTATACCCGAGTTAATGGATGAAATAAAAACAAAAGATTATTATTGCAATTAATATGAGCATGTTTTTATTCTATGACGTTTCGTATTTTTCTTGTTTTGTTCTTGAAGTATGCTTTGAAGTGTGCTTTGAAAGCACTAGTACTGCAATTCTTTGCTAGGAGGAAAAACTCGATGTAATTAAAATCATTTCATGCCATATCCCTATCTTATATTGCAATGAATACGAAAATGTCTTTGAATGAAATTTAATTCGACATAATTTTCTTTCATCGCAACAATTTAAATCAAGTGGGTCTCTTTATCCAGGTTTTACCTATTATTGTTTGTTATTGTATCTGCCTTCAATCGCCCAATGAAATTTCATGAATTGTATTTTTTTTCATAGATTTCCTTGTTACAAATATGAATGGGATGCAATCAACCATAAGTTATATTAAGATGAAAATGTTCAATATCCTGTTTACAAATAATTTAAATGTCTTTTCGTTGAACGCAAAAATCACAATTTACCAACTAAGATTATAAACGTTGCATGGGAGGTGAGCATTACAAAATGGTGTTTTTTATCAGAAATTTGTCAGTCACCACAAGGTAGTTAATCTGAATTCATTATTTGAATGTCTAAACAAAGGCGTAGCCAGAATTAAAGGGGTTAAAAAATTGCAATACCACCGCAAAAGTACAGCCGAATTATTAGATCAAAAACCGCAAATACCATTTATGCATAGAATCTTAAAGTTTATTCTGTGTGACATTTTGTATCTATTGTCTTTAGGTGTTCTTTGAAAGCCCCATTATTATTTGCAAGGAGCAAACGTTTGATATAACTTATATCCTTTCCTGTCCATAATACCATGTTTACTGTTATATTGTAATGAAACAAAAATGTGTTTCAAATAAATTCAATTCTACTTTTTTTTCTCATTTTCATCCATTTCATTTTTAGAAGTCCATATCTACTGGGGAACCTACGTTTTTACTTCCGCTTAAAACAAGAAATCATTATTGTGAAAATCATTCAAAAATATCTTTATTGAACTGTTGCATATCAGAATAAAAATAAGTTAGTTTTTACCTATACATTCGTAGAGTTTGGTTTATTTATACATTCGATACTTTGATATGTGAAGCAGAATTTCATATTCATATGAAGCAGAATTTATTCAAAAACTTGAACGTGAAAAAGGTAAACCACTCGCTGTGGCCTTCAACTCAACATCCCGTTATATCAACGACGTATTATCAATTAACAATTGTTACTTCCATACTTACATCGACTCGATATTTCCCAGTGAACTAAAAATAAAAGATACCACATAGTCTGTGTCATCTGATTCATATTTGGATATTTTAATAGAAATGGACATTGATGGTAACCTAACAACAACACTTTATGATAACTTATAGTCAACTTTCCTTACTTATCTAGCAATATACCTTCATCACATGCATATGATGTTTTGTCTCTCAGTTAATTCGATACGCAAGGGCATGCTCTTCGAATGAACAGTTTCTAATGCGAGGCAAGCAACTGGCAAACAAGTTGATAAGTCATCTTTTCGTAAACTCTATGGTCGATACAACGACATTGTCAGCAAATACTATCTTCCACTGGGTCGCATGTTGACTGACGATTTTCATACTTATTGTTAGACCATATTAATCACCTAATTGTCTACAGCCTTTTCCGTTTTTTCCCGATTACGACAAAAGAGTATACGGCGGGTGTTCACTCCTCCATGGCACCTGACCCTGCCTCTGAGGTTTTACAGAGGTCGTGATTGCTCTGCTTTAAACTATTGATTGAAAACTAAATTGTCCACGGATTTGTCTAAGATTTTCAATTCCCGATCATGATATTTTCCCCAAAATTACGACAATTTCCCCGATAATGACATTTTTACCGATATGACATTGGGCGCACGGCGGGTGTGACCGGTCAGCAGAGGATGCTTACTCCTCCATGGCACCTGATTCTACCTCTTTTTTTTAAGAGGTTCGTGTTTGCTCTGCTCCTGTTTTGTAATATTCCTTTGGACCTTTGAATTTAAAACCTGATCGACAAGCTGCATACTTAAAAATGAAAGTAAGAAGTTTAATCAAATAAAAAAGACTTTTGTTGTTACTTTTTTTACTAAATGTAATATTATCACCAAATGAGATAGGCATTATAAAAACAATAATTTCTTAATAATTTAAATTCAAAACATTAAATGAATTCTTCAATATTTAAGAATTAAGAGTCACATGTATTTCAATATTCAAAACTGCACTATTGAGATCACAGAACACGTCAAAATTTTAATGTCATAATACTACAAATGGTTCCAAAAACCAGGTTAAAATAAATCTCAAATTTAATATTGTGATAAAAAACAGATATTCTTCGTTGAAATTAAAAATATTACGTCCCCCGACGATATGAAGCAGAGAGAGATGATAACAGTAAGGGCTCAACCATCTTCGCTAGCCAAGTGTCCGAACTGTTTTTATATTGGACAACAAAATCTTTAACAGCTCGAAAGGAATTAGATTATCCGCAAATATTTGGGTAACAGGTTTAGCTTCGCCATTTAACTTTAAACATTTTCACTACTGTAAACACAAGTGATAGACGGTAAAAAATGAAAACATCGAGGGATAAATAAAATTTAAAAACAGTTATGAGCAAATAAGATGTCAAGTGGTTTAGTATCGTTTTAAAATGCCGCGGGAAAGGACAAGAGAATAAGTGTAAAATATAGACGGGGGTTGTTTTGAAAATTGTGCATGTTTGTCGTGCTCTTTAGTGACAAAACAATCAGCTTTTAAAATAGGTAACAAAATACATTGTCATCAAAATTAATGAAACTTTCCATATCAGAAATATCAATGATGATGTTAGTTATGACTTTAACGAAAAAAAAATTATAAAAGAGAGCGTTTTCATGGGCCTTCGTATATGTAGAAGAACGATCCAATATTCATCCATAAAAGCGTCGAACTCGTATAAAAGAGACATGTACGTCATTCTATCTACAAACCATTTTAAGAGGATCAATGGTTATGGCCATTCTTAAGTCTGTTTTGAAAATCTGGAACCACAGATCACAAAAGATCAATCGTCTGACCCGAAAACAGCTTCAAAAAAGAGGAAGAATATTTTTCATTAAAAAGAATAAATTGCTAAATCGTTTTATGATATACATGTACTTCTTTGCGGCATTTTTGTAATATATTTCGTAGATTAGTAGTTAAAATGCCATATATAATTTTATGACGGCTTCTGCATGATATAAATAGAATGCCTGAAATCAAATACAGATGTTATCATATTCAACATATTGTAGTAAAGTTTCAGTAATTGTATTCTTCAATTTAATTTTATAATTTGATATATTTTATGTGATTTTTATGAAACATTTAACGCATGAGGCTTTTGAGCAACACGAAAATGCTTTAGCCGTCTAGTTTCGATAAATGGGCGTCGAGTGTTTTAATGCATTTCTTTCTCGTTTGAGTTAACATCAAATGCTAATTTTGGACTTTATGAAAGATGTTGCTGGTATTAAACAAAATGGATTATTTTTAAATGCATCATTATTTTTTTTTTACTTTTTTAAGTGTCATTTTACTATTTAATTGTTGCAGCTTAGAAGTATTAACAGTCCATCTTTAAATATAAATGTAATATTTATATATTTTTACGCATCACAATGCCGAAAAACCGTGAAGAGTAACGAGGGTTGAACCAATAGTAATGTTACACAACACATATATCTTTTCATTAAAAATGTGGTGTCCAAATTTTTAGAGTATATTATACAGTTATCATATCTAACAGCTCCAGATTTCACAATATATCAAAAAGGATTCGCATGAACTTTCTATAATTGTTATATACATTTTGAGAATGTTAATGTTTATTTTATTTATCTTCGTTTACTATACTTTCGCTAACATGGAACAGAAAGTCATTGACTGATACATATCACTAGAAAATGTACTGAATAAGTTAAAAAAATGAAAGTAAATAAAAGTGAACGTGATACCTTAAAGGTGGTTAAACGTTTCATGAAAGTATATGCCTCACGTATCAATTTTGTAGATATAAGAATTGAAAGACAGAGAGTGAAAAAATAAATAAAGCTAGCATAAAACGTCATCGATAATGCTTTAAGTCTATGCCTATGACATTTAAAAACTTTTTAGGTCCTCTATTTAACTGATTGCAAAGTTTTAAAAAGCCTAGAGACTACTTTTTCATACACATATATCTATATAATTTGCCATATTCTGAAGAAGTTATTATATTACAATAAATTTGTTATATCTGATTGCATATATATAGATCTAAAAATAGATCAAGGTGAAATTCTGTCGCCGTAAGATGAGTTTTTGTGATTTTATAGCATTCGTGACATTACTTTTGGATTTATCCTGGTACAAATTGATATGTTACATTTAAGCTATCAATATATTGTTTTTGATTAAGTCTTCTCTGTTTACCCAACATTTGATCTTTAAGAAAATTATGGATGCATTCATTTTACATGCCTCTGAAATGCAATTTTTCTTAAGTTAAGAAAACTATTTTAGCTTAATGATATTTGTGATATTTGAGTTTTTGTCAATTTATTCTAAAGTTCTATTGTCGTGATATTAATTTTTTCTTTAATATGGTTGTTGCTAAATGTTGCCTTAAATAAAGTAAGCGTGCCATGAATATAAGTAAACTTTCACAAAATATAAGATCGCATTAACTTAACCTCAACAAGAAACAAGATATAAAATCACTTATACAATGTACTGAGTAGTTCAGTTCACACGGATACGTTCATAAATGATGCTCATTAAAGCATTACACTTTGGGTTTAAATAATTGTTCATTAGATTGGAACACCATCGCCAAATTAAATCATTTCTATTTATTGCTCGATGGAAGAAGATAACAATCCTGAAATGAAGAAAAACAAGATTTAATGCCAAAAAACTCAGGGGAACTACGCGTTTATTTATACAATAAAATATATTAGCAACCCTACTTTTGCAAACTATAGTGTATTTTCAAAGATAACAAGACATTATCAAGAAATTGATTTGTAACTTATCAAATTGTTCTCCTCTTATGATAAAACAAGTTTTGAAAATGATACACCGCTAAATACAATGTAACCGACCTAAGTTTTATTACTTATTTTGATAATTTCGTTATAAATACATGTAAATTTGTAATATTGTTTTAATCACAATAAAAGTGGTTTGATTTGTATATTCAATGGCAGATAATAAAATAGTAATTTGAATTATAAAATGCTGAACGTGGTGAACATAGTTATGTGAAAGGTCCCCAAGACAAAATAATGTGCTGTTATTTTTTATGTTTTAACTTTTGTCTTTATACTAGTTTAGCAGATTTTCGGTTGTTATATATCACTTCCTGTTACAATTATAATCTAATAATATGCCTTCATCGCAGTCATCATAGCTGCTTCAATACATCTTCACCGTTTTAAGCAGTACAGTTCTTAATATATGTTTAATGTTTTTGAAACACTTTTCAAAACCATATGATGCGGACCTCGTTCTTGTGGAAATTGATAAAACGCTTGTGTCCAGTTATTTTTTAATGAAACTACAAAATCAATTATGACGTCATAACAATAAAGGGAAGTTGGTGTTATGTCACAATGAAAATCTGTGAGTTACCTCCCTGAAACCGCAAATATTGCCTTAAATATTATTCGGGTTTTTTTTTTTTTTTTTTTTTTTTTTAGGTGCGTTTAAGATTTGAATGGAATCTAGATATTCATAAGGCTAGAAGGATATCATATACATTTTTTCAGCGGTCACTCTTTGTAAACGTAATTAAAAAGTAGGGATGGTTTATAATCGTCTTCGAATGAAATTGTTTAAAATTCATGTGTACGTAATCCAAAATAAAGAAACAGCAATAATGTAAAGAAACAACAGCATTGTTGAATAATTTTAGATCCCAAATACATTTAAGAATTACTCTTTTTAATGATTAGATTTATGCACAATTATTTAAGTATACACTTAGATTTCATTTGTTATCGTATTGATGAAAAGTTGTTGTTTAGCCCCATTACTTAGTATTAACAATAAACTTTTAAAATTATATTGTAAACTGATAATTGTACAAAGCATCATATCTTAAAAAAAATTTTCATTTTATTTTTTGTTTGAACAATTGATTATCTTGCCATTTGATAAAAACTGATGTAATGGTGTGTACTAAAATTATCTCAATCCTTTATGAAACAAACTTATGGAGATACCAGTATTTCACATTGTGTTTATTCATTCAAACATTGGACACTCAATTCATTTCTGAACATAACAGTACATTCTAAAATAAAAGAAATGTATCAACATCATTTCTCAAGATATCATTGTTATATTCAAACACCAGGTTGCAAAAATTGTTGCCCTGGAAGTGGGCTAGGAGATTTTCTAAATGTCGTACTTGGGCCTGGTAATTTTGGTATACAGTCGGAGTTTTCATTTAAAACCATTGTCTTGTTAGTACAGCTTGGATGGATATTATCATCATTGATTATCTCATTGTGAGCAGGTTCTACTTCTTCGGACCTAGAATGTGACCCACAGGCAGTTTCACCCTCGCCTTCTTCTTGTATTATTGGTGTGGCATCTTGTTTTCTAACTTTTTTCATCCACGCTTTTGCTGTCTTATTCACAGCAATGGCCGTTACGACAGTATCATCTGTTCTAGGCGAAACAAAAACAGCTCTGTCCAATCTGTTTACCGCAGACGATATTGAATTTCGAATTCTTTCAACTTTCGTGGCTACATTACTTGGTAACGCCATCTTTGAATTCTGCCGGAAGTGCCTGTTGTGTGCGAGATATATAATGGGCTTTGCTATGAAGCTAAGTACAGAGAAGATTAGTGTCAGCGAATACCACCCTTGCCAGATGGAGTCACTGAACGCATTAGCCAATGAAAGAGCTAGGAACGGTAACCAGCAGATTGTAAGGAAGCTGAACACAATAATGTACGTTACAGCAAGATGGTGGTCCTCGTCCCTATGATCGTCAGAAAACAAGTCGTAGTTTTGTACAGCGCTCACTACTGACTGAAGCCGGCTCGGGCGGTGCTTTGTGGATTTTCGTATTTTCTTCCAATAACGTCTGCGATTGTTTTCGGTCTCTTGCTCTGACATTGTCATTTCTGCCAGAGTGTCGCGTCGTGCAATAACGTTTCTTGGAGTTTCTTCTACGGCGGGAACAATACCTGTCGTTGATAGTGTACTTCTTTCTGATGAAGGTGGTGACGCAAGAGCACTGTTCTGCTCATGCGTTGGCTTTAGCATTTCTATCATATCATCTTTTTTCTGTTTTGCTTTATTTCGATGATGGGAGAAAAGAATAATACAGCACACGATAAAAACTAAGAAAGGCAGTACAAATGTTAAGGCAAACATCAATAAAGCAAACACCGTGCCTTTGGAAAAGGACACAGCACAGGAATATTGATATTCGTCATACGCAACACTAGCTATTCCAAAGACAGGCATCAAGGCTACACCGAGATCTATTGCCCAAACGAAAACTGAAATCAAAGTTACTCCAACGTTTGTGTCAAACATCTTTTGGTGTACTTTTGGAGTTTTTTGTTTAGTAACTCGCTCGATAAAACATAAAGATACCAAGCCAAATGATACAAGGAGAAGCCATGTTGATATAACGGCATGAAAGTAGCATAAGGGATTCGAGAGGATCCAACTCTTAGCTAGAGTCGTGATACAGATCGGAACAAGAACAAAACCACAAGCTAAAAAGTCTATTACAATCAGTTGTAGCAAAAATCTATTTGTTGGTAGAGCGATTAACTTCCTCCGCTTTAGCATAAAAATCATAAAAATATTTAGAACACAACTAGTTATAATCACAATAATACACGTTCCAAACAGTATATAAGGGATTACTTTGCTGCGTAACCAGATAGTAACGGTGTCGCCAAACGACTCGATGAGCGCCATTCTTGCAAGATGATTACGCGAATATCCAACCTAGGAAAAACATGTCCTTTTTTTGTTTCGTCAGAGAAAACATCAGAAAAACGTTGACAAATGCCCAATCATAAACGTGGTGTGTTCGAGAAAGCGTTCTAACAAGTAATAACCATGATATGGAAATGCATGTGCTAGATTTTTTTTTTAGACTTTTTTGCCCTACTCTGCCTTTTGTACTCTCTCTGAACCCGATTAAACATTTTGGCATAATAAGACATTCACTTCTTTGGTTGATATTGGTTAATAGGTAAATATCGTCGCGGATTCAACATTTGTTTTAATAAAGCTCTTAACAGAGGACATGTGCAACCTTTTGTTAATAATCCAATATAAGTCTATCCTATTCTGGCGCATTCTTGTTTGAACTCCACTCGACAAGACTGATGCGAAGAAAAACTTAATTATAATACTAGGAAGCTTACAAAAGGCAATTTTTGTTTTGAAAATGATTTATTTGTGAAACAATATAAAGATTTATTTGATATATTGCAAATAAAAAGCGATAAGTATAATTATAAAGTCTCAATTTCTGCTAAAGTATTAGTGTAAAATTTAATACAACTTTCACTACATAATTGAATAGTAATCCTGTTTATGTTTATCAAGTATCGGAAATCCTGTTGACATAGTATAGGTAGGATGGCCTCCATTTTACTTGCTGACCGGGTAAAGGTTCTGGATGCCATTCACCATCTTTGTCACATGATCGAAAAAAAGTGTCCACTAATATACAAGAGGTGTCATCACACTTTTGTGTTGGTACACCTGCATGAATATTCAATCAAACACTGCACATCAATAATTATACCTTTTTATGAAAATGTTATTACAAAAAAGAATTGCTTAAAAATACTTTTTTGGAGATATTTTCTTTTCATGGAGAGAACGGTTGGTTTTTAATACTTTCATGTTGATACAGTTAAAATGATAAAATCTGGATTAAACACTTTAGCTAATGCCCTTTTGTAATTGGAAAAAAAAAGATAGCATAAATACGTTTCTGTACCTGCGCTATTTATCAGTCGATTCTGAATTTCATTTGGTAGCTGTTGTCTGGTGAATTTGGTGACATTTGAACCTTCATTTTCGGTGTATTGGTTTGTACAACTTTCCAACGGTACATTGCCAACAATAAGACTCAAAGAAGACGTACAGCAAACATCATGTGACAGCTCAACCGTAAACTATCAAATTATGATAAATAAACATCGATATTATGTATTATCGGTTTTCAAGAATAAATATATAATGTTTTAAAAGGAAATAAGAATTCGAAACAATTTTTTCAAAGTTTTTTTTTGTGACTGTAGTAGGAAGTTACATATTGTTGTATCCTAAGATAAAATAACGAATAAAGAGATGTAATCGAGGAAGAAAGGATTTGGAACAATAAGCAATATTTGATATTTTAGTTACTTGCAGTGTGTAGTGAATGTCTATATTGTTGCAATATCGGGATCCTGAGGGAGGTAGGGGCGGGATGGTTAGCTGGAGGTCATCAAGGGAAAGGTGTGTTTGGGCAGGGATTTCCCGCACTGACCAGCTCCTTATAATCTTCTGCACGATGAGGTCTTTCTTCTCTGTCTTAAGTGTGATGTTCTATATAAATGAACAAAACCGACAGCATTTAAATATCCTTTTGAAACTCAAATGTCATTATTTTAACTGAATATGTTTCTGGTCTGAAATGTATTTTCGGGTTAGTTTATGCTTTGATTTTATACAATGAAAATTTTTTTTCTATGCTATTGATGAGTTTGAAATACTTCGGTTTTTCTCCAAGTTTGATTGTAATACACCATTGCGTTTTACATATGATTATTTTTTTTTTAATTTCAATGACATAAACTTTTGCATTTTCGAATAGTCTATGTTGCCAATTGAAATAAATCAGGAATAAAAATCCACTTACCATAACAAGATTAACGTACGCCTGATTGAGGGCCTTTTGTGTCTGATTATCACACGACGCTATCAATTGGATCCTTTCTCCAGGAACGTATCCAGACTTGGCTAGCTTTAGATTTGTTTTTACACATTTCCTGGAACAACATCCAACAAACTGCAGAGCATCTGCTTCCTCGGACCTCTAAAAATAGATGGAACATGTGTCCCTTGTTGATGTTTGTTTAATTACACGGTAAATCCTTTTTTCATTTATCATAAATGCAAACGTATATATTTTTGATATGAACTTAGCATCAAAACATTGAAGCTACTATTCTTCTTAATGAAATTAAATCCTAACCCAGTCTCCTTTTATTCTAGCTCCACCCATCTCTCTCTCTCTTTCTCTCTCTCTCTCTCTCTCTCTCTCTCTCTCTCTCTCTCTCTCTCTCTCTCTCTCAATGATGTCTCGTTTATCAATAAATAAGACACTGAACACTCACCATTGCGTAATTTGATTCATTAAGGTCAAAGACGGTAAGAACTGTGACTGGTAGAACGGAGCTCAACTCATCCTGTGAGCTGAGTGAAATGTACGCTCGTAAGTAATACCGAGTGTATCCACCGTCACACTCAAAGGATGTCGGCAGCTCCTCCGGAATTTGCGTGGTAAATAGGTATTGGTAGGTTCCAGTGGATAGACAAAAATCAGAGCCATCTGCGTAAAATGATGTGCAATAATATGAATGCATTATTCAGACACCAGTATATAAAAATACCCTCAAACAATCAATTACAAGCATCGTGTTTATATTCAGTATAACTTACAACTTATGTATAGAAGATGTAATATATAAATTTTAAATTTGATATCAACTATGCTTCTAGTTTATGCAAATATAATTGCCCTCTGCAATAACAATTAAAATAAGCCGTATTGCTCAGACAGAAAACTTCTTAGGTTTTTAAGTTATTTTTTATCATATTGAACTCATCATTTTCATGCCCAGTACTATACTAAAAGGTAACATTAAACGATTAAACCCCAAAATAGCACACCGTCTTACACTATTTTCTCCATCTCCGAGAGCTAAAGAGTCCAGTTCTTTTATTTTCACAACAAAACGGACCCTTGGATTGCGAATACGAGTACAATCTTGATGGTTTTGCCCTTTCACCAATTCCTCTTTTTTTCTAGGCGCCAGGCAGCGAGTAAATTAAAAGAACACTGTCAAAATTTACCTTTTCCCTTATTATAACACCGAGTGTTGCACTTTTAGAATTTTTCCGTAATTAATGTTGGTAATGATATTTGAAATATAAACAAAACGGTTAAAATATACTATGTATTAACTTTTTTTTGGCACAGAGTATACATACAAATCTATTCTTAAGTATACGAAAACACAAGCAATTCATTTGAACATCATTTAATATCAAATTTTATTAAGACTTAGTTAACTATTTTGCGTGTTTAGTTTTTGGTGAACAGCTTGTATATAAGCGCACAATATGATGACTAACATTAATTGTGAGACTCTTCTTTATTGTTGTGTGACCATTGTGTTCTTTTGATCTTCTAAATAGAGATAAATTGAGTTTAATAAACTAGTTGCTGATATACTAATGCTGTATCTCATTTGAGAGAATCCTACGTAACTATTTTATTAAAGTTCATGAGGCAACTTAATTAGCACAATGAATCAATTCAATGTGCTACTCAATTCTATATATATACATAGGAGTATGTTGTTGAGCTTCGGTTTAAGTCTCCTGCATCACCGCAATATATCACTAGATATACTTTGACCAAAATATTTGAGAAAATCATTTTTGTTCTCTGGAGACCATATTTTGCTTAATGATAAGATCTAGAGTAACAAAGGGCACTATGAAAATGTAACCGTCAACGCCATTTGGATAATGAGCAAACCTTTAGAAGCCAGTGCAACTGTATTCTGACAATGATTCTCCAGGGAACTGTAACAACTCTCTCCTTGTCTATTTCCTTGTTTTTCTTTAAAGTCAACGTAAGTTACTCCAATGAACTCTATGTGTACTCCTGAAAGAGCAGAACTTTAACAGGTGATGTTAGCGTTTTCGATAAATGTCATAAATATATATATATGTAATTCAATTATTGTTTTACATTTGGGTTTTTAAATACATATGATATCATCAGAAGCATAATTCAGCTTGTTATCGAATCTGAGAGAGAGAGACAGAGAGAGAGAGAGAGAGAGAGAGAGAGAGAGAGTGATACCTGTCGTATTGATCTTACTATCCACTGAGAACTGCACAACACCTTGAATGCTCTGTCCTGGAAAGTAGACAGTATTGGAATCATTTAGATATATATTAAAATTCTTCATTGTCATATTAGTCCGTAAATTATTTCATCCAAATATTATTGTGAACATCGGCCGTAGGAATACCTTTAAAGCTATGATTAAGGGGGATTAACAGTTTAGTCAAATAAGAAGTTCACACATTCAATGCATGTACAAATATATTTAAAAGAACTGGGATTTTAACCGCTTAAAACATAATTACGTTGCGTGTAATTAAAAAAGGTAAACTTAATTTTACGTAAGTAGCGTGTATTACAATCATTGATTAGGTTTTTCTCCGATGATTTTATGGCATGAAATAAACGGCATGGGCTAACCATTTAAAAATCAACTCCCTTTTATGATTTCATGTAAGTGGTACATCTAGTAAATGGTAAATAAATTAAAATAATACCAAAACAAAAGCATTGTCTATCTGATATTGCAGTTCCAATAAATTGCATAACCTCATCAAGTATCCAGGAGTTACTGTTCTTGACACTCTTGAGGTTAAAAGACAATTATTTATATTGTATTAAATATTCAATTAAAGTGAAGTAGAATTCTAATTGTACATTAAAATAAGTAGTCAACGCTGTACAACGTTTACAAGACAAAATCTAAAACTATTTGACATGATACCTGTTGATATGGTACGATTTACCAAATTTCTTGCACTTTAATACATTGTTTCTTGAAAGGCCTCCAGGCTCAGTTCCAATTCATAACGTTACCTTTCTCCAAATAAATACGCTAGTAAAATTGTCCTGACCCATTTGAATTGAAACTTATCACGCCCGATCAGCAAACTAACATGCTGTTAGTGGAATGATTAAACCTAACATACACCAGCAGATAGTAAACTTTGGCCTTTTACTATCATTGTTGTAATGTATTGGAGAGAGAGAGAGAGAGAGAGAGAGAGAGAGAGAGAGAGAGAGAGAGAGAGAGAGAGAGAGAGAGAGAGAGAACTCGTCTGTACCGTTTGCTAACTATTTATTAGGTGAAGTGATATTTTCATATGATAACAGGTACATAGATTTACCTTTGAGAACATGGGCAGTCAGAGAGCGGTAAATAGCTTGAATATAAACACCAAAATAAACACATCTCAGGAGTCGGTTCTAAATGTTTAGACAATACACCTGCAACTATTTTTTAAAAGTTCGCTGTCCTTCATTCAGAAATCCATTTTTTATGGATGGTTATCGGTTAAACATTCACGGTCGCACTAGTATGTTTTTGATTTTCTAAAATCATCTTGTCTGCTATGCAGGACAAATGCAGGAATTTTACAAAAGTAGCATTTGATAGTATTCAACTATCTTTCTTCAAATCTCAAACGAACACAGTGTTTAAGAGTAAATCAATTTCAATCATTTACTATCAGGGATATTTTTTCTTTGACGTCAGGATCTACGTACCTCTTAAGCTAATTTATGAGATGGTTTATGATTGAGTTTACTTTATCAATGAACGATGTTTTTTTTCTTTATCAATGATATACTTTTTCGGAGAAAAACAAATTACATCTGATTAAATTAATTTGGACCTACTTGGCAAAAATGTGTCTTTTGAGAAAAGAAATTTTTACAACATAAATTATAGAATTTTTGTCTTTGTTGCAACACTAGTAAAAACAAAACACGTTTTATGTTTATACAATGTGAAATACTCATATTTGACTAACTATTAATAGTAATCTTAGTTGTAGGTTTGCGTCTGTACAGGTGAAAAAACAAAAACAAAACAAAACACTCTAAACAGTGACAGAAAGCCATTTTTCTTTGAGACTAAACACACGCATTTATTCGGAAAATAACTCTGGAATATGTGTGTTCTTATGGCATTTAATAAACATCTAAACTCAATAAATTGTACATATAGATGATTATTAATTCCATTTATTGCCAACGTTTTCAGAAATCCACATTTAACTTCCAAGATGTCACAACTACTCTTCAAAACATATCATTTACTGCAGACAGGAAACCAAAATCTAAATGTTTAACGTTTACATTTACTTTTAAATAATTTTAAAAACTGTGATCTTAAACGGTAGGAAAAGAAGAAACATTTCACATACACCTAAATAACAAATTTTAAACCATAAGAGAAAAATATATCAAATAAGATATAGGGATAAAGATCATTTAATTAGGGACAACCTATTCCACACTTTTCTTATGAAAAGAAGTCATATGAAAAGAAAATGAAAAAAACGGGTCACAAATCGTGCATAAACTTTAAAAAAAATTTCAGGCTCATCATTCTTAATGCCTAGCATTTATCCGTTACAGATTCAAGATGACATAGATAGGCTATACTTGAATTAATCCTTTTCCTCAAATTATGTTTATCGGACTAATATTAAACCCCTGCTTGCACTAGTTACCGACTAGAATGCATTTAACAATAACTGATGTTATCAATGAACATGTTATTCTGATTGTCTAAAAATTAAGGAAAATGAATATTTCCCCATTATCAAGATTGTACCTTTAAAATGATAAAGTGTTCAATAATATTGGTAATACCTTTAAAAGCATTAGATTTGGTACAATTAGGCAGAAGAAGCAAACATCATGTGAACATTTCCTGAATGAAATATATCGGTTTCATCGGTTGTGTTTTATAACAAGAGTTATTCCTCTTTGCTTAACATAAACAATACTTGATGATTACTTTAAACCAGTGTATTGATGCACCGAGAATAAATGCATTACAAATCTTTAAACTAATTTAGTATGCAACCATATTCAAAAGACACAAAATACAATAAATTAAAATTGAATACTTTCTTTTTCAAACGATTTTACCGACGTCTATAATTAGTTAAGTGTTGTGCAATTAGATTTACCTAAGGACTGATTTTTCAAACTGTGAAACAAGCAAAAGACATTTTCTGAGGTCCATGCATCTAGCAAAGCAACACAAAGTAAGTTGTTCTTACAGATCAACATTTACATACGTCATAAGTATTTATAATACCAAGAAAGTTGACAAGGAGAACTATTTTGTGTTCTTTCGATTTCAGTTCGATGGCTGTCCAAAAAATGTCTAAATCAGTTTATGTTGGAATGTGTAAAGAAATAGGGACCCCACAACAGGCGGGCTACCGAAGAGAAATAGCGAACATCAGAGAGATATGGATGAACAAAGTAAATGAAAGAGGTCTGTTCAACTCAATGAGGAGTGGAAGTTACAGAGAAGGATTCAGTTTTAACGACTCAGACATTGACATTATGCTATGGCCAACTGATCACCGAGTGTTCTGGGACTTCTCTCAGTTTTACAACACACGAAAAGAGGCACCGATTCTCTGTGACAGTTCCGAGAGTCCAGCAGGATTTACCCTTCTTTGGTTACCATTGAAAAGATCCAGACTGGAAGTGTTGTCATCTTGTGTATGGATGAATGGGAGGCTATATATATCAAGTTCTAAATATAGAGAAAACCAACTTTCTTTCTCTACACCTGACTCTTCAACACATGGTCCATGTAGTAGTGGAAAAGTAGGATTTAAAGAATACGATGAAGCTCATTGTTTTGTTAGTGATTTTTGGCCTCCTTTAGCCTCCTCATGGATAAGTAGGTGTCACTCATGGCCCCCACCTAATGTTGTCAGAGAAATTGTCGGAAAAGGATGTCACTTTGTTGCAATAGGACACAAACTAGGAAAATATGAAGATAACGAATGGAGAATTTCTTTCTCTCAGGCAGAATGAATACAAACTTGTTTATTCAATGAATCACACACAATTTTTAACTTACGGTTTGTTGAAATTGTTCTTAAAGGAAATACTTAACAGAGGACAAAGTGATGAAGATAATCTACTGTGTTCCTACCACATGAAAACTGCCATCTTTTGGGCCATTCAACAAAAGATGCTACTCCAGTGGTGTCCACAAAATCTCCTGGTCGGTTTCTGGGTCTGTTTTAAACTTATCCTCAAATGGGTTTATGAAGGGATCTGTCCAAACTTTTTTATTCCACAAAACAAAATGTTTCTTAACAATATCCATGGCCAATCACAGACAACTTTGTTCAGGCGGTTGTACGGGTTGTATGAGAAGGGTATGGCATTGCTGCTACACAGTCCCTCCATCAGGTCCTCTATAGTTGATTTCCTCTGTAATCCCAAACTTAGGGTGTGTACTGATGAACACACTCTGATCTCGGAGGCGGAGTCTGATGCAGATTTATTTATTGAGATACAACACAGTGATGCAGCACACACATCAGACCTACAGGACTGTATAACAGTCATTCGTACAGTAGAAAGATTGATAGGTTCACCCCTGACACAGTATCAAGTTCTTGGTTTGCAGAAACATACAGCCACCATTCTTCAGCGTATAACTTTTAATATACACGAGAAGTACAGAGGCACAATTGGCAACAAACAATTATACACTGTTGACAAATCGTCCTGTCAGATGCTGAAATTAGCAGCCAAGTTTGGATCCATTTCTGATTTGTTATACATTGCCATTTACTATTACAAGACATTAAGATACAAAAAAGCTTTATCTGTATTAGAGATGGCAAGGGTCAAGTATGCACAGCCATATCTGATGTTTAGGGGGAATGTAGATATACAGGGGTACAGTGATGCTGTAGGGGGGCTGTCTTTGACTCAAAAAATGAGACAGACTGCAGCAATGTATATCATTCTAAGTAATCAGATCGTATATATTGATGAATTAATACTAGAACAACTGTCAAATCAAGACAGAAAATGGTCTGTTTTATTTATTCCACCGATAGTAATGTTTTTCATGCTAGAGTTTTTGAGCTCTACACATGTTGATAGAATGAGAGCACAATCAGCTCTAGATGATCTACAGGCCATAGTCCATCATGACAAAGATAGAGTAATTGATGTATTAAAAAGAGACATTTCCTGGGAGATCCTCGGAATTTGTCAACAGATCGCAGGTAACCTCCAGGCTGCCCTGTACTCATATCAACAGTCACTCAGACAATATTCACTAAATCATATACAGTCTGCTACTATTCAAAGAATACGAGATTTACAATTAAATACATAAAACCTCTTTATCATTTCAGCTTGTAGCTTGTAATGAACAGACAGTTACTTATTTTGTTTATTTAAGTAGATCAAGAAGTTTGTACGTTATTATATCATATCACTTTACATAGATAGATAGATAGATAGATAGATAGATAGATAGATAGATAGATAGATAGATAGATAGATAGATAGATGATAGATAGATAGATAGCACTGAAAATGGCTAACGACACAAACAATTGAAATTGTCAATTTATTGGCTTAGGGAGATGGTTTTTATTTTATTTTTGTAATTGAACTTTAGCTACATCAGAAAAAAGTAGTTAGATAGGTCTGTTAGACTCGTGTCAGTGTGTAATGTAATTTTGAGTTCAATATTGTCAACCTTCCTTAATTTAGTTGAAAATCATTGGTGTTAACATCATTTAAACCAAAATCGATCCAAAGTTGAAATTAATTGGTGATTATCCGAAAAAATGCACTATAGAAACGTGTAGTGTGTTATGTTTTATATATTATTTAACAAATTAAGTCGTTAAAATATCTAGGCACCTAATTACTTGCTTTATCACAAATATAACAATATTGATTTATTTTTCAAAATTTGCACAAGATCAAGGCCTCAGATAACCAAATAATATGATCCTAATTGTCCAAGTCAAGTGCTCAAGTTGTATATTTCAAACAAAATGAAATTCAAATTGTAAAACATCTGTATTGTTATTTATTTCTTTGTCTTAGTGTTCATTATATCGTCATATCTACTACCCTGAACCATTCCCAGAATGTATCTATATTACAGCAGTAAATCATAAATTATGAAAAGTTTCACACTTAAATAACATATAGAAACTTCATGGATGGTTTCATATGGTTTAATCTTATAAGAGAGGTAGTTTTTAATTCAAAAATTACCTTTTTTGGATGATAAACACTTTCTGTGTTAATATGAAAATATATGTATTCTTGAAAACATTGCCTAATTTTGCATGTACATATCAGTTTGATCATGTAGAATGTTAGGAAAGATAAATTTGGCATCAGTCCTTTCTTTATTACGTATCTATTGTCTTATTTTGGTAACATGTTAATGAAATTATTTGAGTGTCTATCTCAATGGACTTAAGGATCATTAACTGGTAAATCAATAAACTGAATTTAATAGACTTTTTTGCTATGTATAAACTAAATGCTGATATTTAGCAATATTCTCGTATTCATGTATGATTATCAATCATAATATGTTTTTGGAATGCTGAATGTTTCATTATTCAAACTATTAAATGTTAATTTTCTTTAATCTTATTTATTTTAACAATAATCTAAATGGCATATTTAACACATTGGGACAGTAGATGAAAAGTTTGCAAACAAACTAGCTTTTGTTCATCAAATGTAGAGAATATACAGAACAAAGATTATTTGGAAAAACCACTCACCTTCAATACAAATCAAGTTATTTACTTACCCTGATTGTACTTTGTTGTTAACAATAATGTCGATGTGCTAATTTCACACAAAAAAGATATATGAAAAAATGACAATAACAAACCGTCAACCATCTCAAAAATCCATAAAACGAAATACAAATTCAAAACAGAGCAACACGGACTTCCAAAAAGATAGAGGTAGGATCAGGTGCCTAGGAGGATTGAGCATCCCCTGCTGACCGGTCACTACCGCCGTGTGCTCTTTGTCGTAATCGGGAAAAAACGGTCAAGTCCGCAGACAATTAGGTGATAAATTGGTATAACAATTAGTATGAAACACGTCAGTCAGCAGGATGATTGTATTTTCTGACAAGGTCGTTGTATCAATCATAGAACTTACGAAATTAAAATTAAATATTAAACACAATAGTATCAAAAGTCAGCATATTTTCACATTTGCTAACTCGACTGTGTGCGTGTATCTCTGGGACTGTTATCATTCCGGAAATTTTAGTTTCATTTTGAATATGCTTGGTTATATTGATAAGCGAAAGATAACTTCCTATCTTAAACAATTTTTTAGTGGTAATGTGGCCAAAATTTTAAAGTTTTTAGGATATATACTTGCGTAAACATATTTTTCGATCGCCGATTTGTAACATCGATACCACACGATTTTATCATGAAAAAATGACAATAACAAACCGTTAACCATCTCAAAAATCCATAAAACGAAATACAAATTCAAAGCAGAGCAACACGGACTTCCAAAAAGATAGAGGTAGGATCAGGTGCCTAGAAGGAGTGAGCATCCTCTGCCGACCGATTACACCCACCGCGTGCTCCATATCACAATTGGGCATGTCATAATCGAGATAAATGTCAAAATCGGGAAAATGTCACATTAAGGAAAAACCGAAACGTTGATGATTTCGTTTGTTTGTGATGGTCAAAATACAAACCTTGAGCCAACACGGACCTCCATTACATTGAAGGTAGGATCAGGTGCCTAGGAGGAGTGAGCATCCTCTGCTGACCGGTCGCACCCACCGCGTGCTCTTTGTCGTAATCGGGAAAAACGGAAAAGTCCGTAGACAATTAGGTGATAAATTATGGTCAACAATCAGTATGACAAACGTCAGTCAGCATGCGACCCAGTGGATGATTGTATTTGCTGATAAGGTCGTTGTATCGACCATAGAACTTACGAAAAGATGACTTCAAACGAGTCTGTTGATAGTCCTGTTTTATCAACTTGTTTGTCAGTAGCTTGCCTCGCCTTAGAAACTGTTCATACGAAGAGCATGCCCTTGCGTATCGAATTAACTGAGAGACAAAAAAACCATACAGGTGATGAAGGTATATTGCTACATAAGTAAGGAAAGTTGACTATAGAAAAATTGAAGTCATCGCGTATATCATAAAGTTTTGTTGTTAGGTTACCATCAATGTCCATTTCCAGTAAAATATCCAAATATGAAACATCATTGATATATATATATTATTCATAAAGTGTCTAGATGACACTTGCTCTCTTCATCAGATTGACCACAGATTTAGCCATAGGAAGGGACCACTTGGCTTGTGTCACTGCTACATAAAAGATTGAACTTTCCCAGATCAGTACTATCCCTGGTCAAAGACAAAAGTAGGAAACCGTAGGAATGTAGCTTTAATCTTTTAAATCCCTAGGTAAAAGTTGTATGTACATTTCCCAGATTTATACAAACAATAAGATGCTTTTTTGGTAATAAATGTGGGTTTAAAGGTAACGACGTTGCAGAAATCAATGTAATGAAAGTACTGAGGAGAGTTAGAGTGTATACTTTCTGGTTCAAGCAACAAATTTTC
Organism: Magallana nippona; assembly: GCA_033439105.1. Lineage (NCBI taxonomy): Eukaryota > Metazoa > Mollusca > Bivalvia > Ostreida > Ostreidae > Magallana > Magallana nippona. Next base: position 1,290,746 of record CM065923.1, read on the forward strand.
ACCTACTGTACAGATAATGTGACGCACGGCTTAGGTTTAAACGAATCCGAAATAAAATGGAAAAACTTCCTATAAAGAATGTGGTTTACAGTACAAACTGGAATTTTTTTTTTGATTTTTTATAGATGTAAAGCTATATATGAGAGAGAGAGAGAGAGAGAGAGAGAGAGAGAGAGAGAGAGAGAGAGAGATATGCTAAGAAGAGAGAGAGAGAGAGGGAGAAAGCAAGAGAGGGATGCTAAAACAACATTTATATGAATTGTTATTTTATGGGATCGATTGAAAATACTAATTGTGATAAACTAGATTCTTAGCATTTTCCTGTAAAATGTTCTTCTCTGTAGCAAAGTTGCGGGAATATCAATCTTTTCAAAAGCGTTACATTCTTTAATTAGTATGTAGAGCATTCATTGCTATTCCTTTTTTATTTATAGTAACCAAATATTTTTGTCTCCTGATAACAAATGCGTCGAAATTAATATTTTGAATGTCAAAAATGACGAGGAAAAAAGATTGTTCTAAAACATCAACTGACCTACTTAAAATCAAAGTCCAGACACATCCAGAATCATGTTCATGATTTTAGTGTTGTTCCTTTTACCCCAATAAAGGTCACTCTTAGGTTGGTGTCCACGGCATAACACAATTTCTTGACCGCGTCAGAGAAAACGGTGTAGTTATAGCGACACAAAACAGCTATCTGTCCACTGGTTTCTCCATATACACAGTCTGATAACAGTAATGAATACAATTAGTTTGATGAGTTAGTTTACCTGTCTCCTAAAAAAATAATATAAACTTTTTTCTTAATAAACTACAATTCTTTGCTTCTTATTTCTAAACCATATCAAGTTTTGTTATTATATTGATTTTGATTTTTCTCATTAAAGCGTTCCTAGATTCCTGGCTCCCCTTTCCTAAAAGAGTTCCCATTTTTTATACTCCTGACTACCCTTACTAATACAAGAATTCTCATTTCCTAGAGACCTGGCTCCCCTACACTTACATTTCCCACCAATTAATACGATGATCAAGTTCTCCTAAAAACAATGTAAACTTATTTCTCAATAAACTGCAATTATTTTTATTCATAAACCATATTAAAATTTGTTTTTTCAATGATTTTGATTTCCCCCTCCATATGTTCCTAGATTCCTGGCTCCCCTTACTTACAAAAGTTCCTATTCCCCGCCAGAGTCTTCTTCTCATGTTTCAGTTCCTCGATACAGTATGCAGCCGCTTGTGCTATCTCCGGACCAAACCTGAATGACTGAAAAACAACAACCACTAAATAGAAACAGATAATCATGACTAAAAACATAACATACGTTTTGGGATTCTCAAATACTAATTACAAATGTACATAACATGTGTAGTAAAAGATATTTTTAATACTAATACAAGAGTTCCCATTTCCTATATTCCTGCCCCCCCCCCCCCCTTTACTTACAAGAGTACCCATTTTCTATATTCCTGCCCCCCCCCCTCCCCCCCCCCTTACTTACAAGAGTTCCCATTTCCTATACCCCCTCCCCTTTTACTTACAAGAGTTATCTTTTCCTATATTCCCCCTCCCCTTTTACTTACAAAAGTTCCTATTCCCCGCCAGAGTCTTCTTCTCATGATTCAGTTACTCGATACAGTATGCAGCCTCTTGTGCTATCTCCGGACCAAACCTGAATGACTGAAAAACAACAATCACAAAATAGAAACTTTTTCTCAATAAACTACAATGCTTTTTATTTCTAAACTATATCAAGTTAAAAAAGAAAGTAGCAAACAATATCAAAGATTTTACCACAACAGATTGTTACATGTTTTGGGAGCATGTAAGACATTTAAGTGAAAGGAAGGAAATTCAGTCAAATTGAAAAAAAAGTTGAAGTCAAAGGTACAGTATGTTTATGATTTTAAGAAGTTGTATTATCCCCCCCCCCCCCCGCGTTTTTTTTTTTTTTTTTTTTTTTTTGCTTGTCAAGATATTTTTGGATGAGTCTGTCTCTCTCTCCCCCCCCCCCCCCCCCAACGCACACACACACACTTTAAAAAACGATGCTACGTGCCTGCACCCTAGCTCCTATTAAATAAGATAAACTGCTTTTCTCTACATTACATCCAGCACCTCCCTTTCTCTCTCTCTCGTACAAACACTTTATACGTATTTAGAAATACTAGTAAGCGGTAATATATATGGTCAGTGTTAAAAATTCATGAATTTATTTCTAATTTAGAAAAAAAGTCTCTTTCTCTCTCTCTCTCTCTCTCTCTCTCTCTCTCTCTCTCTCTCTCACACACACACACACACACACACACACACACACACACACACACACTGTACAAATACTTTATGTGGTAATATGGCGTTTAAAAATCATGTTTTTTAAATTTCTAATTTCGAAAAAAGTACACACATTTCAATTTCATTTGATCATTGATTGTCTTGTTTCTGATTCGAAGTCTATGCTAGAAAAGTAACGTGTATGATAGACGATGTACTGTCTCCTTTGTGTACAAGCGCAGAACACATTTTTATGTTCGTCTGGGATCAAGAAAAACCTCGGATATAATAAACAAGACTCAAAGTATACACGCAACAGAGTGACCGCGGCAAGGTGTGAAAATTTAAATAAACAGCTGCAAACGGCTGGGAAATACACCGTAAAACAAAAAAGTTTTAAATAAAAAAGTGATTACATGGAAATTAAAACATTAAAGTTTATGATTATTTAACAAGGACTACATACAAGTACATACGGTGATCGCTGAAAATCGGGATTTAGCAATTATGTAAAGAGATCAAAATCGGGTTTTTTTATATTCTACTCAGGGCTTGAAAATGAAATTCTTTTATTAATAATGTTCTCATACGGAGAGAGAGAGAGAGAGAGAGAGAGAGAGAGAGAGAGAGAGAGAGAGAGAGAGAGAGAGAGAGCAAGCACACCTTACATCGCTTCATTGTCTAATCATTAAAAGAGTTTACCGATCTATGTGTGCAGAAGACATGAATTTTATATATGTACAATATTATTAATTAATTAAAATTACCATGCTCTTGTTTAAATATATTGTAATAATACGTTATTCTTTTTCTATACTGTACAAGAATATGCTATATGATAAATCAAAAATAGATTTACACTTGTTTAGAATTTAAAATAGTTGGAATCTATTAATAGTCATTAATTATGTTTTGATATGGCGACTAAAATGATATGAACATGACTCTTTATTTTAAAAACAATTACATTTTTAAGACCGAGTTCTATTTCATTTCGGAAGAATACTTTAAATGTTAATGGCTCATGACGAATTTTGAAAAATGAATTTCGCTTGTCGCATTATAAACTAGTATACAATGTACATGTAAGTACAGGATATATACTTATTATTCGTGTTTCCGTATATTCCTTAAACTTAATAAAATTTATGAAAGATGCAGTTAAAATGAGCTCAAGTTTGATCGTATTCAATTGCATCAATAAATCAAAATAATTTTATACTAATGCATTATTTTACTCATGTTTATATGTAATGAAGATTACGCCAATCATTAAATAATTGAAGTAATTTTTAATTTTTCGTATTAAGTGCAGACCTTACCGTCTCTCATGGCTCCTCAGTACGTACCCTCCCTATGGCTTTTTTCAATCTTCCGCGGGGTAGCATGCGGACTGACTTTTTTCATACTAATTGTTAGACCATAATTAATCACCTAATTGTCTACAGACTTTTCCGGGTTTGTTTTTTCATTACGACAAAGAGCACACGGCGGGTGGGGCCGGTTAGCAGAGGATGCTCACTCCTCCATGGCACCTGATCCTACCTCTATTTTTGTTAAGAGGTCCGTGTTTGCTCTACTCCTGTTTTGTGATTTTCCTCGGGACTTTTGAATTTGAACACTGTTCGTTATCACCACATATCATTTTTACTAGTTTCCTCCTTTCCTTATCAGAGGACTTGGAGTACGGCTCATAATCTGGATCAAGAGTATCATTCTCTTCCTCTTCCTCTAGAAGTGAAAGGGTAGCATTTTGAGTCTGAAATTCAGTTTATGATGTATAATTTTTTTCACTTTTGAGAGTCAACTTATTGTTTGTATCACAACCAAACATATTTTTATATAACAATTACAATACCTTTTTTTCTCCATGAGTAGTCAACGTTTTCCCCCTTGTTATAGCTGTAAGTCAACTCTTCTCCATTGTTTATTTCTTTCCCCACAAAGACACCGATCTGGGATATTCTGGCAATTTCCACTACCTTCCTTGACAGGGACATTACCTTTGTTGATGTCATTTATTAGTCTACCTAATGCGTCATCCTCTGTTGATGCATCGATCTTATAAATATTTTATTACATGCAGATATACAATTCATAAATAGGTGCTTCTGTTATGCCGTGATTCAACGTGTTTAGATTACTCACCAGTATCTCGAAGATTTGAAATCAAATTCAAAAATGTACACTCTAAATGCAGGGTCCGTCCTTGTTAGCTTTCCTCGATATTTTACTAGAAAATCCCCTCTTGTAAAATCTTTCTCTGCAAACACCCCTCTCTCTTAAAATATCAGAGATATGATTTCAATTAAAGTATACAAAGGTTTATAACTCACTTCTACTTCTTTACCCTAGCTTGTTGCAGAAAAAAATCAAATTATGGTGCAAGACAAATCAATATTCTTTTTTTTTCTTAGAATACCAATGAATTTTATCTTTTATAAAATGATTTTAAAAAATAACAAATTAAAATTTATTTTTTTTAATATATACTAATTGTTAGCATGTGGATATACGATTTATAAAAACAAATGCTTGAACTCAAATTGTGTCGAGTATAGGAATACATTTAAAATTATTCAAATCATCTTTCAAATCGGGTTTTACATAGAAAAAAATAGCGGGAATCACATCATCCCGCAAGTAAAAACTAAAAATTAAACAAAAGAGTCAAGTGAAAATTTACTACCTTTAATTGCATTTTATAAAAATGTAGGAGGGTAACGGTAGTGTCTACAACTGGCAATCCACATTTGTTTAGTTAAAAAATTACAATTATAAAATCATAAACCATATTTAGGATTTTTACCATGAAGTGTAGTATGTATCGTCGTGAATGCATATTTCATGTTTTCATAATTAACATAATTTTAATGCATTGAGAACCAGAGGACAATTTCTATTTATTACACAATGTACTGTGTTGTTTATTCTTCTTTATGAAAAAATTAAGCTACAGTGAAGTCGCCAATTCTGGATCACGTCAGACTGTTTCTTTGATATTTTACAAAGCTGTTCTATTTAAATTTTATACTATATATATATTGAAAGTAAAATTTATGAGTTATTAGGCATTCATTTTGTTTTTCAAAATAAATTCTCGGAAACAATATTTACAGAGGCATTTCAACAAGGCATGGTTTCCCCAGTTTCGAATCATTTTCTCCATTTTCGGGTCATGTGACTTTAAAGTGTCAGTAATGTCGGGTAGTCGTCTCAGAACACAATTTTTATTAATTTGCACCATTGAAATAATGATTCCGATCAGAAAATATATTTGCAACTACTGATACTCAAGTAACAGGGATCAATTTCTAAATGTAAATGACAGTCGGGATTCAGAATGAAATGATTGTCATTATGTCATCATTGTGACAAAAAGAAAAATAAACTCAAAGAAAAATAACAGACAAAATAAATAAAATGAAACCTGAGCTGGATAGATCATTTTATTCAATTGAATCTCTTTTTTCTCTCTTTCACGTTATCGTAAATCCGTAGAAAAATATGTTTCAGGTATAGTGACCCGCAATTGGGGAAATTCCTTCCGATTGATTAATTAACTGCTGTAAATTTATTTGAGCAGTTATCATTCTGAATAATTTCTGACATATAACTGAATGCATGTGCAATATTTTTCATCCATTAACGCCCTCCCACAAATTTTACTCAACCGTGCTGCAGCGTTAATAATAAAGGTAGCATGTCAAAGTATTGGGAAAATCTCCATCTCGAAAGCGCTTGATTTCTAATTTCGTTTCTCAGTGGGTCTGTAAATGTTAATTTTCGAATATCGTTTAATGATCAAAGACAGAAAGGCCGATAGTTCATTATCAATGTATTTATTAAGTTTTTTCTGCTTCAATTTAAACGAAGTGACATGAAACACACACGAGTGACCCGGAATTGGAGACGACCCGGAATTGGCGACTTCACTGTACTAGTTTTCCTGTAAAAGCAGTTGTTGGGAATAATGATATTATGTCCGAAAAATCCAATACTCAATACAACAATACCCATTTCATGATTAAAAAAAAACAACAGAACGGTCTTAGTTTTCTTTCTATATTATACTTGAATATATAAATAACAATAAATGCACTATATAACTGCAAAAAGTTAAGATTACAAGAGTAATCTAACTTGACAATCTATGGCCGTAGTATTCTTATAACAAGAGGCCCATGGGCTACATTGCTCACCTGAACAATAGTTCCTTTATCATTCCATTTCAAATGTATAATTATGAAATTTTAAAAATATTGCAAGCCTATCATATATTCCAAGATTTGATAATCAATCAAACAATACACAGAAAGAAGCCTACATAGGACATCATATCTTAAGATATACGATGCATCAAATGACCAATCCTATTATCCTTGGCCTCAACGTATTAAAGATAACAAAACTCTAAAATGAACTATAAATAACTATGAAAAGTAAGAGAAGGTCAATACACAGAAAAAAGCCTACATAGGACATGATATCTTAAGATATACGATGCATCAAATGACCAATCCTATTATCCTTGCCCTCAACGTATTAAAGATAACAAAACTCTAAAATGAACTATAAATAACTATGAAAAGTAAAAGAAGGTCACTGCGACCTTGGTATGAGGCTATGAAGATATGAGAATGCTTAGATACTAAAATAACTATGTGTAGCATTGTATTTCTTGAAAAGAAGATTTTTAACATTTTAACCTTTATTTTTCTATGCTGAACTTTGAACCCCTCTTGGGACCCAAGTATTGCCTGGGGATCACGGTTTGAACAATTTAGAATCTACACTATCTAAGGATGTTTGCAAATAAATATCACAGATTGCAGCATAGTAGTTCTTCATGTTTTTAAAATGGTTACCTATATATTTCTATATTGAACTTTGAATCCCTCTCGGGGTCCAAGTATTAGTCTAGGGGTCACGATTTTAACAATTTAGAATATACACTATATTATGATGCTCGCATAGAAATATCACAGATTGCAGCATTGTAGTTCTTGAGAGGAAGATTTTTAAACATTTCCCCTTTATATTTCAATCTTAAACTTTGAATCCCTTTTGGGTCCTAGTATTGGTCTGGGGGGCACGACTTTTACAATTTATAGTTTCCGTATTTATACAAGCATGGTGTAGATATTGGCATTTCTGGTACAGTGGTAGAGAAGAAGATTTTTAAAGACACTCTATTTTCACTGTTTCGTTATTATCTCCTTTTAAAAAGGGTTTAGTCCTTTATTTTAACAATTTAGAATCCCTTTCCCAAAACGATGCATTCTGCCAAGTGTAGTCAAATTTAGCCCAGTGGTTCTAGAGAAGAAGTCAAAAATGTGAAAAGTTTACAGACGAACGGACAATGAAAAACAAGATGATCAGAAAAATTCACTTGATCCTTACTTTCATCTGAGCTAACAACAAAGTCTATCAAGCGATAAAAAAGAAAACGCCTATTAAATGGTATGAAATGCAGTACTCCACATGACAAAATGTTTCTCACAACAAAGTAAATTTTATTGTCCTACATTTTATTATCAGCATACGCTTCTGTTTCACATTTGACAAAAAATTAAAAACAATTGTTTTTATGTCATTACTTTTGGTATAAACCTAAGAGCTAAGTAGAAAGAAATCAATCCACTGATGGAATAATCTAAATCGTTTACCACCATTGTTCAATTGCTTTGTCTTATTGAAAAATACACTGTATGAAATTATCTCTCTCTCTCTCTCTCTCTCTCTCTCTCTCTCTCTCTCTCTCTCTCTCTCTCTCTCTCTCTCTCTCTCATACACACAAACAAAACATAGTTTATAAATAGCCATTCCCTCAAATCATTGATGACACACATTTGTCCCCAGCCATTACTGTTCAATTGTTTTTTCCCATAGGAAAAAAAAACACTTTAAATTGATGGAAACCTATACAACTGCCCCCCTCCCGCCTGCATTGGATGACAACTCCAGAAGTAACCAACTAAAAACTCAACACAGGAAACTCGTATTTATCCTAGCATAGAAAAACTATCAGGTACATACAGTGTCAAAACGAATAAGGAAATTAAAAAATGTCATGGAATTCTTAAAATAATTTCCAATTTTTTTTAAAGGCAAACCGTTTTTTATTAAATACGAATGAAGTGTATATTAACAATATATTTTCAATAGAATAAAGTTCTAGGAATACTGACTTCATCATGGAAAATAATTGAATAAGGAAGGAAGTTTATAAATCAATTGGACTTTCAATAAATTAGTATTACCCCTGCTCTCTTCATCTAGGTAACCAGAGTTGGAGTCATAAGAAAACACCGCTTTGGTCGAGGTACTGCTACATACAGAAGATTGAACTCAACACCTATCGGCATTGGTCCTGATAAAAACCATAACCAAAATGTCCAAAACGGAAACCATAACAATAAGGCTCTAACCTTTTACATCCCTAGATAAGATTTACGTTTACATTACTCTGACTTCATATGTAAGCTGGTGGAAGGTATTTTTGGTGATAACATCAATTAGATAAAGGTAAACCTGCATGTAAAACTGTATGTATTGTGGATTGTTATTGACTACAGTCTGGTTACATAGTCCAGACCCACGTTGAAATCATCCTTCAACTTCACTGTGTTAAACTCCAGTGTTTTAATTTCGTGGACAATGCTGAAGATAACTCAGATAAATAGTGTATATTCAGCAGGCAGATATAGAGTTGGAAGACTTCACCTCTTCCACCTGCCTATATCTTTTACCTGCAGTGTTTAGATTTTTTATTGTCCTAACCAGGATTTTGTGTATGGAGACAGGAAGATTATGTTTATAGGTCTTCAGAATCTTTATCTAGCCTAGTAACTCCATGTCATTTGTTTTCAAAGCGAACTGCTCAAACTCAGCAAAACCGTTAAACTTTTTCACTAGCTTATTTTCGATGACTCGTTCCTCTGGATGCTATATATATGTTCAAATTCCCATGTCGAAAGAATCTGATGCACTTTACAATAATGTACATAATATATGTACAACTATTAGTCAGATACAAAGAAAGTCAAATTGATATAAAAGATGTAAACATGTTGCATTCAAGTCAAGTTGTAAGTTAGTTACTTAGAAAATCATATGGAAAGATGTTAACATGTTGAGCTGTTGTAAGAATACTTTACGTTTAATTCGTTCATCAGGGGAGAGCATCAAACTATAGAGATCATGTAGCTTTGGAAGTCCAAAGCCATAACTGCCTCAAAACACAGATTGGTAGTTTACTCCTACTCTGATTAATTTTGTATCTCATACCTACGCAATTCCAACTCTTTTTCAAATCTATGTGACATTTATTAACGCTGTATAGTACACAAGAAATTCAATTTCTTTTGCCTATACTATATGCACGTGATATTTAAAAGCCATTTCAATTTACTTTTTAAAGATGCTTAATCTCTTATGCAAAAATTGTTACATTTGGAAAAGATAGCAAAAGCCTATAACTAAACACATCCCATACTAAAAAACTGAAAGAAAACTAACTACATGATAAATTTTAAAACCATTGAACAGAATTATTTAAAATTTTATACTCAATTATATCCAGTATCATGCTGCTGATTTTTGAGTTGTTCCCCTTACTTCAACAAAGGCAACCATCAATACGAGAGATCGCATCAAAGTTTTCAAAATAATTTGCTCCATTATCAAATTTCGATTTTTCATTGATAATGAAAAATAATTAATTTTGAACAACACTGAATTCTAATGTGAAAGACATAAACACTGCCTGATAACGGTAATCAGAACCGTAAGTACGAGGATCAAGTTCATCGGACTCCTCAGAGATCATATGTTTGATGTAGACACATTTATCAATAAACTGCATTGCGTTTTGTTTCTAAAGTAACTTGTTAAGTACAGTATCAAATTTCGGTTTTTCATTGATATTGAAAAATACAATTTTGAATACAAATCTGTAATCTAATGTGAAAGACAAACTAAAGTTTGTGATATAAATCCATTGAAACACCTGGCAGGATGTGAAAAGCTTAATAGAAAGTCATGAACTAAGGGGCAATACAAGAGTCATTATCAACGGTATGTTAAAATGAAGTTCCCTTGTCTTTTTAATTTCTAACAGTAGCTTATATCCCCCATAAGAGATTTCCTAACAACAATAACTTTTCTCCGTTTTGTCTCCTTTACGAGATGGAAAGAGATGTAATTTTGCAAACACAGACAACTCTCAGAGCTTCTTGGCATCTTTAAACCTAAAATATATATCACAAGTTTATTTGTTCTTAACATTATCACCAAAGTTTCCCCAATTTATGATAAGGATCTAATATGTGAAATCCACACCATGTTAATTTATTTTTCATACTCAAATTAATACGCTTTTCCAAATTACACACTATAAAACTAATATTTTAATATTATATATCAGAATGTTCAATATTAAATCACTTTCTTCCAACAGACTTGAAAGTCAATGAATGCCCTGTCTGGCATTTTACATTCTTAGGAAATTTTGCTTTAGCATCACAAACAGATCTTTGCATTTTTTTAACAATGACCTTGAACTTGCACAAATGACATTGAGTTAAGGCCATGACACGCTCTTAGGTCAAAAGCAGTCTTTATGTGAAACACGAACTTCCAATGTTTCTCGAAAAGAAAGATACAGAGAACAACGAATTTTGCACTTTTTCTTTCAGTGACTTAAGCTTGTCCAAATAATATTTGGTCAAAACCATGACGCACTCTAAGATCAAAAGCAATTTTTGTATGAATTTTGCACTTTTCCTTTCAGTGACATTGAATTGCCCAAATGATCTTGGGTCAAAATCATGGCAAACACGCAGACAATAAGCAATTTTTGTAGAAGCAAAAACTTCCAATGTTCTCTATGAGAAAGATATGGACCAGACTCGTTTTTTGCATTTTTTCCTTCCAGTGACCTTAAACTTGCCCAAATGACCTTGGATCAAAATCATGACAACCTTTGGTCATAAGCAATCTTTGTATGAAGTAAGAACTTCCTATGTTTCTTACGCAATGAGCCCAGTTCACATCAATTTTCTCAATATTCAAGTTCACAGGTTTTGTTATTCCTGTAATTGGTAAAGTTCTGCTGACCTTCCTTAGTAGTTGCCTTTAGATCATCATTACAAGCCACTGAGGAATTCTAAAACAGATACAGGGCACAGAACAACCGGTTATGCATCCTGTCAATCATAACAGTTATCTGCTGTTAAATTTCTTTTTAAAAAAGTAACTTACGAATGTCAATCAGAGTAGTCCTAATTCTGCGTCATCTGTGTCATATTTGGATATTTTACTGGAAATGGACATTAATGGTAACCTAACAACAAAACTTTATGATAAACGCGATGACTTCATTTTTTCTATAGTCAACTTTCTTTACTTATCTAGCAATATACCTTCATCGCCTGCACATGGTGTTTTTTGTCTCTCAGTTTAATTCCATACGCAAGGGCATGCTCTTCGTATGAAAAGTTTCTAAGGCGAGGCAAGATACTGACAAACAAGTTGATAAAACAGGACTATCAACAGTCTCGTTTGAAGTCATCTTTTCGTAAGTTCTATGGTCGATTCAACGACCTTGTCAGCAAATACAATCATCCACTTGGTCGCATGCTGACTGACGTTTTTCATGCTAATTGTTAGACCATAATTTATCACCTAATTGTCTACGGAATTTTCCGGGATTTTTTTTCCCGATTACAACAAAGACCACACACCGGTCAGCAGAGGATGCTCACTCCTCCTAGGCACCTGATCCTGCCTCTGAGGTTTTCCAGAGGTCCGTGATTGCTCTGCTCTCGACTGTTGATTGAATAGCGAATTTTCCACGGATTTTTCTCCGTTTTTCCCGATCATGATATTTTCCCCAAATTACGATATTTTCCCCGATAATGACATTTTTACTGATATGACATTGGGCGCACGGCGGGTGTGACCGGTCAGCAGAGGATGCTTACTCCTCCTAGGCATCTGATCCTACCTCCATCTTTTTGGAGGTCCGTGTTGCTCTTCTTTGAATTTGTATTTCGTTTTATGGATTTTTGAGATGGTTGAAGGTTTGTTTTTGTCATTTTTTCATTGGTTACCAAAAAACAAATTGACAAATGGATGGCCTATAAAGCTCACCTTCGGAGCAAAATCTCACTAAAACAAACTTCAATATATTTATTCCATGTTTAAATGAAACATTAAGCCGTCATATCGTGTATTTTGTTATGTCTGCTTTCAGTCACACTTAGGACATAAGTTTTGCTTACTTTCACAGATACTGTTTTGTGTAACAATCTTTATATTTTCTAGATTAAAATGTAACACAACTTTGGCACCTCGCTAAACCCTTAGGGATCATGAGATTTAAGTTGAATATTAGCACCGGTATATTTCTATGGGGTCATGAGATGTTTTGTTAAATATTGGCCCTTCTCTTCCCCCCCCCCCCCCCTCTCTTTCCTATTGTGGTCATCATGGTATAAACAACCTGCAACTGAATCAACTTTCATTGCTATTTCCCTGCGGAAAGATCCCTGGTTATTCATTTAACAAATAAAAATGAATATTGTAGGTCAAGTTTGGTTGAAATTAACCCTGTGATTCTAGAAAAGAAGATACTAAAAGGTCATCAACCAAGCTGAAAACTACATCAAAAATCACCATAGTAACATTTTTTTGTGGAAATATCACTTCGGTCTTACAAGCTATACAAGCCATTTTAAATCCTCTTGCTTAAGGTCTTACATAAAGAAATCAAAATGAACTTAGTCAATTGTAGAGGCAATTTCTTTTCCTTTTCCGAATTATATAATTTCTCATTCATTCTTTGACCCGCTATATATCTTTGTAAGGATTTGTACGAAGTCTAGGTATCCAATAAAGATAAGGTGATTCAAATTGATTTTGGTTGTTGGGAATATTGAAAATATTCAAAACTGACATGATTTTGAAGAATTTCTTCCTTGGAAAGAGAGCTATGAGTATAAGTTGGATTTCCACTTGCGGAATTAAATCCAAGTTCTTCTAATATACAATTTATATAATGAGCCTTACAAACAAAGACAATGTTGTTTCCTGCTTTGTCAGCAGGGACCATTACAAACTGGTCGTGTAATCTATCTAGTTCTTTTTTCACTTCTCAATTATCAAATATAGATGGACAGATGGTTTTCATACTGCGCTTCAATCGCTTCATACGAGATATTAACATGCATCGAACAGTTTTAGTCTATTCTGACAACAAGGTCTTCTCTTTCGTGTTTGGCCCATCGTCTAACGTATTCCTCTACAGAATTCATAATATGTATGAAATTAGAATGCCAGTTGAAAAATCGGGGTTCCCTAAATTTTGGACCTTTAAGAATAAGTGATTTAAGGTCACCACTGTTTACTATATTTACGTCACCAGTAATGACATGTCCAGCAGAACTATAGTTGAAGGGTGAAGAAGAACATGTTGGAGGACTATTTTTCAGATGCTCGATGTCGAGGCGTTCTAGAGTTTTTTTTTGTAATTAAAAAGCTTGGAAGCAATGGTCCATGTATGATTGTTAGAAATACAAGGAGTCGTCTTCAACTTAAAATATGGTGGAACACAAGACTGGACCTTTTTGTGATTAAGAATATTGCTAATATTTACAGCGTCAATGCCTTTGTTGGCATATTGAAGTTTAAAGAACAAACGTGGTTGTTGAGTAGTTTCTTCTTCACGTGGCGGTTTAAAAAGCCTATGGAACTGAGTCTGTATTCGAGTGTTGAAGAATCAAAAATTGGCATTTCCTTTACTTTTTCAAGCATATTATTTAAAAGTTTCAAAGGGACAGAGTAAAGTTTGGTTCGGATGTGATGAAGACCCAACTGTTTATTTACATAAGGTAGAAGTGAATCAAAAGAGACATCGTGTATATTGGGTTTATTTTAAGACCAATGTCCATGGCTACGCTTACGTCTCTGTGTATTGTTAAAAAGTCTCATCACGTTAACATTGTTACAGTGGACTTGAACGATTCTCTACATTATCGACATTGTCGTTGCAACCGTAAGGAAATGCTGTGCCTAGTTTTCTGATCCAGAATCCTTCTATTTGTCTACGAAAGGTGATGGACTATTAGTATGATGATAAATTTTCTCTAGAATTCTAACTTTCATTGACAATATTGAATGATCGGGTGAATTGATGTGCTTGTACAGAAGCTGTTGGCCACGGTTATTTACTTGAAATCGATGTCCCATATTCGTTTATTAACAGAACATTTTGTTTCACCAACATAAATAAGCCCACAGAGGGTACATCTATTCCGTAAAAAAAACGTTTAACTTGCAGTTCAGATTTTCATAAGTTTTGGGATTTGTATTTGGTTTTGGTAAGATCGCTGGTAAAGGAAGTCCTTGTAATTAATAAATCACAGGTTTTACAGTTTTCAACAGAACATTTGGAAATAGAACACATTGGATCGTAAAAGGAATCATTAAATATGTGTCTGTGATAGAAACTTTACATTCCTTCAATTTTCTGAATGAAGTTTTTATACCAAAACTGGGAATCTGAAGTCTGTACATATGACATATGTTTAATATCCTTAAGGATAATCCGAGGGACACCAACTGAACTCTTAGAATCTGTGTCCCTTACAGAATCTAGAGAGTGACACCTTTTTATACTGGGCGACGCGTCTGCCAGTACTGTTTCGTTTCATGAATGAACTGGTACCGAACGACAAGTATCCTCGGGGACGGACTGTCTACCAGCAGAGATACATGTTCGGTGGTTAAAAACGACATGTGGTGATAACGAACAGTGTTCAAATTCAAAACTCCAAAGGAAAATTACAAAACAGGAGCAGCGCAAACACGGACCTCTTAAAAAATAGAGGTAGGGTCAGGTGCCATGGAGGAGTATCATCCTCTGCTGACCAGTCACATCCGCCGTGTGCCCTTTGTCGTAATCGGGAAAAATCTCGGAAAAGTCTGAGAGACTGAGAGACAAAAACACCATATGCAGGCGATGAAGGTATATTGCTAGATAAGTAAGGAAAGTTGACTATAGAAAAATTGAAGTCATCACGTTTATCATAAAGTTTTGTTGTTAGGTTACCATCAATGTCCATTTCCAGTAAAATATCCAAATATGAAACAGATGACACGCAGACTCTGTGGTATCTTTTATTTCAAGTTCACTGGGATATATCGAGTCGACGTACGTATGGAAGTAACAATTGTTAATTGATAATACGTCGTCGATATACCTGAATGTTGAGTTGAAGGCCACAGCGAGTGATTTATTTTTTTCACGTACAAGTTTTTGAATAAATTCTGCTTCATATGAATACAAAAATAGGTCTGCTAACAATGGGGTACAATTGGTACCCATGGGAATTCCAACAGATTGTTGGAAGATCTGATTTCCAAAAACTACATAGATGTTGTCTATCAGAAATTCAAGCATCTTTTTAATGTCAACTTAGAAGTACTTGTGTGCACAATCCGAATGGCCTTTAACAAAATAGTTTTGCAAATGACCGATGACAAGGTAAGAAAATTTAATTCAAATACATTCTATTACTTGTAATTGAAGGCATAGTCAGTTACAATTTACTTCAAATTACTTTGAAAAATGTTATTAATTACACTCAATTACCCCATCCCTGGTAGTAACATATC
Source organism: Magallana nippona (assembly GCA_033439105.1). Taxonomy (NCBI): domain Eukaryota; kingdom Metazoa; phylum Mollusca; class Bivalvia; order Ostreida; family Ostreidae; genus Magallana; species Magallana nippona. Next base: position 1,306,704 of record CM065923.1, read on the forward strand.
GTAATCTATTTCTTGTGCAAAACCTTTATCGCATTGCTTGCACTTTTTCAAGAAATCCTTTCATTCTTACCCATTCCACACGGCACTTATTTTGAGGAATTTCGTCACCAACAAAATGGATGCACAGCAATACAGCATCTCCAGAATTTCCTCTGTCAGACATATGGAACGTGACATACAACTGATGATTTCCTGTACGTCCGCTACTGTCTCCGAGATCACCACTAGGGTGATGATTAAGCTCCAGGGATTTGGAACATATGAAAGCAATTACATTAAAAAATCATACTTTACATTGAATTTGCAAATATAACCAATTAAATTGTAGTACCGGTATTTTTCCTGAAAATTTATGAAATGGTTAAATATTGTGTGTGTATTCTCACTCTATGTCATAATTAATTTTGAGAATTTACAATGTGTACCTATAGAAAATATCTCTATGACGTCATATATTTGTATATTTATCCCCTCCATGATGAGGTCTGACAATCTTTCCTACATTAGAGCTTTGACCCAGGTATATTTCTGTTGTTGCTGCGTTTTTCTGATCACGGTCACAGAAAAGGAACAGAAAGAACTGAGGTATCTAATAATACAAAAAAAAGATGTACTCATAATATGAAAACAAGATAACAGAAGACCTTTGCAAGGAATTCATACAGGTGTTCTGGATCAACCCAAACTTTTCAAATTTAAAAGAATTTTATCTTTTATCACACAATTCAGATCATCAGACAAACTTTTTAATACTTTTTCTTAATCCCAGGTACTTTCATATTTACAACACTCTTTCCCTACCTGCCAGGTATCCAAACACTTTACCTGTCTTCTCACCTGGTGAGTCTAGACAGACACTCAGATGTTTTTTTTTATTCCATTCTCTGTCATGATTCGCCCTACATCTGCCTTTGATTTTTCGTTTGATTTGGTTGTCCTTTTTAAGATTATAGTATGCTTTTTTCACTACATAAACTAAAATATAAATACAAGAAACCAAAATCATGATCAATTTTTTTTTTCAAAATAGGTCTCAAAAAAGCTAAGCTGAAATGAAAATAAATCTTCTCTTTTGAAATGACTTTATTCCATCATATAGCGAGCGCAGCTCGCAGGCGCGCAGCGCCGGCGAGCGAAGCGAGCTCTAAGAACCAGTGTGCGCGGGAAAAAGAACGAGCTAAACCTACAGATTCATCAAGAAAATTTTTTGTCTACGTCCCATAATGCTCTCTAATGTTTTCTCCCGTGGTGCTATGCCAAAAATGGCTAACATTTAACTCGTAATTAAAGAGAATTGAGGTTTGAAGACAAGTTTTGAGTACCGCAAAAGCTTCGGCGAGACCCAAGGGATTTTTTACATGCTTCGTATTGAGTCGAGATTCGTAAACAAATGGTTATTGATGATAACGTATGACGTCACAGTGATCTCGCGCTATATTTCCCGCGATAAATTTAGAGGTGGATCAAAACATCTGTAATGCGTGTACTAGCTATTTTAGCATAAACTGCGGCAGAGACATAAATAGCATGTTATTTATGGCTCTGACTGCGGTAACTGCCTCAGATGATTTGTTTTTAATTGGGTTTTTTTGTTTGATAAAGAGATTATATATATTTATAAAAGCAAGAGCCATAATAACAAAATACCAACAAAACAAATTGAAAAAATACCAACAAAATATATTGAAAGAAATACCAACAAAACATATTGTTGAATGGTTTTTATATTCTTCTTTTTGGTGTAATCCCTAAGAGCTAAGTAGAAAGAAATCAAATCAGTGATGGAATACAAGTGATCAGAATCATTTAGCACCATTGTTTGATTGCTTCGTTCCCAATGACAAAAATACACTGCATGAAACAAATTTTCTCTCTCTCTCTCTCTCTCTCTCTCTCTCTCTCTCTCTCTCTTTCTCTCTCTCTCTCACACACACACACACACCCACACACACACACACACAAAGTTTATAAATAGTCACTCCCTCAAATCAATGATGATGCACATTTGTCTCCTGCAATTAATGTTTAATTGCTTTTTTCCCATACGATAAATTACACTGTATGGAACTCTCTATCTCATCTTCACTCCCCCAGATCAATGATAATCTCTATTCCTCTCTCCTCGTCAGAAAAGTCCTCGGCCTGTGCGTGTTTGTGATCGGAATCACCAAGTAATTCTCTGAATTGATGACTATTTTCCACCAGAATCTTTGGTCCATAAACACCTCCCTCAATAACGACTCCGTCACTCTATGTAAGATAAACATGCATCAGTTTCTATACACTAATGACTCATGTACTGCAGGATTAAATATCAAATAACCATTGGAATTATTTCAATATATACATTAACAATTCATAGCAACAAAAACAAAAAAAATACAGCAAATAAATAAAGCCCTCTTTTATTAAATGTCAAAGCATATCCAATAAGAATACTAACAGTTACAATTCGTTTCTTTTGTAAAGTCAGAGCAAAGGGAGTGAACTCCTCGTCCGTCTCTTTACATTTCATGACAACTCCAGAAGAAACCAATTGAGAACTCAACACAGGAAACTCGTATTTCTCCTTAAATTAAAAATAAAGAAAGAATAAAAGCAGCATCAACATGTAATAGAAGATAAAAAACAAACTTATCTTAGAAATTTTAAGATGATTTAAAAACTTTGTTAAGCATAAGGTTTTTATGAAATAGGAAAGAATTGTAAAGAATTGTAAAATATGTTTGAACTTTAAATAAAATTGTATTACCCCTGCTCTCTTCATCAGGCTAACCAGAGTTGGAGTCATAAGGAGGGACCGTTTGGCTCGTGTCACTGCTACATACAGAAGATTGAACTCGTCCGCACTTATTGGCACAGGTCCTGGAGAAAACCAAAATCAGAAAGCATCAAACTCTGACCTTCTATGTCTTGGTTGTGCTGTTTCTGCTTTACTTTGATTTCATATTCAGACATGTTAAATTGATGTTAAGGGTTTGCGGTGTACACATTAAAGATAATATGTAATATATATGTAATTCTTTGTATTGTGGATTGTTACTGACTAGATAGTCCTGTCACAAAGTCCAGACCCACATTGAAATCATCCGTCAACTTCACTGTGTTAAACTCCAGTCCTTTAGCTTTGTGGACAGTACTAAAGATCATGTCTGTAAAACAAATCAGATAAATGACAGCAGGCAGGCAGATTAAAAGACCCCCATCTGTCTATTTAGATCCTTTACCTGCAGTGTTGAGATCTTTTACAGTCCTGGCCAGGATCTTGTGTATGGAGACAGGAAGATTATGGTGAAAGGTCTTGACAATCTTTATCTTTCCTAGCAACTCCATGTCGTTTGTCTTCAAAGCGAACTGCTCAAACTCAGCAAAACTGTTAAACTTCTTCACCAGCTTATTCTCAATGACCCGTTTCTCTGAAAAATTATATCTGTTCAAATTCCCTAAAGTCAAAAGTAAATGATACACTTTTTAATAATGTATGTGTACATTGTATATGTACAATCATAAGATCGTTACAAAGAAATTCATATTTATTTAAAACATCCAAACATTTCACATTGAATTCAAATTCTAGGTCAGTTACAATAAAATTCATATTCAAAGATGCTGCATTGAAGTCAGAAATAACTTACGTTTAATTCGTTCTTCAGGGGAGAGCATCAAAGTATACAGATCCTGTAGCATAGGAAATCCAAAGCCATCTGTGCCCTATAAAACAGATTGATAGTTTACAGGTAATTAATCTTGTATTTCATGCACACAGAATACCAAATCTTTTCAAATTCATGAAGCATACACTGTGTATGGTAAACTTGAAATTCATTTTCATTTGCCTAAACAATGTACAATATGCACATTATTTTCAAAATCTATTTCTTACTTGTCAAAGAGACTAAATCTCATATACAGAGATTGTTACATTTGGAAATGCATGTAAAAGGATCAATGAAACACACCCCGTACAAAGAAAATATATGAAATATAGACCAATTACACATTAAATTTTATAAAAACTATAAAACAAAGGGAGAAAATATTTTTATCTAAATTTAGGTCCAGAAACATCCAGAATCCAGTTCCTGATTTTAAAGTTGTTTCCCTTACCCCAACAAAGGCCACCCTGATGTTGGTTTCCCCGGCATAACAGCATTTCTTGACCGCTTCAGAGAAAACGGTGAAGTTACAACGACACAGAACAGCTATCTGTCCACTGGTTTCTCCATACACACAGCCTGACAACAGTAATTACATGTAATACAATTAATACAATGATCAAGTTCACAGGTTTCCTAAAAAAAAAAATGTAAATTTATTTCTCAATAGATTGCAATTCTTTTTATTTTAAACTATATTAAGTTTTGTTTTTTCATTGATTTTGATTTTTCCCACCAAATGTTCCTAGATTTCTGGCTTCCCTTACTTACAAGAGTGTTCCCATTTCCTATATTCCTGCCCCCCCCCCCCCCCCCCTCTTACTTACTAGAGTTCCCATTTCCTATATTCTACCCCCCTTACTAACAAGAGTTCCCATTTTCTATATTCCTGCCCCCCCCCTCCTACTTACAAGAGTTCCCATTTTCTATACTCCTCTCCCCCCCTCCCCTTTTACTTACAAGAGTTCCCATTTTCTATATTCCTGCCCCCCCCCCTTACTTACAAGAGTTCCCATTTCCTACATTCCTGCCCCCCTTACATTTTCTATATTCCTGCCCCCCCCCCCCTTACTTACTAGAGTTCCCATTTCCTATATTCTACCCCCCTTACTAACAAGAGTTCCCATTTTCTATATTCCTGCCCCCCCCCCCCTCCTACTTACAAGAGTTCCCATTTTCTATACTCCTCTCCCCCCCTCCCCTTTTACTTACAAGAGTTCCCATTTTCTATATTCCTGCCCCCCTCCCTTACTTACAAGAGTTCCCATTTCCTACATTCCTGCCCCCCCCTTACATTTTCTATATTCCTGCCCCCCCCCCCCCTTACTTACTAGAGTTCCCATTTCCTATATTCTACCCCCCTTACTAACAAGAGTTCCCATTTTCTATATTCCTGCCCCCCCCCCCTCCTACTTACAAGAGTTCCCATTTTCTATACTCCTCTCTCCCCCCCCCTCCCCTTTTACTTACAAGAGTTCCCATTTTCTATATTCCTGCCCCCCTCCCCCCTTACTTACAAGAGTTCCCATTTCCTATATTCCTGCCCCCCCCCCCTTACATTTTCTATATTCCTGCCCCCCCCCCTTTACTTACAAGAGTTCCCATTTCCTATATTCCTGCCCCCCCCCCCCCCCCCCTCTTACATTTTCTATATTCCTGCCCCCCCTTACATTTTCTATATTCTTGCCCCCCCCCTTTACTTACAAGAGTTCCCATTTCCTATATTCCTGCCCCCCCCCCCCTTACATTTTCTATATTCCTGCCCCCCCCCCCCCCTTTACTTACAAGAGTTCCCATTTCCTATATTCCTGCCCCCCCTTACATTTTCTACATTCCTGCCCCTCCCCCCCCCCCTCCCCCTCCCCTTTTACTTACAAGAGTTCCCATTTCTTATATTCCTGCCCCTCTTACATTTTCTTACATTTTCTATATTCCTGCCCCCCCCCCCCCCCCCCCCCCCCCCTTTTACTTACAAGAGTTCCCATTCCCCACCAAAGTCTTCTTCTCATGTTTCAGTTCCTCGATACAGTATGCAGCTACTTGTGCTATCTCCGGACCAAACCTGAATGACTGAAAAACAACAACCACAAAATAGAAACAGAAAATCATGACTAAAACATAACATACATTTTGGGATTCTCACTTACTAATTACAAATGTACATAACATGTGTAGTAAAAGATATTTTTAAATCATTCGAATCTGATAAAAATACATGCAAATCCAACAAGTTTGCTTGAACAGTTTTTGCGAGTTCATTGGGGAAAATATTTATACACAACTGTAAAACAATTTATACTGTTACTTGTCTACTAAAGAAGTATTGGAGATGTGCTGTATTTAATCACTTAATGCATTTAAACATTTCTTTAAGACCACAGGCTGAGATTCTACAAAACCTCAGAAGCTGCTTGGCTTATACAGTTCTGAGTGTTACCTGGCTGTCTTACCTGTGTCAGGTAGAAGATAAACGACGCCCTGATCTGCTGGAGAGCATTGACTGCCCCCCTGAAGGAGTAGATTTGTTGGTGAGGGTCTCCTACCAGGATCTTTGCCTGGGGCTGACTGAGGAGTAAATCTGATATGGCTGAAATTGATATCATTGAACTTAGAGTTCCTGTATCAGTTAACTTCAAGAAGATGTACATTAGTCATTAACTAGTAGACAGTAGGTAAGTCAGGTAAGACTCTGATCAATCTTTACAAATTTCTATTTCATATTAAGAGAATGGTGTTCTTGCGTTGATCTTAACATGAATCATACTCAATTGGTTAGAACCAGTCATCACAATCCGATTAAAGTTAGCCGCTCTAAAGCATCTGACCCACTAAGAGGTCATGTCCGAAACGACCTTTTGATTAACCATTCAAAGTGTGGCTGGCTAAACTCTGCCAGAAAAATTTGTTAATATTAGTATATATTTATATATATCGAGAAAAGTCATATAACTCCCGGGAAAAAGTATTATCATGCAATGTGTGCATGAAATGTGGTTTTTCATTTCTGCAGTTTTTTTTCTGAAAGACTACACTGATTTTGAAGTGGAGGCTTGGAATGCGTTTAACATATTTTGTTGTTGTTATTACCTCTCACAACAGTTTTTAAGAAACTCAAAATTAATTTTTGATCGGTCAAAAAAGGTCATGGCCTTATTCTTAAATATTTAGATTCTCGGGTCACTTGGGTGTGACCTCTAAGCTGGTTGTTTCAGATGTTCAAAAGCCGTATCCAATCAGAACAGCTGATTTCAATCAGATTGTTAATCAAATATTTAATATCATTATTTGTCTTACAAAGGTGAAAACATTTTAAAATATACACAAATCTACAATTAACTCGAAGAAGTTCACCAAACTGAGCCCAAAGTGAGACAATGGCACACCTGGGGTCAGGTCCTGGGCCTCGTCGATCAGGATACAGTTGTAGTTTCTGAGTCGGGGTCTGTAGAGCTGGTACAGTTTGAGGTAACCGTCGTGTGTCATTGGAACATTGGGATTCCTCAAATCCTTCATCTTCTCCCACAAAAATTCAGCATCTTTTACATAGCCCTAGTAGTAAACAAATCAAGTAGAAAATCAGTATCTTTTACATAGTCCTAGCAGTAAAATCAGGTAGAAAATCAGCATCTTTTATCTAGCCCTAGTGGTAAACAAATCAAGTACTTTACATTCAAAAAAACAAATTTTTAATTCTTATTTCATCTTTGTTCTTGTTGTCTTGAAATAATCCAAAGCAGTCTGATAAGTCAACTGTTCATTCTCATAACTTCTATAGCAGTATGAGCTTTGATTTTAATGTCAAAATTTTCATTCTGAAATTGAAATTTACAACTAATATGACTTGAAAAGGTTATAAATTTTAAGCTTCTGATAGTCATATTTTGGTGGGAGAAGCTATTCAGAGGCCTTGGTTGAAGTCAAATTACATTATAGTCATACTGTACAAAATTGGTTTACTTCACTGTTGTACCGGTATGGAAACATCATAGTTAGACTTTATACATCGGCAGTCTCCATTCAAAACTGACTTATTCTTTTGTTTGATGAAAAAGAATACAATTTTGATTAAAAAATAATTCTATGTATATTGTTTTATACGAGTTAAAGGTTTGGAATAAATTCTGGTGAGGCATTTCATACGATTCTCAAACGCTTTGCTCGTAACGCTATACACACCTGATGTTACCCGCAATTCACGACTTAGTTGTAATAGTAACAATATTTTTTGTGTAAACATTTTGCTGAATGAAAAAAATCAACAATTTAGATTTTTAATTCTAAAATTACAAGTTCTCGGTCGGTTAAATTCGCGTGACGTCGTCATGGTCATTGGAAAAAAAATTCTCAAAAATAAAAAAAAAAAAAGATATTGATAAAGGGAATGAATTTATTTCACAACTTTATTATTATTAAAATATGTTGACAATTTTTATGTCATAAATATTAATCATGATTACACATGTTTTCGTCAAAGAAAAACAGTATTTTACTGTGCATGATTTGCAGCACTAGAGTTACTTCCCCATAGTGATTTGGCGGGGAAAAATTCTATTTTTAGAAACTACATACCCATACCTATCAAATGAGTATATATGATATATACCTTACCAGGCATCATTTTTTGGTCAATTGTACATCTGATACCTTAAGAAGTCCTTCTACATTAATGAAAAAGCATTTTGTACAATAGGGACAATAACTCAATAATTTTTTCACGGTAAAGGCTGAAAGGTTATATTTTTAAATGTCTTAAGAAGTCCTACTGCATTAATGAAAAAGTTTTTATATACCACCGAAAACAATACAGATATGAAAATTCAATAATTTTCTTTGAATGACTTTGACCTTTGACTTTTATGTTATTTTGATCGGTCAAGGTATACGCTTCAATTCAAGTGTTCCGATGTCTCTACGATATATGTTAAAAATGTTATATCACTAAGTATATTTATTGATTGTTCAAAACTTTCTGGGGCAATAATTGCTAGAAGAGGGCCTCCAGCCAGTTTGGTATGAATAGATTGAAGGAGCCTCTAAGTAAACTTAACACATCAGTAAAAGTTTCAAGTCTCCATCTCTTATGGTTTAAGAGGAGAGGCGATAACAAGCTTTTCATACACAAGGACAATAGCTTTGTAAGTTCAGAGAGTTATTAAGCAAAGGTTCCTTTGGTACCTGAAAGTGAAAGACTGTTCAATAATGTAGACAATTTTGTTGGGAGACAGCTGCCCATATTAACACAGTGCCACCATAACCAAACCAACAACAACCGAGTTCTCTCACTTATGCCACCATAATCTAACTCACAACAACAGAGTTCTCTCGCTAATTACCTGTCTCTTGTCCACTTCGATGTACACTCGCAATCCCTTGTCGTTCATTCTCTGGGTCGGGGTGTGGTCCAGAGAGATGGTTCGGTCCGCAGAAGAAAAGAACACCTTTAGTGTGTCCTGCACTAGTTTGGCTCGTATGAATAAATTGTCTCCTTTACGAGATGGAAGGAGTTGAGTAATGGCAAACACAGACAATTCTCGAAGCTTTTTGGCATCTTTAAACCTAAAATATATCACAAGTTAATTTGTTCTTAACATAATCAATAATGTTTCCCCAATTTACGATAAGGATCTTATATATGTGAAATCCAAATTTCATTTTTCATATTTAAATTAACATGTTTTTCTAAATTACACCTATGAATTTAAAATTTTCAGAGTGTTCAATTTCTTTCTTTCTAACAGACTTGAAATAATAATTCTAAATACAAATTAATACTATAGTCTGTCCCAAGATATTTTTGCAGCACATTTGGGCAATTTTTATTAAAAAAATATACATACCTGTGAAAGAATTGCAATTGGAATCGATGAAAGGGAAAATTTCCAAGATATCTTCATTGACATATTATCATTTTTCACTTGAAAAAATTCACAAGAACGAAAACTGATTTCTTACGGAGATTTATAATGGGGAATGTTGACATCTTTTCTCCATTCGGAAGTAACTCGGAATACCTCGCGAAATTTTTCAACATTATCATCCGGGCTTGTTGCAATACAAAATCCCCGTAGACATCACATTTTTTAGCCGTGTATTGAAACCTGATAAGCTAAAGGGGGCGTTTCAACTGAGAAATCTTGGAATTTTTTCATACTTTTGAAAGAACATCGTTTGAACCCTGAGGTTTTTATAAATATCGAGTAATTAGGCAAAATGTGAATCCAGGATATCTTGGGACAGAGTATAGCATTTATGAATTCACAATACCCTATATTGATTGAAAATTATTTACTTTCTTCCAACAGACTTGAAGGCCAATGAGTGTCCTGTCTGGCATTCTACATTTTTAGGAAATTTTGTCTTAGCAAAGTCACAAACAGATCTGAAAAGAAAATCAAAAACGTTTTGTTATGGAATGATGATTCTTGAGATGAAAATAACGTTTTTATATACGTTGTTATAAAAAGAGTTATCTCTCTTTGCACACTAAGTTACAGAAATTATTTTTATTGAAGATATTTTTACTCAATATAAATACATGTAATTAATATCACTATTAGAATTATTAGAGCTATATTACTTAAATATATGAAGCAAGTAATCACATTGGTTGATATGAAAACAATTAACCAAAAGTCATTTTACTTTCTGTATCAAAGGGTTTTCCCCATGGCCAAAATTAGAAAAAAAATCTCTTAAGTTATAGATTTAGACAGAGCAACACAAATATAAGTTTATTTTTAAGTTCACACTTTCCTTATTACAATTGGTCATTGATGTATATGCATTAGGTAAAAAATACAGCCATTAATCATATTTTCAATTTTAGCAGAGGAATGACTGTCCAAAATATGTCAGAGTCAGTGTATGTGGGGATGTGTCTGGAGATAGGGACTCCACAACAAGTGGCATCCAGGAGGGATATAGTGGATTTCTGGGAGCTGTTGAGGAGTAAAAAAGAAAGATATAAAACCAAAGTGAGGAAGAGTGGAAGTTACAGAGAAGGATTCAGATTATTTGGATCAGATATAGACACTATGTACTGGCAAACTAACCACTGAGTGATCTGGGACTTCTCTCAGTCTGAGTTTTACAACTTACACAGACAGGTGCTGATTCTCTGTGACAGTTCTGAGAGTCCAGAAGGATTTACATTACTTTGGTTACCATTGGAAAGCGCTAACATTTTAGTGTTTTCATCTTGTGTGAGGATGAATGGGGGACTTTATATATCAAGTTCTAGATACATAGAGATGAGACGAACTACAGTAACACCTGATGATACAGTACATGGACCATGTAGCAGTGGAACAGACGGTCCACTAGAATATGATGATGCTCATTGTGTTGTCAGTGATTTTTGGCCCCCCTCTGCCTCCTCATGGATAGACAGATGTCACTCATGGCCACCATCTCATGTTGTTAATGACATTGTCAGAAATGGATGTCACTTTGTAGCAATAGGACACAAACTAGGAGACCATGAAGACAACGAATGGAGAATTTCTTTCTCTCGGGCAGAGTACAAACTTGTGTACTCAATGAATTATACTCAGTTCTTAACTTATGGAATGCTGAAACTGTTCTTAAAGGAAATAATTAACAATAGATTGAGATGAAGAAACACAACTGTGTTCCTTCCACATGAAAACAGCAGTTTTTTGGGCCATTCAACAAAACACACTACCTCAATGGTGTCCACAAAATTCTCCTGGCCGGTTTCTGGGTCTGCTTCAAACTTCTCCTTATATGGGTGTATGAAGGGATCTGTCCAAATTTTTTCATTCCAGAAAACAACGTTTCTGAGCAAAATCCATGGTGATGCACAAACAAGTTTATTTCTGCGACTGTATGGGTTGTATGAGAAGGGTATAGCATTGCTGCTACACAGTTCCTCCATCAGGTCCTCTATCATTGATGTCCTCTGTAATCCCAGACTCACGGTGTGTACTGATGAACACACTCTGATCTCTGACGCTGAGTTTGATGTAGAATTATTTGGTGAGATAGAAAGTTATGATGCACGCCACATATCAGATCTACAGGACTGTATGAACTACCGACACTCAGTAGAACACTTAGTTTCACCCCTGTCACAGTATCAAGTTGTATTTTTACAGAAATAAACAGCCACCATGAATCGGTACACTGCTTTTGTATTACACAACATGTGCACAAACACGGGTGTCAACAAACAGATGTATTTTGCAGACAAAATGTCCTGTCACATGCTGAAATTAGCAACCAAGTTTGGGTGTATTTCTGAGATGTTGTACATTGCCATGTATTATTACAAAACGCTCAGATACAGGGAAGCTTTATCTGTTATAGAGATGACAAAGGTCAAGTTAGCACAGCTATATCTGATGTATGAGGGACATGTAGACAGAGAGAGGTATACTGAGGCTGTATGGGGGCAGTCCTGGTCTACAAAGATGAGACAGGCAGTAGCACAGGATATCAGACTTGACAGTGAAGTATGTTATATCAGTGAACTATTTCCAGAACAACACTCTGGTAGACAAAACGGAAAGTCTTTATTGTTTATCCCACCGTCTGTACTGTTACACATGCTAGAGTTTTTGAGCTCCAGAGATGTTGACACAATGAGAGCACAAACAGCTCTTGATAAGCTACAGGCCCTAGTCCACCATGATCAGGGACAGTTTGTACCTAACATTCTTAGAGACATCTCCTGGGAGATCCTGGGGATCTGTCAACAGATCACAGGGAACCTCCAGGCTGCTCTGTACTCATACCAACAGTCACTCAGACAAGATCCATTCAATAAAATACAAACTGCTACCACACAGAGAATCAGTGAGTTACACTTTTAGACATTCCATTTTCAGTACCTAAATGTCACTCAAACAAGATCCATACAATAAAATTATAAATTATTGCTACAGGAGAGAGACTTGTAGATTTACATCTCCATTTTCAAGATCTTTATTTTCATTGTCATTTGTTTGTACAGGTGTATATCCTAATGTTATTTACTTTGTGTGGACAATGTCTTGTGTCCTTAAAGAATTTAACAGAACATAAAATCAGGATTGTATGAATGGTGTTAAGTGTTACCTGTTATAAACAACCAACAGGAACTTCATGGAAGGTCTCATCTGGGTGTACCGTACTAGGGTCGTAGTTTTACCGGTTCCTACATACACAATATTTAATATTTAAATCAATACAAGTTTTTCAAGTATTTATTTAAGGAATATGGAATCATTCTCTTGAGTACTGTGAGGGGATCAAACAGGTGTGTGTGTGTGTGGGGAGGGGGGGGGGGGGTAGTTTTCAAATCCAATAAAGCCCAAAGGATAAATTTAATCATGCTGTATTTGATCACCTCATAATGTTCAAAAAACGATTCCTTATTACTTATATTTACTAGCATATAATTTTCAGCAATTGTACTATTAGATTTAAAATTAAAGTCATTGATAAAATCACAGACAAAGACATTGGAGGATGTAAATATACAATACACGTATCTGGGTTGTTTTAAGGGTGCTAATTTTTGCATATCTATACCAAAATATGTACTTTTATTTTTGTGATCTTAATTGTAGAAATGGTGATTATGAAAAAATAGTAAAACAAGATTTTTGAAGTTAGAATGAAATACATTATTTATATTACCCCTAAAAATTCAACTACTTGTATTCACTATATTCATTAACTCTCTTTAAGGTGCCAAAACCGTAATATATGTACAGGAAATCCATACCAACTGTGTTTATTTTTACCTGTTTACAATGAAAACCTATGATGACCTTTGGAAATAATTTGTATAAAAATTTTGTATAAATATTTGAAAAAAAATGTAAATAAAAGCATTCACTTTTGTCATTGCTTATTGTTATTCACCAATAGGTCACAATAATTTACAATACTGTAAAGTCTTGTGTATAATACACACCTTTTTCCAGCCAACTTTTGATCAAAAGTGGGGGGGGGGGGTGCATATTATACATTTTAGGAACATAATTGACCCATTTTTTCAGAGCACATTTCTGCATACCGCTGGAGTATGACTGTCAATATTGTGTGTTATGCAAATTAATATGTGTACAATGTACACTAAACATTAAAATACCTTATTATTAATTTTATTTCTATGTATTAGACTATTAATCCTCTCAGAGACCACTGTTCCTGTCATCAAACAAGTTTCCCCAGTGTATTCGCAATTACAAAACCAGCCACCTGTTGACTCGTCACGTGGTCAATGTTTGTTCAACAATATCCAGTGTCAGAAGCAGGCACCTGTCCCATGTCACACATCACAGTTTATTCGAGTGCAGGAAGATGAGCAATAATTATGATTTGATTTAAAACTTATTTTCTTTGTGTCCCATTATGCAGTTTAATGCTATTATTTTACATAGACACTGTCAAAAATAGATTGATCATTTGTACGACTTGATGATGACGATATAAGACATGCAAACGTTTCTTTATAATGTTTTTTTAACAACAATCAAAGAATTGGTCCAGACTAATTATCAATTAAGTCATTACTTTTGTTGTTGTTTTGGTTTAGATCTGCAAACTTTATTGCTTTTAAGTGCTTGAAATACATTATCAGTGCAAGCACATCAATTACTTTTCAAAAATCTCAATTGAAAATTTTCTGGGGGATTTTGGTGCATATTACCAGTACAAAAAGGAACAACGTTTTTTTGTCAGCACTTTACATACAACTTTGGGGATGCATATTAGAGCGGGCTATACACAAGACTTTACAGTATTACAATTTACGTCTTTAGCTTTCATTAAAAAAAAAATAATTTAGTTGAAAACAAATATCTACCTGCAAGAACTAACAACTCACCTGCGAAAGCAATGATTTTGATTACTTCCCCTGCCTGAACATTGTGGTTAACAATGCGTAGCTGTTCATGAGTTAATTTCACTACTGTATCTAATCGACTACAAAACAAAAGAACCTGTTTTGATTTGTAATCACTGCTGCACATAACTACAATTAAGATGGTACATGTACAACAGACCATGTTGTCTATTTTCTGTAAACTGATAAAACTACTTGGAAAATTACCATTACTTTCATTATATACAGTAAAACATGCTTTGCACAAAGTTCCAGGAAGGGCGATTTTGCTTCATTTTAAACATCATTTGTTATGTTCCTTATCTTCACAATATGTTTTGATTCCAACGGGACTGAAAATCACTTCACAACAAGCGTCAATTCATTAAAAGCGTGTTCGCTAACTTTGCTATAAGCATGTTTTACTGTATAACAATTTTTCAAAATATGATATTACCTTACATGTCATTAGTTTTGTAATACCTGTAATTAGTAATGCTCTGCTGACCTCCCCTGGTAACTGCCTTTAGATCTCCATAATGGGCCACTGAGGAATTCTCAAACAGATACAGGGCATAGAACAACCGGTAATGCATCCTGTCAATCATAACAGTTATTTAAGGAATAAGGAATCATTCTTTGACTATTATGAGGTGATAATTTCGGTCGAGGCATGATCAAATCCAACAAAGCCCGAAGGGCTTTATGATAGATTTAACCACGCTCAGACCAAAATTATCATCTCATAATATTCAAGGAATGTTTCTTATTACTTATATTTATATAATTTTCATCAATTGTATGATTAAATATTAGAATACATTGTATTAATTATGCAAACCCGTTTGTGCCCCAACAATACGTCATTTGAATTTATTGAACTGTATAGTACAAAATAGTTATCACAGACAAAGACACTGGGAAATGTAAACATATGCTGTTAAAATTCTTTTAAAGAACATAACATGAAAAACATGACATAACATGGGCCACATTGCTAACCTGAGCACCTCACTGTGAACCCAACACAACTTAGTTATCAGTACTACAGCATTAAGTGTAAATACTCTAGAATCATTAGATTTTGTGGTGGCTAAATATTCCTGGAATTCACAAGTACCTCTAATCCATGAATTAACTTTCTCCACGAATTAATAAATTAGGCTTGGAAAGTCATATTTCTTTATGTTGGTATTAATACACAAAATTACGTCCCCACCAACCTGTAAAATTTAAGCAATCCACGAAAATCCCCCCCATCCCCAACCCACGAATTTAGATTCCACAGTAAATAAACTTCACAAATCCATTTCTGTTACTTTAACAGCTAAATCAACAAAAATGATATAAAACTAACTTCTACTCCTTAATTCTAACTTGTTTAAAAGACAAAAATTAGCCATCATATTGTGCATATTGTAAGATCTGTTTTAAGTCTCACTACTTACTTAGCTCACTTTCATGGATATTGTTGATCAAAATACTTCATATTTTCTAGATTAAAATGTAAAAAAAAACTTTGGTACTTCACTGAATTCTAGGTCAGGAGATATGTGTAGAATATTGGTACTTTTCTAAATAAGGCCTAAAAAAAAAAAATTGTGTGTTTAGGGTAACACTGATGAAAAAATTAGGTTAGGTAGGTAGGGATTTTTTTTTTATTTTATCATATTTTTTTCAGCATGCGGGCATATTTAAAAACAGGTTTTTAATGGAAGTAATATGAAAATCATAGTCAGATGAAAAAAAACATCTAAAAATGGTAGGATCGGGGCATTTTTGTAGGTCAGGTCTGGTTACCCTAAACACACAATATTTTTTTTCAGGCCTATCATGTCTTTTTTGACAAATAGTAGAAATTTGATCCCCCTCCAACTTCCCAATGTGGTCATTATGGTAAACAACCTGCGACTGAATCTACTTTCATTTTTTTAAAAAGCAAATAAATTTCCCTACAGAAGGGTCCTTTGTCTTTCATTGAACAAATTTTAAATACATGTCCTTTATCACATAATACTGTAGACCAAGTTTGGTTGAAATTAACCCTGTGGTGCTAGAAAAACAGATGCTAAAAGGAAAAATCATCAACCAAGCTGATAACAACATATATTTACACTTGCAAATGTTTTCCCTTATATAAGTTAAACACTGTTTGCGCAATCCGATGTTATTCCTGCATAACATCAGCATGGGTCAAGAGGTCAAATTAGTGCATGAATAATCTTGGTCACTACTTTTTCTACGTATTCAAACTAACCGACTTGCGCTAAAACACACCTAGTATGGTAATGAAAACATAATTTAGGCATAAAGATCTGTATTTTGTTATAGGAAGTTTTATTCATTCATTTCCTTACAATATATACCATTAATTGCGGGCTAAATGATCATGGCTTAAGATTCGCGTAAGATATAATGTTTATGGATCGACATCGTAGCGTTCTTGAAAATTACAATCGCAATTTGTAAAAGGAGTTAAAATCAGTTAAAATTCATTTCTGACTCGTATAACAAGCCTTGATCAAAATCACAAACACAATACGCCAATATCACAGACCTTTCATATTTAGTCCATTCACGGTCAAATTTAACTCCTTCTGTTTCGCTGTCCGTTTTGTTCCGTGAAAGAAGTTGGAATAGCTTGCCTCTATAATGTCGGAGGAAAATCATTATGCTCTTGAATTTAATTTTGCGATAGAATTTCCTCTGAAAATGCCTAAGTAAACTCTATCTCAGTTTTCAATCGCTTTGTTTTCAAATTTCCAACTGCTCTGCGACTTCAACGGAAGTGGTACTAATCTGCCAAGCTTCAATCATTTTTTTCAATTGTACAAGTGAGTTTTATTTACTGTTTCACTTTAGTGTTGTCTTGTCAAAAGTAGAGTCAAATTCATTTATCATGATAATCAAATACTTCCAACATTGTTGAACTATTTTTTGTTACGTCATGTGAATCGATGCAGCATTCTAGGTCATCACAAAAAAGAAAGTATGGAGCAATGTTATCGTCATAATTTGCGACGAATGTAAATATAAGAAATAAGGTATCATTTTAGGATGTATATCGGTATAAATACGGGTTGGTCACGTGATCAGATGTTCACGATATACATCCAAAATGATACCTTATTTCTTAATTAAATGCCATTAGCTGAATAGCAACAATTTTTTTGCAGAAATATCACTTGTGCCTTATGTTCAGGTGAGCTATTAAATAAGATGGCAAGCCATTTTTAATTTTCTTGCTTAAGGTCTTGCACATGAGAAAAAGCCAATCAAAATAAACTGAATCACTTGTAGTTTGGAGATCCATACAAGGAGAAACAATTTCTTTTCTCTTTTCCTATTTCGGCATTATATTTTATGCCTGCAGTATTGATTTTGGACTCATTTACTACATAAATTATTATTTAGGGAAACTGTCTCACTAAATTAAAGGAAACCGTATTTTTATACTTAAACGATGCAACTTTCTAGATGGTGTTCAGCTGAGTCTGTCTCATGTAAAACCAACATGTATTTGGGGGTACGTATGTTACCGTCATTTTTCTCTATTAGAAGCTGCATTATTTTATCTTATCTCAAAAAGCTGTCCAAGCATTTCACTATAATTTTTCTTTCATTAATAACATGCTGAGAGTCTAAATAATTAAATAATTTAATTAAAGCTATACATGTACATAGTAACATATAGTCAAATTTCTTCCTTGTGCGAGACCTTAATCGCATTGCTTGCACTTTTTTTCAAGAAATTATTGCACACTCCACATTTCTCTTGAGTCCTTTTTAACTCTTACCCATTCCACACGGCATTTCTTTTGAGAAATTTCATCACCAACAAAATGGATGCACAGCAATACAGCATCTCCAGAATTTCCTCTGTCAGACACATAGAACGTGACATATAACTGATGATTTCCTGTACGTCCGCTACTGTCTCCGATATCACCACCAGGGTGACAATTAAACTCCAGGGATTTGGAACCTAATGAAATCAATTACATTAAAAAATCATTCTCTAAAGTGAATTTGCAAACATAACCAATTAAATTGTAGTATCAGTATTTTTCCTGAAAATTTATGAAATGGTTAAATTTTGTCTGTGTATTTACCACTCTCGAATATTATTACTCTTTATTTCCATGAAAAAAGTTTTTGTACATCTCCCTCTCTTGAATATCACACCCCAGTGTATTGACACCCTCTCTCTCTCTATGTCATAATTTTGTGTATTTACACTGTGTACCACCTTTGGATATCTTGACCTTGTTTTTACTCTATCTGTGATGTCATGAGTTTGTATATTTACCCCCTCCATGATGAGGTCTGACAATCTCTCCTCCATCAGAGCTTTGGCCCACATATGTTTCTTGTGTTGCTGCATTTTTTCTGACACATCTTTGCTCACAGACACAGGAAAGGAAAAGAAAGAACTGAAGTACCTAAAATTACAAGAGAATATGTACTCAAGAAATATATCATAAATTTTCACTTGCTTTCACTTTAAAATTTAGGATAAGTTACGGAGTAAAGATGTTTTACTGTTCCGCACTAAAGAGATCACCTAATGAGTCCATATAGATACTCTGAAGTGTTTTTCATTCCATTCTCCGTCATGATTCGCCTAACAGCTGCCTTTGATTCCTCAGACGACTGGTTGTCCTTTTTAAGCTTATAGTATGCCTTCTTCCACTTCATAAACTACAAATTACATAAAAGAATCCAAAAACATAGTCAATTAAATTTTTTGCAAATGAATATCAAAGTTACGCAACTTAATTGTTTAATGCAAAAGAGCTAAGCTTTTAAGAAAATTAACCTTTTCTTGTGAAATGACTTCATTCCATCTTATGCACACTCTGTTGCAGTTTAGGCAAAGATCCAATATAGGTAACTGGCAAAATATTTTCTGCAACAATTCATCTGGAATTTTATCAAAGTAATTAATTTTCTCTTGAGGCTGATGACCAAAAAGACCAAACTTTGAGTCAGTGGTTTCTTCCGCTGTACACAACACATCATCATCTGAGGAATTCATTTCTTCCAGCTCCTTGGAGAAAAGAGCTACCTTAGTCCTTGGTACTTTAGATAAAATAGGACATGTTTTCTTTCCTCCTTCCCTTTTTCTTTTCTTTGTGTTTGAGTTTTTGGCCAAGTTTCTCTGCCCTTGAAATAATGCTTTCACAACATCATTTTGCTGTAACTTCTGCATAGTTTGTTCACCATTTGCTTTTGATGTGGAAGAATCTGAGTCACTAACATAAATGGTTGAAGACTTTCTGAGTAATTTAATTGGTGAATACATTTTTGAAGGTGTTCCAGCCTGGCTGTTCGATGGATCAGAACTGTGAGTGGCTTTGGGTGACCTGCTTGTTGAATCGGTATCACTGATATAGATCACAGAAGAAGCTTCGGGTGATATGTTGGAGGAGAGCCGACTGTCTGTATCAAGTCCACTTTTTTTACCATCTTGTTTTTCATTGTTGCAGTTAAAATACGATGCAATACTTTTCTGACCCTTATATGAATCCGCACAGATTTTCGGAATACTTTTAATTGGACTGTCCTCAGCTTCAGCAGAGGGTAGTTCTGGACAAGTTTCCTGTCTGTGAAAATCTGAGGCAGACTGAAATCCGGGGGCACCCAGTCCGAATGTTTTACCTCGATCATTCATGGCGTTCTTACGAGTTTTGTAAATTGGGAATAAATTATGTCGCTTTCTACTTTTGCTTCCACTACAAAATAACGGATTCGTTAAGCTGGAACTGCCTTCGCTCGACTTGGCAAGGGTGAAACAATCGACTCTGTCCAAGTGAATTTTACGTCGTTTCTGTAAATTTCCCGCCGACGAAAGCATGAATGGGATTGACATTGGGTTACATCCTCCATGTATGTGAATTCATATCGTATTAACAGAGGGAACCATTTCGAACCATGAATAAACTACATGCAATTTACAAACGTTCATATTATAATTATTCCGTTCATTTTCCTTCTCAAGATGTACACTTCCGGTTGGAAGAGGTTTTATCAGTCGTACAACTGTATTTCGATTTTTTTTTTTATTTTTCGCTGTCTTTATTTTTTTTTATTATTATTATTTTATGTTTTTATTGACGCAGTTTTCTATATAAAATAAGAAAATGATGTGATATTGATTATGAACACATATATTAAAGTTCGATTCCACATACGGGGTGTCGGGGGGGGGGGGGGGGGGGGGGATTAATTAAGTACCTCTCCTTTCTCTCTCTCTCTCTCTCTCTCTCTCTCTCTCTCTCTCTCTCTCTCGTCTGATGCATTACATATATTCATATATATGCA
Organism: Magallana nippona; assembly: GCA_033439105.1. Classification (NCBI taxonomy): domain Eukaryota; kingdom Metazoa; phylum Mollusca; class Bivalvia; order Ostreida; family Ostreidae; genus Magallana; species Magallana nippona. Next base: position 1,327,518 of record CM065923.1, read on the forward strand.
TGTACCTCGTATGATCTATAGTTATCATTCTTTGTACAACACTTATTTTAAAACGCTCCCATTCTCTTTATCTGCAATGCCCGTTTAAAACCGTGAATAGCCGTTAAATTCGATATATAAGTCAGTATATTCACTAAATTAATTTTACGAGAATGTTATGAAAACTTGGCAAGATTATATAGCCGGGGACACCGAATTATGTGTGTGTCCTATAATTAGATGAATTCTACACCGTACAGATTACACAAAACGCAAATAATTTTGAAGGTTAAGACAGAGTAACTTACTTTTGACATAATTAAAACAATGAACATTCCCATTCTATATGTTGAGTGGAGAGTCATGCATCAGATGATTATATAAACCTTTGTTAGAACTAGTAAGGCATCAGAGAGTCTCCCTAGTGAAGCGGCGTGAATACTTTACTCATCTTGTCTCCCAGGTACAATATGTAACTCAGAAATTGCTACATGCATGGATCTAGAGGATAGTCAAAATCACGTAGTAAAACCGAACGTACATGTAGGCCTTGGAACCCCCGCCCCTCCCTCCCCCGGGTAAAGAAGATTACCCCACCCCCGGTATCAGCTAGTCTTTAGGGGACATCAGAAACCACATCTTCCCAAGACAAGGGATTCTGATCAGCTTCGCTACTCGGATCAGAATCGCTTGACTTGAGAGATATAGAAACTACGTAGGCTACTTAAATTATATCAAGTACATGAACATAATAACTCAAAGCTCATATATACATGTATGTACCTTAATCATCACATGGTGTTTATCAGTTTTCTATACATAACATAATGGTAAATTATTACTGATTGTATGGCTCAGTGGTCAAAGGCCATGGCCAGTAACCAAAGGTCGCTGGTTCAAGCCCCACAGTGGTCACTTTATGTAGTGTGTTGTACCCCTTGACAAGGCACTTTATCTACATATAGAATGTCCCAGTCCACCCAGCTGCAGTTGGGTACAGGCTTAACCAAAAGGTTAACCTGCAATGGACTGGTGTCCCATCCAGGGGCAGTCAGCGACTCTCATTTGCCTAACACCATGGACACCACCCATGTCACCGGTCACACGCGTTTTTATGTCTCAAAGATTGACAACCACGAATACCGATGATTCAACAGTATAACTGCTAATTTCATATTAAATTATTCCAGTTACAAGATAATCAGGATAGTTTCAACAGCAGTTCATGTAGCCCCCTAACGTACCGATACACTTCGCAACAAATCACTTATTAACCTTGTGTCATTAAACAGAATTCATTGACATATCCGGCCTTATATATAGCAGGAGGGTGACCTCAGGATTTCACACCAAGCGTCATCATGAAAACAAGAAGACGTCTCATGATGGAATGACAAAAACTCAGACTCCCAAAAACAGGACCCCGGGACCAAAAATAGATCCTGTCTTTTGTTTTTTCTATGATATATGGAGCAGGGGTCGCATCGTTTGGTCTTATGCGCATACAAATCAGACAGTGGAGCCGCGAACACTCTTCCGGTATTTATGGGGTCTTGTTTTGAACTCGCTGGAAAAAAAAATGATTGCCACAAATATTTCAAATTGCATATATATGCAAATGTATGTAATGTTTTTGTTTGTATATTTTTTGGAGAGAGAGAGAGAGAGAGAGAGAGAGAGAGAGAGAGAGAGAGAGAGAGAGAGAGAGAGAGATGCAGAGAGATCTCTCGATGATGATGAATACAACGACGATTCAAATATCCAAACACATATATATATTACATTTGAACACAGTGGCATAGATTTCTATAAACCTTGACTTGTAATTTTAGATTATTAACTTGATCCTGAAAATTCATTTTAAAGATCTATGTTATTGGCAGCTTGTTGTTTTTTTTTGTTTTTGTTTTTTGGTAACATACTGTCCATTGAATGAATCATTATCTGTGTGTCTGGCTGATACAACACCTTAATTAAATCCTTTTCTCCTATATAGACATAAACGCACTTTAAATTGGCCGTGTTTTAATATTTACTATATTTTCCTATTATGATATTTACAAATTAAATACAATTTATTTGTATCTTAGAAATGTACTTTGAATAGCTATTTGAATGACTTTGTTTTAACAAATGGTCTGTCTTGTCCAAAGCGTATGCTATACCATAGAATCTTCTACTAATTTATACCGTATGACTCTTGGAGTATATTTATTTACTATACTTTTTATATATTTGATGTTCGTTTTAAATCATTTATTTATTTATTTATTTATTTTTTATTTATTTATTTATTTATTTATTTATTTATTTATTTATTTATTTATTTATTTATTTATTTTACGTAATTAAAGTGAATTGGAAGTCTTCAGTTTTCGTATTTTTCACATTATTCCGAATCGGTTCCTTACAGCTCGTTTAGCATTTTATGACTTGTTTTTGTCTTTCATTGTATTTCTTGCTTTTTTTTAAATTTGTCTGACAAACCGTGCACACCTAGACATGCATATACACGTTTGGTGTATAGAATTTTATATTGAAAATATTTATGGCGAGATTAAGACAGACACAACAAAGACAAGATGTAAACGAGTGGGTGGCAGTAGAAGTGTCATAGAGAGAGGGAACGCGGGGTAAAGGTAGGGATCCCTGTCACAGTAGAAGTGTCATAGAGAGAGGGAACGTGGGGTAAAAGTAGGGATCCCTGTCACAGTAGAAGTGTCATAGAGAGAGGGAACGTGGGGTAAAGGTAGGGATCCCTGTCACAGTAGAAGTGTCATAGAGAGAGAGAGAACGTGGGGTAAAGGTAGGGATCCCTGTCACAGTAGAAGTGTCATAGAGAGAGGAAATGTGGGGGTAAAGGTAGGGATCCCTGTCACAGTAGAAGTGTCATAGAGAGAGGGAACGTGGGGTAAAGGTAGGGATCCCTGTCACAGTAGAAGTGTCATAGAGATAGGGAATGCGGGGTAAAGGTAGGGATCCCTGTTACAGTAGAAGTGTCATAGAGAGAGAGGAAATGTGGGGGTAAAAGTAGGGATCCCTGTCACAGTAAAAGTGTCATAGAGAGAGGGAACGTGGGGTAAAGGTAGGGATCCCTGTCACAGTAGAAGTGTCATAGAGAGAGGGAACGTGGGGTAAAGGTAGGGATCCCTGTCACAGTAGAAGTGTCATAGAGATAGGGAATGCGGGGTAAAGGTAGGGATCCCTGTTACAGTAGAAGTGTCATAGAGAGAGAGGAAATGTGGGGGTAAAGGTAGGGATCCCTGTCACAGTAGAAGTGTCATAGAGAGAGGGAACGTGGGGTAAAGGTAGGGATCCCTGTCACAGTAGAAGTGTCATAGAGAGAGGGAATGTGGGGTAAAGGTAGGGATCCCTGTCACAGTAGAAGTGTCATAGAGAGAGGAAATGTGGGGGTAAAGGTAGGGATCCCTGTCACAGTAGAAGTGTCATAGAGAGAGGGAATGTGGGGTAAAGGTAGGGATCCCTGTCACAGTAGAAGTGTCATAGAGAGAGGGAACGTGGGGTAAAGGTAAGGATCCCTGTCACAGTAGAAGTGTCATAGAGAGAGGGAACGTGGGGTAAAGGTAGGGATCCCTGTCACAGTAGAAGTGTCATAGAGAGAGGAAATGTGGGGGTAAAGGTAGGGATCCCTGTCACAGTAGAAGTGTCATAGAGTGAGGGAACGTGGGGTAAAGGTAGGGATCCCTGTCACAGTAGAAGTGTCATAGAGAGAGGGAACTGGGGTAAAGGTAAGGATCCCTGTCACAAGAATATGGCATGAGGTGAAAACGTTACATAACAATTAAAGCAGAATTAATCACCAACAGATATCACATGGCACCACAGAGATTGGATGGGATTTTTGTTTGGTTTTCTGAATGTTTTTAAATTATAAGTACCTTTAAAATTGGCTCAAAAAGGGGACTAAACGCAAAGTAATGGCATTTCAGTTGCTGATATGTCGCAAACACAGCTATTTACAATATCTTTGTCCATCGCAATGGAAATTTATTTAGCATCAGAAATGCTGACATTCAAAGAGGAATACCTGGTATTATACCCCCACCCCCCCTTGTGATGTAATTGATTTTAAAATATAAATAGAATCAACGTAACAGTTTATATTCCTCACTTCCCTTGTCTTAAAGCGTTAATTAAATAATTAATTAAAAGATCTGCATCATAAGTCCAGTTGTATTTTCTTTTTGTATTTTTATCTTTAAAATTTATAGAAATACTATAATGGCATTTTACTACCAAATACTGTAATTGAATTTAAAATTTTAAAATAATGATTACCCACCTCAAAGTGTCTATAATTCATCCTTATCTTGCAATGAAAACATGACTAAAGAATAACAAAAAAAATCCCAGACACATTGGAAACACAATTTTTTTTAATTTAATTTGAACATATTTTATTGTTTGATGGTCAAAACAAAAGGATTAGACACAATTTCTCTAAAACCTTGGAAAGCCTGATCTTAAAGGGGCATGGTCACGATTTTGGTCGAATTGTATTTTTCTATTTTTATTGTTTTCGATGCTTTAGAAATGCATTTCTAATGATCAACAAAAAATTGAGAGTCAGTCGTAGATACAGATACAGAGCTCACAATTCTTTGTCATGTAAACAATGCTCGTGCCCTATTTATATTAACATTGGTTCAATATACCAGTAAAAAATCTTTTTCTAGCTGACCTTTTTTATCTTCTAATTCGTTTTAAGCATAAATAAACAGTTCCTAATTAACGTTTGTCACATTTATTTTAGGTCTAAAACTGGAATTTTCACTTCAACATTCAAAATGTGAAGAAAAACATGACGTAAACTTTGTTTACATGACAATGAATTGTAAGCTCTGTATCTCACTTATAACTCAACGACTGACACTCACATTTTGATTGACTATTAGAAATGCCTTACTAAAGCATTGTAAACATTAAAACTGGAAAAATAAGTTTTGACCAAAATCGTGACCATGCCCCTTTAAATAATTAGTGATAACACAAAGTGATATTCAGTATTAAATTATTCATTATATGCTGATATTTCTTCATTATATAATACTTTATCATTACATGCTGATAGTTTATCCGTCAAGATAGCAAACCGTCGCATTGCGCGTCCGTTGTTTAGTTGCCTTAACTGATTGCCTATTATGACGTCACCTTGTTTTGGAGTCGCGAAGACTTATTTACGTCACCGTTTACGAATCCACGAGTCAGAAGCGATTAATTTATTAGACTTATTAAAATATTTTGATAAATACAAAGCCATTTGTGTTTTTTTATGCAAATACAATCATGAATTATCATTCTTTACTTTTTAATATAATCAATAAAATCAGTAAACAATAAATTGCTTGTCCGTGTTATTTCTCATCTTGGTCCTTGTTGTTAACTGAGTTTTAATTATTTTCCTCTATAACATCAATTTTGTGTTTTGTTTTTTTTTATTTTTGTATGCTATATATGCGTAGAAGACATGTGCCCTCCCCCTTTTTTAGTGTGTGATATCACACTATTTAAAGGTTTGTCCATATAAGCAACTGACAAATATATATATTTATCAGTTTATTTTTTTCTTCTCTATTTGTTTTATTTATGTATTACAAAATGATGTGGCTGCACGTATTTCTAATAATTATACTTTTTAAAATATTTTTTGTCACCTACCTAACAACGTATGCATAGAATATACGATTGGATCAGTATGACAGTAAATTAAGCATGGAACTTGGAAGTGCATTTTACTAAGCAAAGAAATATATGTAAAAAAAAAAAAGCTAATCAGCCGAAGAGTCGCCGTTAACACTGATACTGAATACTTACTACACGTTACACCCAGTACAGATGCTTTATCCACCTCTAAATTTATCGTGGGAAATTATTATAGCGCGAGATCATTATGACGTCATACTTGACTTTCTTTTGCTCTCGACAGTTCTCGTAAATCGTCGGATAAATTCGGGTAAGGAAATGACGTCATATTTTAGCAAAAGTTCTGATAAGTAGAGGGTTTTTTTTACGTAAGCATATGTGTTGTTTACTTTCGTGTTTTTAAAGGATTTTTTTATTGTTAAATGAAATAGATGTATGCGATTTAGAGGAAAGAATTTTCCTTAGAAACGCTTCCTGTTCCACCATGTTGCTATGCACCGCAAAGGATTATTGGGATATGTAGAACGTTTTCATGCGGGTCCACAAAAATTTCTCTGAACAATGTGCAGATTTCAACTCGAATTTCCTCCGTTCGTACACGTTGTCTATGGAGCTCGCTGCGCTCGCTACAAATGTTGACTGGGGTTGAGGGCAACATTGATTATATGAGCCCCCGAGGGACGAAATATTGCCCGACGCGAAGCAACGGACACGCAATGCGACGGTTTGCTATCATGACGGATATAAGGATTTACGAATTACTGTGAAGTAAAATCAGGTAGAAGATCTGTAACTTAATTCCTACGGGCGCCGGAATATCACCAGTGACCGTTTGATGCCGACGATATTTTGGAAATGAACCTTGCCTGATACTTCTTCATTATATGGTGATACTCTAGAGAGATATATATATATATATATATATATATATATATATATATATATATATATATATATATATATACTGATACTTCTTCATTATATGATGTTGCTTTAACGTTACATGCTGATATTTCATAAAATAATGGTATTTCAGCATGCGGTGGTTCCGTAAAACTCGAGGACATTACAAAGAAGAAAGTATAGGACTAAAGTCAAGCTACTAAGCTTCATTTACGTTTATTTCCTTCTATATAAATGGAAACTCTTCAAACCCGATTAGTTATTCATAAAATCTATATTGCTAAAACTAGGGCTTATGCCTCTCATATGAAACTGGATTCTATAGGGAATGGGAGCACAGTCACCTTCATTATATTTGTTGGAACTTGTGCCGAAATCTCTCTGTGTCAAGCGACTCCCGAGTCCCCTGATTATTACTCGTCCTTGTTTAGGCGCGTTCAAATTCGATGTCAATTTTATAAGTACGTTTTATGTCGTAGGTTCATTGCTCTTTTAATACTGCATTAAAATGGCGCTTATTTTACCCAGGCCTATTGGTTTTGGCGCTTCTACACCATGAAACAGTGTAAGGGAATCAGAGTACGAGCAATCACCCAGTAGATTCCAGTGCACGCACGTAGCATCTTTTAGGGGGATGGGGGGAGGGGGCTAACCCTCAATCTCGACAAGTAAAAAGAAAATAAGGGGAGGAAGGTAAGTCGCCCCTTTTTAAAGATATTTGATCTATTGATCTACATATGATCGAATTTCCATATATACATTCATGTGTTTTCACCTTGTTTTAAAAAGAGTGAATTGGTCAGTTCGTAAAACTTTTTTTTTTACTTGATGAAGTGAAAAATGTATGTTTCAACAAAAAGTGTGTTGATTAAAATGAGAGTTAGTAAGATGAGTTTGGCTTCTTGAAGCTTTTACAGTGCTTATATTGCCTAATTTCAGTATCTTAGTGCATGTGTTAACATACATGTAAAAAAAAAACTGTTGGCACCGAAAAAGTACATAGTACAGCTCATAAGAGGGGATCTCTACTGAATAAAAAATATTGTTTTGCCTCGGACTAGAATGTCTTGATGTCATTGGATGAAACGCGTCACGTGATTGCCTTACAAATTTCTTTAAAGGGCGAGCGTCAAAATTTATACGGCAACATGGCGGACGTAACGTTATTTAAGCTGATTTTTTACACAAACGTTCGACCATACCTCTAATTTTTAAGTCCCCAAATATTTAGAGTGATCCCCCTTTGCCCGTGACGTAATATTTCAAACCTACAATGGCATTCAGGTTTTCGCAGATGACTGACGAGGAACGAAAAAAAACAAGAGAATTGAGCTATGTATTTAATTGTTATATTATCTTTTGTTTGTTTACATAACAAACTTTAGGTCATCGGCAAAACAAAAAACTTGTTAGGTTTGCTATTGACTGTTTACAGAAATTTGTGGGGTCAGTAAAGTCCATAGAAGGCTCGGCTTCGCCTCGCCTTCTATGGACTTTACCGACCCCACAAAATTCTGTAAACAGTCAATAACAAACCTAATAAGTAATAATGTTGGAACATACAATTTGTTTGGGTGTAATTTATTTAGGCATATGACAACCACACATGCAGCATATAAGTTTACAGAATACAGAAGCGACTTCGCCTCGCCTTCTATGGACTTTACCGACCCCACAAAATTCTGTAAACAGTCAATAACAAACCTAATAAGTAATAATGTTGGAACATACAATTTGTTTGGGTGTAATTTATTTAGGCATATGACAACCACACATGCAGCATATAAGTTTACGGCCCCATTCGTTCAAAGGACAAAGCATTGCATTGCTGTTGGATCTGATTTGAGCAAAAACTTTACTGTTGAAAAAATCAGTGCTTATATTGCCCATGTGGATTTTCAGGGAAAGCCCACCAATCCCTATAAATCTAACCTGATTGACAGAAGTCTTTGTCTAGGTGCTATTGATATTTTTAGCGGTTCATTCTGACCAAGCGCCAAAAAATTGGGTTGAGAATGCACATTGTTTTCCCCAAAAATCCCCTGGGGGACTTTTCTTACCCCCTGATTTTTATACGCTGAGCGCCAATTTAATGGTCTCAACAAACAGGCCTTTTTTAAATTTAAAATGATTTAAAAGACAACACGTAATCAAATAGTAATATTTGTTGAGTATCTAAACCAGTCTCAGTGGACCTTAGACCTATCTGATCAATCTCCGAAACAGAGAAATAGCTCAGTGTTAAAAACTTTACAGGCATCCACGTGTTCTGAATTTTAGCGAATTTCCATCCCGAGGCGACGCTTCTCTATTTTTAGAACCACCGCATAGTGAAGTACCATCATATAATGAAGAAGTATCAGCATGTAATGTTAAACTATCAGCATGTAATGTTGTAGTATCAGCAAGTAATGTTAAAGTACCATCATGTAATGTTGAAGTATCGGCATGCGATGTTGAAGTATCAGCGTGTAATGTTAAAGTATTAGTGTGTAATGTTGAAGGATCAGCATGTAATGTTGAAGTATCCGCATGTGATGTTGAAGTATCAGCATGTAATGTTGAAGTATCAACATGTAATGTTAAAGTATCAGAATGTAATGTTGAAGTATCAGCATGTAATGTTAAACTATCAGCATGTAATGTTAAAGTATCAGCATGTAATGTTAATATTTCAGCATGTAATGTTAAAGTATCAGTATGTAATGTTGAAGTATCAGCATATCATGAAAATAATCCACACAAGGCAGTTGAAGCGTTCCATAATTAAACACAAAAGTATCGAAGGTCAAAATATACATGTACACATTATAGTGGTTGAAATTATGGCAGTAAATATACAGACAAATAATTTAAAAGTCAAAATGTATGTAGCTCAATAAAGACAATAGATATTAGTAAGTCATAAAAAGAATCTATTATCAAAGATAAAAGTTCAATGCTCAAATTAGAATATACCATTTTATTATGGGATTTTTAATACGTAGTTTATATTGTTATCTTTGTACCATTTTCAAGTTCATTAACAGATTTGTAATCACTGTAGCAATGCATAGAACTTACAGGCAACCATAGCATTTTTTTTTATGGAACAATTCAAACCTACCCCGGGAAAAATCCTGGATCCGCCCATTGAAGGGAGGGAGTGACATTTTTTTCAGAACGTTAGTGTGTAGTAAAGTATATCAATATGTATTTAGTCTTCAGATTTAATTTCTTGTTTTAAAGTGGTAGTGTTTTAATCCAAACGCTGAAGAGAAATAGTTTATCTGCATATATCGCTTATCGATCGGTAACCGTTTCTTATCGGTTCCCGTGTTTTTTACTTGCTTAATATCGTACTGAATATATGATACCTGAATAAATTATACCTGAATATATTATAAATGTATAAATTGTACTTGTATATATATAAATATATCTATGTATATTGTGCCTGTAAATATTATACTTATGTACCTGTGTTTCATGTACCTGTATATATTTTACCTGTATATTTTTTACCTGTATATTTTATACCTTTATATTGCATATGATAGATATAAGATTCCTTTCAGTCAATTGGTTTCAACTTTAACTTAGGACTATGTTTTATCGGATAGCAAATCTTCATTCGCCTGTAATCAAAGGTGGATAAATCATGATCAAAACACAAAGGAGGCGCCACCTGTACACCGTATATAAAATATAAACCAGCACCGGTCATTCCGAGTCCCCTCCCACCGAGCATTGACCCACACCTGATATACACTGTAAGTGTCACAACACACGCGAGGTTGGGAGACACCTGTGACTTTCTTTCACATGGATTTGTTTCCGTCGTGCTACAGGTAATCATCAAGAAAAGCAAGGTTATAACTGTAATGGTTTTGCCCGATCTGTATCTATAGTGTCAAGGTCGTATACAATTATAGATCAAGGTTATGTCTAGAGTTTTTCAATTCACAAATTAATCTTTTTTTTTTATTCATTTACGAATCATCTAAGTTTATGAATATGTTACAAATGCAGAGTTTTAAAAGGTCCCTCTGATGTCGCAGCTGGACGACAAGGATCCACTAAACGCATTCTAGTCCAGCACTTGAGCACTGAATAATGGTGGACATATGTTGTCGTTCATCGGCTTCATGCGACGTCTCCAGTTCTTAATAAGAACTTATTCAAAGTACATAACATGTAAGGCATGAAATATAACACGATATTAAAGGGGTTGTATTGATGACCTAAACCGTTTAAAGTGTTTCAGTTATAATTAAGGAAAAAGAATCATTCTTTGAGTATTTTGAGGTGATCAAACACGGTCGGGCGCGATCGAATCCAATAAAGCCCGAAGGGCTTTGTGATAGAATGATTCCTTATTACTTATATTTACATGTAGATATAATTTTCAACAATTGTATGATATAATTGATGAAATGTATTGGGCTTTACATTACAAAATCGATTCGTAGTGTTAATACAGACAAAAACACTATATAAAATGTAAATATTCAAGTATAATCAATTTAAGATCTTATACAACGATGTGTATTCCGTCATTTGAAGGGCAAATCAAGAAGCATGTTGTATTATGTATGATGTCATTTTGTAAAAAAAAAAAACAACAACAAAAAACTGCGGTGCATGTGTCATCTATTTACACGTACAACGATGTGTGGTGTGTCACTGCGTCAAAATTCGTACTGTGCAACAGACGGTGCGTCAATTTTATATGTGATCATACGCAGATTTAGAGGGAAAATTAGGAAGGAGTCGGGCCAAAACCACCAATTTGGATTTGAAGAGCTAGAAAATTTTTTACAAAGTACAGTAATATCGACCTGCTACGGAGAAATCGATATAAAGACATTGTTTGGTAAAAGAAAAAAAGGAGGAGGACACCAGTTTATGAGGGATTAAAAAATATTGAAAGCACTGTTCCTCAAAATCTCTTACCCCCCCCCCCCCCCCCACACACACACACACAGATAAACACAGGGAATAAGGAGGAATGAATAAAGTTTAACTCCCTCACCCATCCCCAAAATTGGTCTGCGCATGCATTTTGAAAGATTCCCCATCAGTTAAATTTCATCAAGCACATGGAACGTAAAAAAATCTAGTATAATTGCGGTGTAGTTTTGCATTTTGAATTAATTGCTTGTTAATTATATATCCAATAAAAAGCATTAAATGAGCAGAAAGATGATACTTGCTTATGGACTTGACATTGTATGTGAACGATTAAGCTTGTACCAATATAGCCTAACGTTAACAATACCATTCAAAACGCAATCTTTTATTATGTGGCATGTAGATTTTTAATTCTAAAAAAAACTATTGTACATCAGGGACGGGTTGTCATTATTTTACTAAATAAGGATTTTTTTTTACTTCTTCCCATGAGAAAGTTGAGACCATTCATGTCTGTTCTCGACTTTCTCCTTGATTAGGTGCCGGATTTGACACACTATAACGAGGCTTTGTGTGACTATGTATATCTGATATATATCACAGATAAAACCCCGAGATAAGCAAACCAAGTTAATCCCAAACTCTGCATTTAATTAAGCGCTTCATTTAAAACTCTTCATTCCAAGGACCAAGTGTGGTGTGTGGTATATTCTGAATGCGGTTTCGGGTGGGCGGCGTATGTTTAATATATTTTACTGTACAATGATATATAAATGGTTAGAACGCAGGTTCAAAAACTTTAATTGGTTTTAACCATAATAATTAGATGGGCAGGGTTTGGGGTAATGGTCACTATATATCGGTGAAGACACTGGCATTGAAACCAGTGACCACAAAGAGTTCAGATGCCGTATGTGAAGTTGGAAAAACTTTGAACTAACTGGGTTGGTCTAAACACAAAATTTACAACAGGATAAAAATTGTCATGCTGTAAATATTGTTTTTACTGTCATGTTGTATATTTTGAATTTACCGGGTGGCAGTATATATAAACTTTCCTTGTCATGTTGTAAATTTTGCATTTACTGCCATCCGGTAAATTCAAAATTTACAACATGACATTACAACCACCCTGTAAAATCAAATGTTACAAGTTTCTTAACGTCTTTCACAGAGGTCTTAAATGTATATACGCTGAAACCTACAACCTTTACACATGGATTTGCTAACAATGTATATCGAGTAATAAAACAAATTGAATCGAAAATATATTGGGGAAAGAACGACAGTGTGTGTTTACGTGCAATATTAGAGATTGTTTTGTATTCGTTTGATCTTTAAAAAGAAATTTTGCTAATGTTACCGAGAATTTGTATTATACTTTTTTACAAACATGTATAGAATATGAATTGTATTAATGAATACATGGTTGACACAAAAGATCTCGCGTGTTTTTAGTCGCATGCAGAGATTTTTCTCTCCTGGCTTTGTGGATAAAATTCTTTTGCTAAGAAAGAACATCGATGTACGCTTTAAGAAAGTGCGGACGCTTACGATGTCAGTAGATATTAAATCCGGATCATAAACACTCAATTCCTTGTCACACTTTCCGTTGTTATTTAACTTTCAGTTGTAATTCAACGTTTGTCTACAAACCCCGGTCATTGATAACCACAAATTCCTCGACTGTGTTTTTTGTTCAGACGGATTTAAAGCGACTTTTAAATAAATGCTTACATGCACGTATTATTATCAGAATTATAGGCTATATTGCATGTTTAAACTAATTTCGATTAGACGTTTATTTCAGCAGATTGCACTAAATGCTTATAATTGCAGTCTTCCACTTCTAGATCGAAGTCTTATTTTGGTCTAGAGCCTTCAAGCAAAGAACGGATATTAGAACTGTCAAAGAGCCCACCGATCGCTGTATAGATAACCTACACTGTCATCTCAAATTCATATTTAACCCTAGTTCTGCTCCAGTTCTGACTTTTACACTAGAATTGTCTGCCAACCAGTTTGACTTATTTAGAGGAATTTACATAGTCATCACAACTTCAAAAGCTACCGAGAAAATGTTCTCTCCAGATAGAAATGCCAAGCAGTACATACGTGATATACCTGTTTTATGATATTTATATGTTTGTTTTTACATTGTCCATACTGTCTACGGTATGGTAATGAAGATATTGATACAAGGTATGATTTACTATACGCCTAGCGCAATATATAGCACCATTTGCTGAGTATAGCGCCAGAAAGACGCACCGATGACAATCCAATGACAATGGTTTATAATTCTTTATCTCATTAGAATATTCATGTCCTCTTTCGGTTGCCTAAATATCTAGGTAATTATGGTAACGCTGCATTTCTTTCTTGGAGATTTATTACATTAAATGGGACATTTCTTCAGTAACCACACAGTACAAATGTCAATGCATGTAGAAATGTTTACAGATTCTTTCTTAGTCTGAAATGGTACAAGATTGCAGCAGCTTAACATGTTGGTATGCATATTAAGAAAGGGCGGTACCTTGAAAAGTCGTGACCTTGCCCTTATTTGGTGAGCAGGTGACCCCGTCACCAGGGACCCCGGTCAAGAAAGTGAGCGGGTGATGTACATGTATCAACCAAGTGTGTGTGTGTTGGGGGGGGGGGGGGTCCTCTAAACTAGATCAATCCTTCTCATGGCGGATTTTCAAAATAATATGCTGTTCATTATATTCAATACGTAAATGAAAGTGTAAAGATCTTGAACATTTTATTACGCCATAGAAAATTGTTGACAAATACTAGTATAATTTGACAAATACTAGTATTATTTGACAAAAACTACTATTATTTGACAAATACTACTATTATTTGACAAATAGTAATATTATTTAAAAAAATAATTTGACATATACTATAGTATTATTTAAACAATAAAACACTTTCTATGGTGGTTCTTGCGGGTATAAAGCTAGAGAATTGCAAAGTAAATCTTATCGACAGTGATTCATACCATCGTACGATGATGTATATACTATCTCTTATAAATTGTTTGAAAGTAAGTAATGAATCACGTTAGGTCGTGATTCGGTTTTGCCAGCATCAGATCTAGAAATATAACAAACGGATTTATTAAGATAGAAAATACTTAGTAGATGTTCTAAATGTAAAGTATCGTATAGCCGTTTTTCGCGTGTCACTAAATTTACGAAAATATGGAAAATGAGGAACATTTTAAATTTGCGTCAGTCATTTTTTTGCGATTTATAAAGTTTCGTATAGAAAGTTATACGGGATATACTTTTTGCGGATTCAATATATTGCAATTTTAAAGTGATCGCGAAAAATCGAAAATTAGATCATCGCGAAAATTATCGGATATACCGTATAAATGGTTGTACTCTGCAGAACATTAGTCGACCATCATCAAACAAATTTGGGTATCGAAATAAAATCATAGAGAACCTACTATAATTTCTAATCGAAGATGGATTTTCAAGGCAGCTTAAATTAGTCCATATGCATCAAACACTTGGCCATCGAGAATATTTAGAACATGGAAATGTATAGAAATAATTTTCCAATGAAATGAAGAACAGTACAGTTTTTTTTTAAAAAATAATTGAAATGATAAACATCCAAAATCAAATCACAATTCGATCATATTCACTGCAAACGTTGTCGCCATTCCTGGCTCTTCTGACTGGGCATTCGTCATCACGAATTGTGATTTCATTTTGGATGTATAGAAATATATACATATACTGTTACAAACTATTTTATGATATAAAAATATTGTCAAACACTTGCACCTATCATTATATTTAGATTGATCTGATATTCCAAGTTTTGAAATTTTTGGCATGGATAGATGTAAACACAAAACTAAAATATGAGAACCCTCATTCGCACCATACCACCCAAACCACCATCACCACCCCCATCCCACCCCACCCCCCTCCCCCCCCCCCCCAAAAAAAAAAAAAAACTTGTTGCAATATTCTGTAGATTTTGTGTTACCTAATAAATCAAAAGATTAAAATAAGACACTTTCTTTTCTTTTTATTTTTAATTTTAAAAACCACAGAACTTTGTCCTAAAAAAAAACAACATTAGTTATGAACACGACGCTTTACATTGTTTAATATGCAACATATTTAGATATACATGTATTTTGAAAATATAAATGTACGTCAATGGTATGCAAGCTAAAAATGGGTTGCCGAATCAGAAGATGTTAAAAAAAACAGTTAAAATATTCTTAGAAATTTAAAAGATTAAAATTGATCTATTCTAATAAATTATTTTCAAAATTTGCATTTTCGAGGGGTGGGTGGGGGTTATAATATCTATTTCTCATAAGTTTACGATGAATATACATGAATTCAAAGTTGTAGGAGTCTGATGAAACCCCCTCTCTCTCTCTCTCTCTCTCTCTCTCTCTCTCTCTCTCTCTCTCTCTCTCTCTCTCTCTCTCTCTCTCTCTCTCTCTCTCTCTCTCTCTCTACTGTGGTACACGAATAATTGCGTGGTTGTAATAAAATTACCGGTATATGCTCAAAACATATTAAAGTCGGAAATAGGCAAAAAAAAAAACACAGAACAAAAATGCTTGAATCTGATTACAATACATTAAACTACATGCATGTATTTGTTCTGTGTAAACATTTCGGTAGATATTCTGTCACGCAGACATTACTGGAATACCAATGAGGCATGATCTTGTTGGCCGTCCCCCGGTAACTTACAATGGTTGCTGTCGTCGTCTGGAGATTGTCTCTCCCAGAACCGTGTATAAATATACTTACATACTTACACCTAGTGCTTCCCGTACAGCCATACGTTTAATTTCCCTGCAGTTGAAACATTCTATCTATCTATCTATCTATCTATCTATCTATCTATCTATCTATCATCTATCTATCTATCATTTATCTATCTATCTATCTATCTATCTATCTATCTATCTATCTATCTATCTATCTATCTATCTATCTATCTATCATCGTTATCTAAGTATGAGCAGATGAATAAATTATCAAGATTCTGACCGCGACATCCAGCTGTTGTTAGCTAAAAGACTGCTAATTATTGGAATTAAGTACGTGTACCACCATGATCCATATTCATCAAAAGTATCTCATTATCTCGTCCAAATACCAATCATCGGGATCGGTATTCCTTTGGTATAAATGTAATAGGCTTATTCAGCAGTGATCATATTTATTATCCCCATGATCCATGCTGGGCCCCCGGACGTAATTCACCTCTCTGGCCTCCAGTTTTATCGATAATTAGAGTCTGTAAAGTGTTTGTGAACGCATATTTTCTATGCGGTTTAAGAAACTTCGAACTAAATAATATTTTTGAAGCATCAAAGATTAAGATTTTTCATATTATATAAGATACAATGTACACAAGCTTAATATTGTGCAATGCGTATATGTAACCTTATCATCATCTTAATGTCAGTATTTTGATATGTTGATGGTTTAATTGCTTTAACAATTGCCGGCATCTTCTCGGGATTTTCCGATAAGCGGAACAAACTCAGTTGGAAAGGTCTTGAGTCTACTGCCTCATGATTTGAAATACCTTTAATCCTTTAATATCCTTTCCTTACATATAATATCACTTTAATATTGATACACGTCTTAGGAAGCGTTTCGAATCTTAATTTTTTTGTTCACCCTTCTCCCACGATTTTCGATCCCGATGTAAATCATTCCTCTGTCGCCATGTTGTCCTATCACGTGGTCAATCTGTGCTGCGATACGTCGATATGTCAAAACTATTTTTTAACTGAGTGTTTAGCTTTGACAAGGAAACTGTGACATTTATTTTCAATTGACATGAATTAGCTTGCTTTTGATGTTTATGGCGTATTAAAAATATGAATTGATTTCCCGTGGTTTGACATCTCTAATTTTGCTTTGAATTAATTCCTTTTGAGGGTTGATTGTCCAGACAAACTTATGCGTAGTATTTTTTATTGCTGTTTCTCTTAGGAAATTTAATAACATTTGAAGGAAATACTTTGACAATATCAAGCGATTGCATTGCTACATGTATCTGTTTAACTGGGGTTATAAAGATTAAAGGTATATGTGTAGACGCTCGAAGCTGCGAAGTAAAGGAGTGAACGATTTTTGTGAAGGCAGTTATAGAGTGGACGATGTTCAAAAGGTAGACGCTTGTTTGTTATATAGTGAACGATGTTTAAAAGGTAGACGCTTGTTTGTTATAGAGTGAACGGTGTTTAAAGGTAGACACTTGTTTGTTACAGAGTGAACGGTGTTTGAGAGATAGACGCTTGTTTGTTATAGAGTGAACGGTGTTTGAGAGATAGACGCTTGTTTGTTATAGAGTGAACGGTGTTTGAGAGATAGACGCTTGTTTGTTATAGAGTGAACGGTGTTTGAAAGGTAGACGCTTGTTTGTTATAGAGTGAACAGTGTTTAAAGGTAGACGCTTGTTTGTTATAGAGTGAATGGTGTTTGAAAGGTAGACGCTTGTTTGTTACGGAGTGAACAGTGTTTGAGAGATAGACGTTTGTTAGTTCTACAGTGAACAGTGCTTAAAGGTAGACTCTTGTTTGTTATAAAGTGAACGGTGTTTAAGAGGTAGACGCTTGTTTGTTATAGAGTGAAGAGTGTTTAAGTGATAGACGCTTGTTTGTTATAGAGTGAACGGTGTTAAAGAGGTAGAGGTTTGTTTGTTATAGAGTGAACGGTGTAGAGGTTTGTTTGTTATTGAGTGAACGGTGTTAAAGAGGTAGAGGTTTGTTTGTTATTGAGTGAACGGTGTTAAAGAGGTAGAGGTTTGTTTGTTATTGAGTGAACGGTGTTAAAGAGGTAGTTGTTTGTTTGGTATAGAATGAATGGTGTTTAAGAGGTAGAGGCTTGTTTGTTATAGAGTGAACGGTGTTTGAGAGGTAGACGCTTGTTTGTTCTACTGTGAACGGTGCTTAAAGGTAGACGCTTGTTTTTTTTATAAAGAGAACGGGGTTTGAGCGGTAGACGCTTGTTTGTTTTAAGGTGAACGGGATTTGAGAGGTAGACGCTTGTTTGCTATAAGGTGAACGGTGTATGAGAGGTTAACGCTTGCCTTGAGAACGAAAAACTTGGTTTCTAGCTCTATTAGAAATAATAATCTTTCGTTTCTTTCTTCCAAGACAACAATGGAAGCAACAATTTCATCGGCAAGAGTGCGACATTGAATTGGAAGTCGAAGTACCATGTCACAGCACACCAAAGTTTGTGTAATACGTAACAGCACACCAACGTTTGTGTAATAAGTATCAGCACAATAAAGACTACAAATATACTTCCTGGACAATGTCTCTATCATTCGAAACATTTTATGGTCATTGGGGACGATTAAACAAATTAAACATTGATTGATAGATTAATTGATTAAACAGTTAATCAATCCATAAATTCATAAGATCAAAGATAAATTCATAATTCCTTAAAAAAATTAAAACAATCTGGTTATTCAATTAACTTGAGATAAGGGAAACCAGGGAGTTTTCTTACTACATTTTATAGTAATTTTTCGTCGATGTTGCTTGATCATGTATAGCCGGTCTCAAACGATTATTAGTCACAATGCATTTTCCTTTCTGTCCTTGATCAGCTTGAGGATTAAAATTTCCCATCGGAAGAATTTCCATCAGAGATTTTTATCTATTATAGTGGTGAAGTGTAAAATCTGATATCAAAGTCTCCATCTAGAATTTGATTGTGTGATGAACGAAGGTGCACAAACAACACATGCTGCGAAAGATTATCAAACAATCACCCGTTATATCGATCGGGATCGGACGAACTTCATTGGCGACAATCGTTGGTGAGAATTTCGTCAACCGTAAAGCAGATTGTTGGATACCGCCCAGTATAATTATCGGACGTGTGCATCGTATTGCCATCCGGGTAGTTGGACATCAAAGACGTGTTAAGGTGGATTAACCGTGTCCAAAGGATGTCGCGAACCGTGAAATGGCCCTCTGAAAGACAGTGGTTGTATAATCTCTCACCTTATCCCGCCCGTGCGTTACAACATAGCATGGTAAAAAAAGTCCCGATCTTTTCTCCTTGGGGATATGGGATAAAAACTTCCGCTATTGTCACTTTCAGGTGTTCTTTGGTCAGACTGTATAAATGGACATTAAGAATAAACTTATATAGATCTGATATTCAAATATCAAGGGCACAATGATAATAGATTTAATAGGTCTCTTCGCTGTCCGTAAGAGATCTCATGGATCTCCGTGGACATACATGCGGTTCAGATTTATTAAAAATCTTGAACCATACAGTTAAAAGTATCTTTAAATTCCTTAGCTTTGACTCTGAATTGAATTAAAGGGGTCTACATACTTGTGGTCTCTTGTGAAACCTATCATCCATTTCCACTATTTAAATCATGTGCAAAGAGAAAAATATGAAGGATTCTTTGAGTCAGAAACATGTTAGGTTTGCACCGAGGGTTAGCAATATTATGCAAAAATCCTGACGATGCGTCGACGGGCGTCCAGTTTATCTCACGTCAGTGGCCCTCCTATTTGATCCAATTCAGATATTTATAGCCATAATCCCGCTCATTATAGAAGCATAATTTTAATGAAAAGATAATAGGTGCGCTTTATATATATTTAAATTGAACATTCAAGAAGTACTCTTGAGAAACATAATGGAACATGTGTTCTAGTGTTATAAAAGTTCTGCACCAAACTGTCAATAGAGGAGTTAAAATAACAAGCCGGGACGTGACCTACATATAAATTAAAATGTTGTGACCGAAAAAGGCCTTAATTAATTAACATGTTAAATATACTGTCTGCATGTTAAGAGGGGCTGTCGACGCTGCCATGATAAATCAGAAATCAAGGTCAATCTTTGGAAATAATGTCTTCGTTGATAGATAAATCGTATCGAAGGACGTTATTTATAATTATCTATATTTCACTCTGATCACCATTGATATTGTTCCGATTTTGGATTTTGTGAAGGATATAGGGTCAACGAATTCATATCGAATCATGGCTAATGGTTACACATGATCTTTTCTATAAACATTATTTTTAGCCAATGACAGTTTGATATAAAACTAGGCTTGGCTAGGTAGGATTTGTTCACCAAGAGCGAGGGGTTGGTACCCGATGGATGCTCCGTCCTAGGTGCTAAAAACAGAGAAGATGTAAACAATTGAAATGAAACCCATTAGAAGCATCATATTAAGCGCGATGATCTAATCATAAACAGTGTGTAAATATTTGGATTGAATATCCCAGGAGTAAACTGTGAGTAAAATGCTCCACCGGATTTTAGATAATGACTGGAGGACTAAGCGAAAGCTCTCCGTAAAAGTAACAGGGAAAGAACTTCTAGCTTAATTAGATGCTGCCTTTTGAAGAACTATCAGTGTAGTCATACACCCTCCCCCTCCCCCCACCCCCCACCCACTTCTTTTTTTCATTTCCCTTGACGACTTTTACTTCTGAATATTGGACATAATATAATTATTAAATTTCATGAATATCTGAATTTTTTTCGGTATTTATAAATGTTGTACTTTGACGCTTTACAAAGTCTTGATATACGGAACTTTAGTTGATGGTTTTTATCTGAGAGTAAAGATACTTTAGACAAAGATAATCCATCCTAATCCTTCGATATAGACTAATAAATACATGTACATGACATAACAACTCGTTAATTAACAAATCTGACATAAGTAAGCTAAATGAAACAAACTACAAAATATGAAAGGTCACTGTTTGCAAATTGGATTCCTTAGCATTGAGGTGGGGAGGGGGGGGTGTCTTCTCTCGATCGCTCGATACAATCTCAGCTCTCATACAACGAGCCTCAAACTTCTTGTTGACTTTTATACATAGCTTATGTCTTAAGATTAAACATTACAGACTAGTCAATAAATCTGGGAGGAAAGTATATTAGGCGACGTTCAATATATATGAACTTAAGAACTCGGTTTGAACAATTGGGCTGTCGCTATTTCTGTGGTTAAAAATGTCCTCGTGTCAAAGGGTGTCAGAGGAAGGTTGTTATGAAGCCGATACTTTTTAACTTTTAGACGTGAGATAATATAAATTTAGCGACAGGATTACGAGAAAAGTAAACAGAAAAAAGTTTATTTAAAGAAAAGAAAGCCAAGTAGGTCAATACAACAACGTGGGTACGGAAATCTGACGGGGGGGGGGGGGGGGGGGGTTGGTTATTCAATCCCGTGCAGTAAGTCCGGGATGTACATAGAGCTATACCACAGACGGCGTGGGGATCTGAACAATTATAAGATTTACTACCGACAACAAAACTATCTCTTTTTCCCACATTTATTCTAATCGTCTTAAAGGTGATAGGACGACCAATATCACCATCCTTTGAATTTTAAATACCTAAATTATTTGTCACATTTAAACAGGATTAATAAAGTAAACCCTTTTCTCAGAAGTTTTGAATTCCTCATATAATTAGTTGCATAGATCACGTATATATGTGTGCAAGATGAACAGATGAGCTCGAACCTCTTGTAAGTACTGCCAATGTAACTACTGCCTGCTCCAAAGTAAAGCTTTTGTTAATCAAGATTTGTTGTGAAAAAACACAACCCCATTCAAACATAAGAAGGGAACTCGTAACAGACAGTTTGCATAAAATGCTATAATCCTATTAATAACTATTCATTTGAATGCGCGCTTACATGAATAACTGGCAGCTGGCATTGAAGAAAAAGAAAAGAAAGATTGCGAAAAGATTAAATATTTCTCGTTTTCATTTAAATTGAATTTAAACATCTGGAGTAAGAAATGTGTATTATCGTTTTGGGGTTTATTAGCGGGGTGTTACAGATCTAGAGTGAGCGCATTCTACGGACAATCGATGTAATGTGAAATACTTTGTTAGATTGACAGTCGATGAGAACGCCCCCTGTACCAGTCATAAAGAAATCATTAAAACCTTCCCGCACTGTTTAAATTGTATCTTGTGAATCAACACGCTAACAGGACCTATCTTTTGGGTACAAAATATTTTTCTCCGTACGGGATCGGTACTTATTTCTGACCGAGTTAGATCCGGGACTTTGACGGAGCGTCGTTGTCCCAGACTGGCCGGTTCCTGGAGACCGGTAAGCCTCTTGGATATTTGTTTAGTGAATATGTCTTAAGACTTCTACCTTTTTTATCTGTTGTACGGATCTTTTTCTTCTGACCACGTGTGTGGATTAGTTTGGTGTCAAACTGTCTATGAGTATTCAATGAATAAGAATCATTTCGGACTGTCGTAAAATATTAATTGACGCGCTATTCTAACGGAGAACCTTTTGTGTATGTTTTCTTTGCAGAGCAAAGGGTACCGTACTATCATTGAAATCAAACGTAATATGTTCTTTTTGGGGGGATAAAAAGTGTTGACACGAGACCGGGTTATAGATTCCTAATCACTGCGTTCGATCTCTGATCACGTAACTGCCGCCCTACAGGATCCTAAGTGGGTCTCTATAACTTGTGGGGGTCTGATTTACGATACGGCCCCGTCCTAGCACTTGTTTCTGGGTAAACAGAATAGCCCTTAAGGAGATTAGCATGTCTTCTCATATAGCCCAATTCTCTGTTTACTCTCGTCCTCAAAGAATTATAAAAATACATTTAGCCGTTTTTGATGTTATCTCGGTTTGTTTTACCATTTTGCTCTCCCTTTTTCAGCGGGTGGATCGCCCGAAGAAGGACATAGCCGTAGTTGATCTATTTGCGTCGGGGGACATGACTTGTGTTTTTGCCGAGGACTCTGGAATGGTGATATTATTCCGGGAGATTTTAACATTGTGAATTCGACAGAAACTACATTTCTTAAGATGATATGTTCACTGGCAGCATGGAAATATATCTATTCATTGATTTTCGTGTTAAATTTAGGAGGTAAGTTCGTTGTATAATTTAATTAAACAATCGGTCTTTTATTTGACATGTTTTCCTCACAATCAAGAGAGCAATCGCACACGAATCACTTGGTAATGTAAACATTTGTGTTTGAATTGAAAAAAAAACTCGAACGGAAGGGAAAACATGTGCACAAAAACTTGGTAATGCACAATAAATCGTGCCAGTGAATGTTCCACTGATCAAATTTAACAAAGTGTCAGTAATTCCCGCGTTATCTGTGAGCTTGTAAAATCATCAAAGAGAATGAAATAAAAAGGCTCATTTTCAAATTACCCAACTCTGTCAAATATTGTCAGTTTAGTGAGGCCGGTGAGCAATGCTGATTATCCGATACCGTCGCTGCCGAATGCTCATCGAGGGAAAACGACGATTTTCCATCTGAGGAATCTTTCTGGTTCTTCGGGAAATGGATCATTTGACCTCCCAGTGTGTTTTGAGCAGACTCGAGATTTTTTCTTTTTTGCAAAGCCGCGTAGACAGATTAAGTTCTGAGTGATGAAATATATGGTTAGATAGAAGCCAAAAACACCAAGCAGCGATATTCTCTTTTGAGAAGTGGACAGGCATAGGCTGTGC
Organism: Magallana nippona; assembly: GCA_033439105.1. Classification (NCBI taxonomy): domain Eukaryota; kingdom Metazoa; phylum Mollusca; class Bivalvia; order Ostreida; family Ostreidae; genus Magallana; species Magallana nippona. The sequence continues at coordinate 1,351,495 of CM065923.1, forward strand.
CTGTCCACTTTAAAAGAGAATAAAAGCAGGGAAAGTTGGGAGTGGGAGGGTCAAAGTATAAAAACTCCGCGTTTTCGGATCCTCAGCTGCCGGGTCCACTCGGTGACTCGTCATTCGTGTACATGTACAATAGCTGACCGAGTCTTTTGTATTCAGTGCCAGGTATTGATAGATCTTTCCTCCTCTCCACCGTGATAAGAGGTATTTGAACTATTGCTTCGTGTCGTCCGTTTACCCTCTAAAAACACGTGCAGTGGTTTGATTTTTATGATAGAGGCGGATTTCTCGGTATGATTATCTGTTTATACAAACGAAGACATGTGCATTCTATTTTCCTTCCTTCTTGCAGAATTCTTTGACAGTCGACTTAAGTACCCCCCCCCCCCCCCTACAGCATTCACCCGAGTTCTGGAATGCCACTTAGCTGGCTTTGGTTTTATTTTTGGGGTTCGCGTACTTTTAAAATATACTTTACTTTTCACCATACATAATTTTAATTTCATTTAAATGACGTTAATGAGTTTATTAATCTGTAAAACAATAACATAATTAAGTGACACTATGAAATTTAGGGGCACCTGTTAGACTAAGTAGAACCCTAGTTTTAATAATTGTGATATTTCTTGGCTCCAAAACTTTTTCCAGGCAAAAGGGTCAGATTTGGGACTACTTGTTACCATGCATACGATAGATAACAGGAGGCCAGTAGAAAGTCAATTTGATCAACCGAGCGCTCGGCAACCTCTGAATCAACACATCGAACGCGACCTTGTCATCTGTTTGCCGTCACTGAATCAACACATCGAACGCGACCTTGTCGTCCATTGTCATTTCTGATTTCATTATGACGGGATTTAGAAACCGATTCTCTGATTCGTGACTATCGCCAGAAACACTTAATTCTTCATTCTTCTTGCCTCCTGTCCTCCGGGTTCAAATTGTGATGACTATTAAGAAAAACGATAACTTAACGCGGACTATTTTTTCATCGCATAAGATAGCTCTTCCTCCGTTGGACTGACTGATGAACAAGATTTATCTTAATATCCCGGTTCTAGCGGCCTCTCCTACAAAATTATTAGCCAAAGGTTCGATGTTCTAGACGACATATTTGAGTTGAGACAATTTCGGGATGCAGACGGTCGTGGGTGTTGGGCCCGTGACAGAAATCAAATCGTTTAATAATACTTGAGCTTATACTTACAAAAAGAAGCATCTCCTCTTTATCCCAAGCATCAAGTCCGTTTATATCCGATAATACCTGTTTATTGGGCAAAGAAATTTTCTGCTGATTCGCCAGAGATGGTTTAGTAATTTTTTGGAATTAAAAGTCTTTTTTTCAAATTTTCTGTTTGTGTAAAGAGAATATAAAACTACATTTTCCATAAGTGTGATAAGATGGAATCCCAACGCAAACAATTTTCTTCAGAAAAGGCCATTTTTGGCGCTAGATGGATCCACGATTTTTTTTATATAGAGAGTCTCTTGTGACAAAATAAATTGATCGGATACAATTTTGAATAAAATTTTGTATTCTAAGCCCTGTCTTCTAAATACAAGATTTCGTTGGATTTAACTCTAGGCGTAACTCTTGCTGACAAATACAACGGGATGATAACCCCTGTATTTGTCTTGCAATTAGGCAGAATGTTTGATTAAAGTATGTTTTATCTTTTGATAAGGTTTATAAAAACATTCCGATGGTTTGATGCGCACAATTCATCATCTATTTAAATAAATTAAAAAAAACTCATGAAATATTAATACACCGACTCTCGCGCGCTTAATTATGGTCAGTTCCATTAAAAAATCATTAACACTATGTTCTTTTGTTGTTAAACAAAAGCAGAAAGGCAGTTGATGTACGAGGCTAACAAATTTAATTCCAAATCGATACAAGGTATATATTTGTAAGGAACCCAAAATACAGCAAGTTCTGCATACATCAAGACTGGTAGCAGTTCTATAAATATTTAGCGAATGAAAGGAATATTCAATGTTCACGTCCCTTGTTAAGTTGTGCCAGTGATTTACAATGAGATACATGATTGAAAATTTCTGTCAAATTGTGTTATTTTAATATCTTGCATGCATATCATTACCAACAATCGGCGGACATGGTTTTCATCTTCACAGGCGTAATACATTTTATGGCCTTTTAATTGGGAATGATGACATTTTTCAACATGTTGACTATACGCCCTCGTCACAGAGGGGGAATTTTGCATATTATGATATTACACAACGCAGAAATCAAGAATTGTGAAGCGAATTCATAAATTGCACGGCCGAAAGGTCGACAGCAGGTCAACTATCCGAAAATAAGTCTGGGACTAGTTAATCCAATTAAATCAGAACGTCGTGATTTTAATAATCTTTATTACAAGCATTGGATTTGATCTTTTTCATATGGCAGTAATACTGAGGTCTAAATATAACAATACCGTGTCTAGCTTTGTTATTTTTTTCTTACAATCAAGAAAACTGCTGAACTAATCATACATTAATACTGTGGGTTTTTTTTCCTAAATAGTTGAAATCAATACACCAGTTTTCCAATGTGCCACACAGTAAGAGACTGTATGAATGAATTCCTTTTGTTGTTTTATTTCAGTGGTCTGTCGGACAACCTACCGCTACACAGACACCCCACGATTCCTGGACACAGGTCAAGGTTACAACGTCACAGTTCACAGGGGTCAGAAGGCGGAGCTAGCGTGTAAAGTGGAAAACATCGGGCCCAAGGAGGTGGGTGTGACTGTTAATAAAATTGGTTAAAACCCAGTCCGAATATTTGTGGTATCTATTTATTATGCATTTATTGCTGTGTGTATAGAAGTTTTTATTTCTGTAAAATTACAGAGAACCCTGGTTCTTCAAACGTTGTAATAACCCGATACTTTTATAACCTGAATATGTTTAAAGCCGTATCCTCATAAATTTAAACATTAACTTATATAAATCATTCACTTGTTTGAATAGGAATCGGGGAGTACAATTTTTATTTTACACCTGCAAGAAAAAGTGCAAAGATCTCAATGTACGTACAATATTCATTAAAACAAAGTAATGGCAAATCCGTCGGAATTCTCTTAAAAATCATTTTCATTCAGAAGGCGTGTAAGGTTTCTGTGAGTAGCTGTGATGAGAAGTTTTGAGGTTCTTAATATTTCAACATAATCGTGAAATAAACTGATCGTAACCAAAATCAGACACGATTTAGACATACTGTCTACTCAGGGGTGTAAATCACAGCCCCCGAGAGAAGGGGTCTGGTGTAGGGGGTAGGCAACAAGTATTAAACTTGTTTTTAGAAAACATGAAATAAAAAAGCGGACTCGTTAGGCACCGGATCTGATCCCGGTGAAGCTGGAGCGGATGGTATAATATATCTGGCATTTAAAGTTAAGTAACTTCTGAGGGAATACAAATTTCTTCTCGTAAATTGTCATTCTCCACACATTGTGCAACGCACGACTTGCACAAGCTTGTAATAGAGCGGGAATGCGGTCTGTAATGAGGATTGCAGTTGCTTAATGAATTGGCAAGATAAAATACCGGGAATCCTCCGAGGCCTCGGCGGAAGTGTTAACTGTCCGTAACGAGGTAGGGCGGACATACAATCCTGACGGGTCACGGTTCAACAGATTCCGTATTATTATATTTGGTAATGAATTCCTAAACACCCAATGAAATCTCAATATTTTCCTGTCCTTTGCATCTTAATGGCGATAATGGACAAAAATGTGATTGATATTTCATGCACAATTCCCGGGGGCTAAGGTCTTTTTAAAATCCGTGTCGGGTAACAGAAATTCGATATGTAACAAATGCATCCTATTATATTAAAACGACAAGGTGACTTGCGCATCTTTTGATTGTAAAAAAAAAAAGGCTCTAATCCAGCAGATGTGAAGAAGTTATTGCTTTTTACTCTGTTAATCAAGGTGTCATATCAAGCAAAACATTTTCAAAATTAAAATAGAAGTGTGCATTTCTATTTGATTTTGTATCGTCTATGGAAACGGTGTTTATTTATCGCATTTTCTTACATAGATTAACAGTTCTCCTTAAAATTAGAGCAACCATATCATTTCTAGAACATTGCATAATTATTTGTTTGTGTAAGGGTGACCGTTATTTAAGAAGCCTAGCAACAATACACTTTACTCGCAATGCTTTGATGCATATAGAAATTATGTATAAAACTTCTTGATTTATGGCTAAAAACAAAGTGCTTAATCTATATAAATGCCGTTATGCTGCATATCAAATGTACGTGCGTACAGTAAAACCTAGGTGTAACGAATGACGATATGGTAAAGTAAGACTGTTTTAATCCTCTTTGTTATTTCCTGGCAATCTCTCTTTTTTCGGTGTAGAATAAGTGTTTATAATGAACAAGAATAGTTTGATTAATTTACCAACTTTTCACTGGGATTTATTAAATACTAGTAAATGTCCTCTCTTATTTTTAAGTGAAAGCTGATTGTTATCTAATATAGTGTTTTTACATTGAATTGAACAATATTTGAATTTGATTTACAGGTGGCTTGGGTCAAGAAACCAAACCCGTTTCCTATCGCCATTGATACAGAAATATTTGATCCAGCTATGAAGAATATCAGAATAAATCATGAAAGACATTCCCATAACTCTCAATCCTGGAATCTGGTCATTGAGCATACACAGCCCTCTGATTCCGGTGTTTATGAGTGTCAGGTGACATCGACGACACCCCTCAGTTTTGATATTAATCTACACGTGTTAGGTATGTAAAGATGAGCGGTAAACTTTAAAGTAATAAGAATGCCCCTCCCCCCAATTTTTTTTTAAATTATGCTATTTCAGAGAGAGAGAGAGAGAGAGAGAGAGAGAGAGAGAGAGAGAGAGAGAGAGAGTATTAATTATCAAAAGATTGATGCAAATTCCTTTTAATGCACTATATTTGATATACCCTCTTTTTCTCCGATCTTGAGATCTATTATGCTAATTCAAAACACTTTTCAGCTCGAATAATCTTGTTTTTCATTTATTACAGATTCACCACTTATTTTGGAACCGTGTAAGTAGACAAATAATTTCTTTTTAGCAAACACATTAAACTTGTTTTATAAATGGAAAGTATACCTTGAGGAAGAGATCGGGTTAACCCCGATACTCATCGCTTACAGTTCTTTGATCCTTCAAACGATTAACGTTTATTGGAGGGAGTCGATTTAAAATTTATTACGTATTTGATGTTTTCAATAGATATATGGCAAACACGCTAACAGGTTATAAACCGGAATAGAATCATTCTAACATAAAATGTAAGGTTACAAAAGTTAGAAGACTTGTTTCTAACCCCCGCTGTTTTCCTTAAAACACCTAATAATACATGGCTGTCAGGCCATCCATTATAGTCCAGACAATATGTTCACGGAATTAGAGACTTGACCAAAATATTACACATCATTTCGCCGATTCCTTCACAATTCAATTGAATAGTTTCATTTATTATGGATAAATTGATAGATATCCAGATAACTGCACTCCATGACAAATTCTATCACGACACTTAGTGTTAAAATGAACAGCGAGTGTTTGACGCCATTGTACTCATGAATTATTCAAACCGCTGCAACAAGAACTTTTTCACACAATAGTACAACTATCAAATTCCAGATATCCTGCAATATTTCGTAGATTCGAACATATTACACCGGTTATATTCCAATTTGAGATAATGCCTCGCAAAAAAGCAATTGAAATATTTAAAGCAGACTGCAATTATATAATCCGGGTTGAAAATACAGTATTTGTTAACAGCGTTATATGAGCTGTTCAATTATCATTGGTCTATTTTCAAAGCATTTACATATAATAAATCACCCCGCTGTTATAACATATTACTCCATGTTGAGAATTTTCATTTAAATTTGCGGATTTATTTTGCAGCCATTGAAATAGTGGATGTCAAGGACAATAAGATCGTCAACCTGTACGATCCACTGACCTTGACCTGTAACTCCACCGGGTCACGGGGTCCCCCGGACGCTATCGATTGGTTCTTTGAAGGGAACCTCGTGACCAATCGGGATCAGCACTGGAAGGGCAGAATTCTGATAACCAAACGGGTCCATGAGGAGCACCCGTTCTCTCTGCTGAGTGACCTGGTTATCAGCCGGACCGAGATGGGTGACCAGGGCCGCTACATCTGTAGGAGCACCACCTACACCGACCCCACCAGCTCCATGCCCACCATCAGTGCCGAGGTCATGATCCTCAACAGTAAGTGTCCACTGAATGATGTAGACATCGGTTAGGGCACTCGTATGAAAAACCTAGACGATTGAAGAGGCGATGGAATAAACTACACATCTGTAGGGACACAAAGGCATAACTTCACATTTGTAGTGGCAATAGAATGAAATAGAAACTGTACGGGACATTGGCATAACGAGACATTAGTAGGAGCAATAGCATATCCTAGATAATCAGAAATAACGGCATCAAAATTAATCCAGTCACATACAGGGGGTGGGGGTAGATCATCACATTCATTGCTAGGTAAGAGCATGACCGAGAGCTTGTGGTAAGGTGTACATGTATCGACTTCATTATCAAGATGAATTGATATAATTGTAAAAATCATGCACTTTAATATCTGATTTTTCCAACATCATTAATCAGATTTTTTTAACCATGAAAGACTTTGATAGTTTTACGTACAAAAGATACCTCTAAAAAGTTATAAACTTACAGTCGCAGAATATGTCTCTATTGATAGCTAATGATATATAATCGGACCAAATTTTACAAGTAGATTTTTGTATTTTTATGGATCTTTTGCTTTCTAAATGAGCACGATAAATTTCATTTCCTCTTAGACATGTCTTACATAACACGTGAAATGAAATATTAAAGACGGATGGACGTTTCGGTACGATGCGCGAACAGAAGGGTCGATAGTGAGAGAAACTAGTGAGATTTCGGCGTGGTTTCGGCATATGGAGTGTGTGGGCTTACTTAGGTGCTGAAACAGACAGTTGTCACTGTTATTTTTGGTGTAATACAGATAGATCTTTTGCAAAGGCTGCTATATTTTAAACACAATTCATCCCAGTGAGATTTGTATACTTTGAAAAACTATGTAAATATATCGGCATCTCTAAACCTTGTTTCAAGCAAATGATATAATCTTACCATCGCTTGGTTCAATAAGATAAATATATTTATAAACCCAAAATAAAATGCATATAGAAATAGTTTGATATTCTTGAAGTCAATATTTACATAACTTAGCCCTGTGTTGAAATTCACAAGTTGTTTTAAATCCTTTTTTCAGCAAAGAAAACACAGAAGCGACGAGATGATGGTATGTACACACTATCTTTGTATGTACAGTATAGTCTCATTCAGAAGTCCCTATTGTATATAGCGTATTCTCAGTCAGAGGTTCCGATTAGATACAATGGAGCAGTTCCGGAAGCACTGTTTGTAGAACAATGCGGTATAGGGGGAACTGTTACGTACACTATTCTGTTTTGTAGCTTACTGACTTTGTTCTTGGTATATACTCTCTGGACGGTTTGATTCATTAAAATACGCTAAAAGGTGGACCCTAGTTCAATTGAAGTGGCTCTAATATTAATTTTTACGAAAGAGTTTTGATATTTTTAACACGCGAGTAACAAAACTTTTTTTTTTCAAAATGGGATGGGTCTGTTGGCAACCCAAATTATAATCATTTCAAAAGCAGAACGAATTGGCACAAAGTCACGTGCAAATTTTATTGGAACGTGTATATATACTAATCTTGCTTGGAACTGTCTCCTATTCATACGTATTATAAATAAAACTAACTTTATTAGGCGGTCACTGTTAGCTTATTTTATGACAGGTAAACATATTTACATAAATTTTGCTTAACGATGTTTTAAATTCTATCTTGATGTATATATGTATATATAAACCATATTTTAATAAATATCAGAGCATATTCATGCTCTACTTTAGTACCAGAAACTTCAAAAATTAAAATTTGAATAATTTATAGGAACAAAATATGTATGGGTTTTGTCAATTCTATTTTATTATTTTATTTTGCAGAGAGTAAGCTCGAGCAGAAAGAAAGATTTGTAGAAAATTCCGGATATCGTGTTGGTTCAGACATTTTGACCTTCTTCATGTTTGTGATAGCTGGTTTAATACAACTGGAAAATGGCTAGCGTTTTTATACTTGACTCCCGGGAAAAAATGAAGCAAATTTATCCAATCTAGTCACGTGAGCATGAACCGGAAGTCAGATATTGGCGCGTAATCACTAAGTCGTCATCTTTCTGGACCGTCTGACGTTATCGAGCGTTATTAATGGCGAATTATGCTATTATCGACAATGTTTTATCATTGGCCGGTAGATTAATGCAAAGTTTGTGAGGTTTTATTACACTTAAATCTAGTGATTTGGCCGAGTGATCATTCAAAATGGCGACAGAGGCGATTGACTTGTCTGGGAAGACATTCAAATTTTCCACATTTGTCGCACTGTGTGGTAAAAAATAATCAAACATGAAAGAAACGATTAATGGTTGTGAAATGAAAAGAACTCCCACCGGCTACATGTTATACCGGCCAATTACAACGGTTATACGCTGTCGGAATTGGCGACTTCGACAAAAATCGAGAGATTTACCCACCATTGTCATCTGATTGTTCTGTATCTTTATATTTCATTCAGAATAGAAGCATAATCATCGTGTGATAGTGATGTAGCCGGCATTGCTAATGATAATCAGTGTTGTGTAAATCGTCCTATTCTCTTAGTCTACAGCGTGAACTGAACAACACTTTAACTCTTTCTTTGTTCTTGTATGTTTAACTGTTTAACTTATTTCGTTATATCTACTTATTTTTATTGTATTGATTCATAAAATTGTTATAACTGACTTTGTCTTGTCTTGTTTGTTTGTTTTTTGGTGTTTTTTTTTGGGGGGGGGGGGTGGAGGGTGGGATGTATTATTTTTTTTTTAATGATAATTTTGCATGATAAACGCATTTTATTTTGCGATTTTTGCCAGATTATTGATGGACTGGTGAATATCAAAGTAATTCTTTGTGTTCTACAAATTTTCTGCGACGTCGAATGACATCAAGTGTTGACTATTCCCCAACGAGCCATTTTCTCCGTATGCCCAAACAAAGCATCTTTTCCACGATAATGTCACAGTGTGCTATTAGTGATGTCTTCTGTCGTGGGGTGACAGTCTTTTCTAAACCAATCCAATCTAACATTTTGTATCTAAAATTTTGTATGCGTACACTACAAACTAGTATAACAAATAAGTTACTATGTTATAACTAATCTCTTATCGTTATGACATGGCATACTTAAAATTCCTTAGGGGTCAAAACCAGTGTACACGATTACAGTTGACACCGGTACTTCCCAGGTTACTGGTTTTAGTTTATTTATGCCACAGAGTACAAACTTAACAATTCGGTACATTCTGCTTTTTACATTATTTATCGACCAAAACGCATAATAGACTTGAAAAAGCTGCTTATTGTAATGAAATATACATCAAGTGGAGTCGATCCTTAGATATTTTTCTGACTGTTGCATTTTAAACGCAAGACTCGCACACTAGGTTTATTTCATGCCCTTTAGAAAGTTCATAAATAATGAAAACGCTGTTTTTTTCTGACATTCTACATGGATAATGGAATCAGATAGAGCCCTTATTCCTAGAGAAGAAGACTTGATACATATCATTACAATTTTATCAATGGGAAGTGTGGACTTCGTCTCCATGATATATGAATAAATAGACCCTGATAACGCGCGCTGAATTCTGCAATTTGTCTGTAGGAGAAATTATTTATGTTTGATCTACATTACGATGGAAAACTCTTTGATTCGGGGAATCTAACGGTAATTGTTGTCTGCTGAGCAGACCGGGCCTTAGAAAATGTCTGACAATATTATGGATGGGCTGCTACAGATGAATTACCCGACTGATCTATACCATTGTATAGTGACATTACGATATTTGTTCCAATCCTAGTCATTATTGAGCAACAAAATAATAACTTTGTCCCCCTTCCCCATGATTCTTACAGCACACATACAAATAAAAGAAAATAACAATCTTCCAAATGCAAACCACGTCACACGCAGATTCTGCATATGACATTATCACACCTGATAAAAGATGGCGACCATTGGATAATCTGGCACGGACCAGTCTCTGATTCTTACGTCGTCTTGTCTTGTTGTGTAGACTGTCGATAAAATCCGATTCTGAGTACGTCATCTGTTGATGGTGGGTAATTGGGTTCGAGGTGTCGTCTTATTACCACTGCACGGCAGGAGACCGCCAAGATACAAACATGTCACACGCAGTAAATCTATAAATAGCAACACTCGCTACTTATACCTCCAGCGACAGCTCTGAGAAACAGTGCTTAATCAAGATCCCCGAAGAATAAAAAGAGAGTCGTGCGTTAAATTTGATTAAAGTGATCAAGTGATGTAAATAGATTTTGCAGCAGTTACAAAATTACAAAATTCGGGCGTAAATTTCAAACAATAAATGCCCATCATGGCAAATCCCCGCATACGTTAGAAAAACTTGTACTTATATGTGTGTTACTATAGTACCCATATTTTGTACTTATACGTGTGTTACTATAGTACCCATATTTTGTTTTAGTTTTACCTATAGAACTTGCATATCAGCGCGATTAACATCAGGTCACTGAATTGAGCAAATTCCATCATAAAGTTTATAAATTAATATAACAATTCATGCCAAAAGCCACAGCATATGTCATAGTTCGAATGATCCAATATCAGACCTTCATAATTCTGTAATATACAAGCACAATTACGGTTCAGTTTAATGTTTTAAGCGCTACAAGGACAGAATGAAGTGTGCGCGCGCATGGTGACACCAGACGGAAGGCGTCTGTAACAGTGTACAACAACACGTGGAGAAACAGTAAAATTGTCGTCAGGGCAGTAAACCGGCGCACAGCAAGATCATCCGATCTCAGCGGTAGACGAAACAAAATTGCTGAATGTCACTTGATCTATTAACATAGTTAGAATTATCTCGGGGGTTATGTGCACTTGTTGCACTGAAAGCATCAGAAAGAATTTTAAAATGCAATTATTTTGTGTCAGGATAATGTTTTCATACATGAATATCTTTGCGTTTTCATCTTTTTTTTTTAATTTCAAGACGATGTGAATGAATGTAAAACATGGATTCTTTAATTATCGCAGATAATTTATTTTGTTGAAGAATTGTTATACTACTCTGTTTAAAGCTTAATTCTGTTGGCCAAGTTTTATTGTTCTGATAAATTTCCTCAAAGCTCTTCAATTTGAATTATAAAGACAAATGTGATATTAACATCTATAACTGAACATACCAACAGTCTTTAGTTTTAACAAAAAAAAAAAAAAAAAATATCGAAGGCCACTCGGGCCTTGAAGGGTGACCGTAACATTTAATGCTCTCTTTACACAATCTATACCGGGCGCCTGAGTCAAAGATGTGGTTCCTGTTTACACGGTACACATGGTTAAAAATAGAGGAAATTCGAACCAAATATAGCTCAATCTCTGATGAACAATCTAACACATTTAATTAGATTGTTGAGATGTCCAATAGTAAAAGACGCCACGGTACAAGGTTCTTTTTTTGGCGATGGATTCACAAAAGACATAGCATCCATTAATACGCTTACAGGAAGTTTTCCCAAAGGATGTACACACTGGATTTTAAACTCTATATTCATTTTGATCCGATTAGACTGCGATGAGGTTGATATTGAGTAGTTTTAATGCGTTCAATGTGTCCCTTCCCGGATAAAGGAAAGTACTCGGTCGCTTGGACTGTTCAATAGATGGGTCAATAGTTCTATTTGTGAAGTTCTGGCAATATCCGTCTGGTTTAGCCCGGTACTTATAAACATTGTCGATGTCGGAAATGAAGCGGGTTTTGAAAAATACATGTATAGTTAACGACGGGTTCTTTGACAACATATTTAGTAAACATACTAGAAGTCTATCATTACTATAGCCGTGTTCTGATTGAGTGAAATGGTCCACTAGTCTGATAACCAACAGCTGCGAGGCGGCGGGGAAGTTCGGGAATGACCCATTTATTAAATAATGTGAGACAAACTCCGGCTCTTGTGAGTGTTCATCCGTCCCGGATATTAATACACGGAATAAAAGGCTTTGTTCTGATGAACCACTTCATCAGGATTTACATAAAGACGCGAGGGCTTCCGATTGTCTCAATATTGGGTTAATAATGATGGAATCCATGGCCAAAAATAGACCATCATAATTGAAATTTTTAGTTAAACTTGGTCAGGGTTTGTGTGGAATAAGTTATTTATTGCCAAGTTTCTAAAAGTTTTCCTGGTCATATTTAAATTTGAACTAAAGATTACGTTACTCATATATCCATATATCTCTGACGTCACCCCACGATGTAGTACCAGGAAGAAGAAATACTACAAATTACTGTTTCATTCAAAAACAGATCAGGATTAAAATTGTTCTGTCATGATTTACTTTCCCCTGGGTGCCAATATTTAATTTCATAACAGCACCAGCTCGTTTGAAAAGTACATTATTGAAGACTTCCTATTCGGATTATAAGATAGAGGAAAGAAGCGACTTTGTGTGAAAGACTCCTTTCTCAGAAACGTTTCTTGTATCTTATGCACAGTCTCAGTGCTGAATCTTTCTTGACCGAGCCATGAACGTATTTCTTCCCTTCATATTTGTAATTGTAAATTTTCTGTGATCCTCCATTCTAACCTTGATCTTTCAGTAATACTCAGCCATGCACGTGTACGACGTGGTTCTTCATGTCACCATCACATTCAACTCCCAGCTTTACTACATCAAATTAATTAAACATATGCATCCCTCAGCTATGTTTATATCTTTTTTTTGTTATTATTTTTATTTGACAGAATTTATTTGAAACATGTGTCAAAATGATTATTAAGTTATATTTAATAATTCTTTGAAAAATTGTTTTAACAATTGTATAAAATTAATTTTAATTATGCAAGAAAACACGCGTAACTAAAAAAGATGTTATATTAAATTAATATTATTCATAAAAGAAAACTTCTGTAAATGACAAATATATGTCTATCTCGAATGAACAAACATTCGGCCACAAAGACCTGGGGTCGGTGTAAACAGTAATGGGTACATGTGTGTTTCCATCGTATTCTCGGATCTAAAATAATTCGTGATTGACAAGTTCGTGTGACGACTATAAAATGACATGGTTAATTGTGAATCCGCACTTCTAGAGAAAAGCTCATTGGCGACAGATATTTATTCACCCTTAGGGATGTGTTCCTTGATATTGTTTTGCACTTGACACTTTTTTTTTCTAAATTACCGTCTAATTTAAGAACAAAAACAGTGTTCGTTATTCCTTTTGCGTGGCCTTCAGTTTTTGGAATTTTTATTTGTTTAATGCGTGAATAATTGATCCACAGATGTTTCCCGGTCTGCAGTTATATAGTCGTGCTGAAAAGATAGCTTAAGGTTTCCTGTCTTTCTTTATCAGCTGTTTGAAAGATCGAAGATTTTGAATATTAACAAATCATCCCCACAAGATAAATTCAAATATTCAAAATGTCACGAGGGAAGGAGTACGGAAAAATAATAGAACTAGAGCAAACTAATTTTTCAAAATTTTAACCCTCTCTTAACTTGTTCAACTAATTTATTGATACTGATTATCAATTGGCTTTTAATTGCAGTTACTGATGCTTATATACATGTAGTTAAATTGAATATATGAAAATGTGAAGAAAAAAAACCATGAAGCGAGGATTTGCATATCAAATTATTGTGGCAAGGCAAGCGGAAATGATTATATAGTGATCTTTCTTTATCGTTACCAGGGTTTAATAGCTGGTAAATACATCAGTTGCTATGACGTTGTTTTTGTCCAAAAATGAAACTGATAATTCTTTGCTCAGACCTATTACTATTGTAAACGTCCTCTTATTTCCATTTCGAGTGATTCAACAAAGGACCTCTCAGAATGGGCAGCCATAAACTCTGGCTTTCACTGCTTTTTGATTACAAGAGACAGAACGAAGATTTTTTCAAGGAAAACAGAACCTCATAAGAAAGCAATTCCAGAACTATAGATGAGTGTTTGCCTGATTTTGGCCATTTCATTCCCTCGTCCGTCAGTATTAGATTTAAATGCGAGTTTTTAACTGAAGTGAGTAGCGGTTTTCTAATTCAATTTCATATTGCGTCAAATTAAGCAAAAGCCCCTCGTGTTCTTTTAGAATGGAAAGTTGCGAATGAAATCGTTACTGTCGGGGAAAATTGACTGCCTGTCTTGCATCTAAGTCTTGTAAACGCCGCCGGAGAAAGCTTCATTAAAACTAGCTGGCTTCGGACGTGCCCGCAGTAGGCTAGGGTTTGTTTGTGATAATTGAGTATTAGGTAACCTGTCAAATATTGCTTTCCAAACGGATGGCAGATTGAAAAGAGTTAAAAGAATTTAGTTCCTGAATTACTACATTTACATGAGCAGGAGATATATGATTTCTCTGATCGTCCAACGCGGCTATTTCTTTAAATGCGATCACATGCAAGTCTAAATTCAAATCATTTTTTTGGTTTCAAGCGAGTCATGTTGCCGCTCGAACTCCTGTCAAAACCTGATTTATTGAATAATAATTTTTGTTTGTTCGTTGGTTGTGTATTGAAACTAATATGCTTTTCCAAAAATTATAACGAGCTTTGTCTTGGTCTGGAAAACTTTTCCTGGCAGGAAATTCTATCTTCGATGTAAACGATCTGTACATGTCCGCCATAACTCACTTCCGGTATGGAGAAACTTTCAAAACATCATTTTCCCCTGTTGATTTGTTAATCTGGAATATCGACATGTAAACGAGCGCTCGTTTAAAATAACAATGGTTTTTGGTCCGTAACTTGATACACAATCTGCATTAACGAGTTTAATAGCGACATATTAATCATATTAATTACTCACAGAGTTCTTGCAATGGGCGCCAGGTCTGTGAGATTTGTATTATCTTTTGAAAGATTTGTTGTTTTCTGGAGAAACTTAGCTTGACATTATACAGGAATTCCTTATATTTTCTCTCTCAAGGTCTGAATAGTTTAATCCAAATAAATATAACCCCTACTTGAACTGTTAGCCTGCATGGTAAATACAAAGCCATACTAACCCATATTAAGAGTGCAAATTTGTTTTGATCCAAAGAAGCTATCTGCCCCTTCATTTTGAAATGTCCATTTTGAAGAATTAAAACAGAAATATATCAAGCGTATTTTTTCCTTACGTAAAACCTAATGTGTATAAACTATTTAAGTTAATTAGTTCAGGTAATACAAAGGAACTTGATAATTTAGGAACTGAATTTTCTGTAATAAGCTGTGAAATTAAGAAGTTTATCATTGTCAGCACAATATCAAAATGTAAAACATATATTGAGATTTTACTTAAAATCTGATTATCTGTCGATTCACCGACTGTCATTTATATAATGTTTATATTATATTATTTATAATTATGTATTCAATTGAGTGGTACAACGTAAGGAAATGAATTGAACATATTTTTATTGACCAAATTTGTCAAAAGGATGGGATACAAGTTCTAACAACTTAGATTGTCCTCTCTTTAATACATACAAAATATTTCACACTTACTGCCATACATGTAAACACAAAAGAGTGCTAGTGACGTAGAAATAACGTTCTTATTTCAAAAGAAATGAATTGGATTGCTTCATCAGCTGTTAAACAAAATTCACGGACCCATTGTAAGTCTGTCGAACAATTGGTACATGTATTAATTGATATCTAATAATCAAGTACCGATGTGAAAAACAGTAGGTCTATAACACCGAAATAGGATGGTTTCTTTGGACTCGAATTTCCTTTGGCTACTGGTGGCACCGCTTCCAGTCAGAAGTCTTACACCATGAGCTTAGGATACATGTGTACAAAAAGTCAACTCAAAGGAAATTTTTGTAAATGATAATCTTGAAACTATGCAATGGGAACAATGTTTTGAATTTCTTTCTTTGATACTCATCACCAGATTATCCGCTGGTTTTTATATATATATATATATATATATATATATATATATATATATATATATATATATATATATATATATATATGATGACCTTAATAATGTGATGAATATTCATGAAACAATATCAGGTGAATCGTGTTTATTGTAATATTATGTTCTTTACTTAGACATTCGAAATTCCACTAAAACTTTTTAAAATTTCAGCTTCTTTTAGAGTGAGAAACATAATTATTGTCTAACATTATTGCCCAGTATCTTTTTACCTTTCTAAATTTCTCCACGTGCATAATTTTAGAACAAGTTCTCGTCAATTATAAAATTGTCGAATACTTAATAAAACAGAATTTTTTAATAGCAAACATGAACTTCAATGTTAGCGGTTTCCACACAAATCACCTGTCACTTTTCACGGTCAGGAATTAGGCCGACCTACAGAAGTATAGGGCCAGTGCCACGGATTTGGATTCGTCAATCTGGGGGCTCATGGAATAGCGGGCCTAAAGACGGTTTGGGGTTTTCCACCAGCGAGCATTGTACCGATCACCGCTATGTTCTAATTAACAAATTAAGAATCAGCTAAAACCAGAGGCGCCGGTCTTCAAGGGAAGGTGGGCAACTTCACATGCATAGTTAAAGACTCACGTCTCTTTGACGGAGAGGACCAAGAGTGCAGGATAAAAAATGAATGACAGTCAGTCCGTCAGAGCTGAAGATGCCGGTCTTTGATTGGGATTTCTATATATAGCAGTAATTATCATTACGCGCAAATCAGGTTCGTCAGAATGTTTAGCTCTGTCACTTTACAGGCAGAAAATGGAACTGCATTTGGCAGGCAAAGTATGTTATAGTTAATCAAGTGACGTAGGGAATAGTTTGTAATTAATACCATGCTAATGAGATTGTCATTCCCAAGTATATTTCAAAACGAAATAACATGCCTCTACAAGTTATTCACGTCACTTCAAATTAATATGAAGAGAAAAGTCAATCAGAAATTTTAATTTGTTGAATGTTTCTCGGTTTTACAAAGAGGTCATCCTTAAAGACAACCAGTCGCCTTTAGTTCGAACATAAAAATTCAGTTACGTGTCTCTTGAAAACGTGTTTCTTGGATGACATTTATTGGATGTGTATGAAGAAAATTAGAAATTGATAATTACAAGTTAAAATACTGATCAACAAAATTTTTGATATTTTTGCTGCGTCAATATCATTCAAAAGCGAGAATTTTCTTTTAAAATACATCACGTTAAAACTAGATATTATTGAACATTTTAGTGTATTATGTATTATCTGGCTTCTAGAAAGGTTCTCTCCAGTGAGGTTGCATTCTACTTAGAGGTCATTCAGACGTATTTATCTAATGAAAACACTTAATGTTCTGTAATTTATTGTTTTAGATATTTCCTTAAGTCCTGTTCAATATTTGGCCTCCCCATCCAGAGAGGCTGGGGTCGTGACCTTTTATCTCGAGTACTTCCGATTGTCTCTAGAGGAGTTAATCGATATTTTCTCGGATTCACTCTGTAAATATACGTTTTATAGACATTCAGTATTATTTTAATATGTTTTTTTTTTCGCTATTGCCTTAAAAGTTAATATTCCTACATAAAGATACATATGAGGAAATAAAGATAGCCAAAACAAGTGGGGTTAAGTTTGAGAGAGAGAGAGAGAGAGAGAGAGAGAGAGAGAGAGAGAGAGAGAGAGAGAGAGAGAGAGAGAGAGGTGGGGGGGGGGAGCACACATACATGTACATTACAAAAATCAAAAGTAAGGACATAAATTGTTTGAACTTGACCCAATTACATCACTGCAATAATTGGTTGTGTCCTTTATGGAAATCGAAAAGTATATTTCTTCAGCATGCAGTCTAAATTTCCTCAGATACAATAATTAAGGCCAAGCACCCTTACAAAACCTTATGTAAATCTCTATGGAAAGCAAAATCATAAAATCTATTTTGGAGCTTTCCTTGACTGCACTGAGAACTTTTGATGTTAAAAAGAGCGTATACGTCTATCTGGGAGCCATTTTTTTGCTTTTTGTGCAACCACAACACCATGAGCGTTGCAAATAATTGAAATTTCTGTCTCTAATTTTCTTTGCCGTGCATTACGATTTCCCTAATTAAGACGCGTGCTTGGCCTGTTATTCAAGGTGTACACGACTCTGTGGTCGCTGATTGGTTAAATCATCTGAATCCAGGTATACCTGTCAGCCGGGAGGGAGAGAGAAGAAGATTCATGTACCTACATTAACCAAATGCATTACTCTCATAAACACTTAACAACAACTTAAAGGCCTCATTACAAACGCCGAGACAATGACTTTTATGTTTACTGTAATTAATCATTTCATAATTAGTGGGTGCATCGCTCTCTCTCTCTCTCTCTCTCTCTCTCTCTCTCTCTCTCTCTCTCTCTCCTTCTCTCTCTCCTTAACCGTTCCCATCTGATGTGCAAGTCTCTGATGGATTCTTGACTGCTAAAACGGTACATCCATCATGATGGATGGCCCCAGGTACATACAGAGCTAGATCGGCACCAAGTGATAAAGATGTAGGTGTGTAACTGTAAGTGTTAAGGTATAGTGGTCTGGTTATCTCAGTCTTTGCCCTGGAGTCTACAGAAAACACCGTGTTTCTCCACCGCGCTATTTCCCTCGCCCCGAGTCCAAGCTTTGAAGTATGTCCGTTATTCCACCTAGATCCAAGCTGCGCATGCTCAGTTCAATGTCGCAACAATTATGAAAACTTTCACCGAATTTGGAATCTGAAGTCGAAAGTGAAGAATAACGAATTATCATAGTGTTCTAAATCACCTTTCTAAATTTATGCTTTACGGACTCTCATGACAAAATGTAAACGACAAGTTGACCTTTGCATAATGACAAAGTTCATGAACACATTCTGTCGGTGATTCCATATACCTAAGAATATTCATTGCAAGATATGCAGGACGACATAAGCCAGTGATCCTAAAACCCTTTCTCTTACTGTATTTCAAACATTATATTTGCTTAAAATCACTACATTCTCGTTCCGGCGCTGGGATGTATTTGTGATTGAAAACATTTCAAGATGATTCCATAACTTCAACATGCATATGTTTACCATACTCTGTTCAGTCCCAGGTTTCAATGTCTGTCATATAATGGCATTTTCTTCATGATTGCGCATGTATAGCAATGAAAATTTAAACAATAGAAATTAATGCATTAGGGAACCTTCTTTTTACCTTGAGAAATTGTCAGGAGTGAACGTAGATTTCTTACGGGGATTTAAACTGGAAAAATCTGATAACTTTAATTCATTCGGAACTTAAGGAACACCTTCGCAATTTTTAAAGATTATTATCCGGGTACTTTCATGTCGCTTGAAATGCAAAACTCTCGTCCATTCATCTCTATTTTCAACCTGACGAGTAAGAGAAGCATTTCAAAATAGAAACATTTTTCATACTACTGAATTTATATTGGTAATTTAGACGTGGGGTTATTTTTTAAAACTCGTAAAAAGTGAAGAAAAGGAGTACCCGAGTCAGGGAGAGAGTTTAATCTATTTAAGTAAGTACACTTAATCATCTTTTTCACAATCGAATTTTTGGAATTGGCGATATTATCGTCGAACGGTAAAAAAAGCACAACGCGGCGACTTCAATATAAAATTCTATCTGAAAGAACGGGCTTGCAACAAATTAAATCCCCAATATTCCCCCCCCCCCCTTTTTTTTTCAAGTAAATATTAATAGTTTTAGGGTTTTTTTTCAATAAAACGGGTAGCTGGTTCGACATCTTATTACGACAAATTTGTTAAAGGAGAGACCCAATACCATGTTTCTACCTTTGTTCATATTGTTAATCACTGCACGTCTATTGTTCCGTAGACATAACTTTACTATTAGTCTCTGATTGATGTCTGATCTTTGTTCCAAGAAACGAGTCGGAAGGAAGTTACTGATTCGGTTTACCTCTTATGATTTTCGGAATACCTCGGAAGAGGTGTTACGTATTGGGATCTTTTTGGGCTAATTAACATGTCATTTGAATGAAAACAAGATGATCAAAGTAAACAGGTGAATGAAGTCCTGAATGACTTTGACAAGGATGCTTCCAGGACGGGATTTCAGTTAAGTAATGTACGCAGTGTTCCGACATAATTAACATGGTGTCTATTCAAGGCCGTAGTTTATCCAACAGTCGTTAATACTTTATTCAATTATAAAAAATAAACTTAGACAATCTCTGATTTTATTGGTGTGCTAATTTTGAATTCAGTACAACGTTGTTTAAGAGTTCCTGCATGGTTTATAACTGTTTGAATGACAAAAGTTATTTTATTATTTTAAGGAGAACTAAGTGTACATACTTATTAGCAGATAATATATTACGGAATTTTTACATTTTCAATAGTCTTTGAACAAGTGAACAAGATATCATTAAGTTTCGATCTTTATTTATTTTTCTACAGATTGGCATTTTGCACGTAAAAGCAAAAAAGGGGTTGGGTATAGCACGGAAAACAATACCACGTGATTTCTAAAACCAATCTACGTACATGCATACTGGGCCACTGACCTGTAGATAGATATACATAAATTTAAAAAAAAAAAAAAACATTCTTACAAAAATTAGCAATATTTTAATTACACATTAATAGAAAAATATCAATAAGGTAAAATGTACACTCTGCGTAAGGACTTTGGTGTTTATGAAGGTAATCAGATCATTACTCTCAAAACATGTGAACTATTTCTCTCTTACTAGTACAATGTACTTTTAGACGATTCTGTAACCTTCATAAAACGCGTTAGGTACTAGTACTAGTTTATATTTAAACATACATGTATATACAATTAAAACAGTTGCAAAATGTACATCTGTACATCTGTACATCTGTACAAACAAAAACTCTTATGTTCCAATGTTATTTAAAGCCAAGACAACTGCATTTAGTTTTTTATGTTAAGCATAGAGAAAAGACCAGCTACAGAAATGAACAAATATCATTTATTGAAGTAAATGACGAAAAGTAAAATATATACACCATTTAGGGGGTCAGCATAGACTAGAAAACAACTGTCTACTGTGGAAAGTCTTTGGCAGTATATTATGCAAACTGCTGACCCCCAATAGTAAACATATAAAAAATCAAGGCAGTAGAATGCCAAACATCAAAAAGGGTGGACTATAACAAGATACATAATACACCGATATATGAAAATAGAAATAAAGTAAAAAGTTTAAAACACGGCGGAAGAAAGGGGTGGATGGAAGGTTTTTCCCAAAAAATTTTCAAGTTAAGCGTGGCTTTCTCCTCTAGGCTTAGATTGCCAAAAAAAGAAGATAAATACCGATACTCTGCTTATATAACGGTATATTTAGCTAGACTTTGTGCGACAATGTATGTCCTTATTGTAATTAAATAGTTTTTGCTCAAGCAGAAAACTATCCGACATCACCGGGATTTCTCCATGCAGTAAACAGACATCTGTATGGTCTGAGTATCAAGGAAATTGGACTGATTACATATAATAAAGAGATATATGTCCTTTCTCCGATAGTCTTTTGGCACATTACAGCTAATCAATACAATATCAAACGACAAGGCAATCACTATGATATATTCGCCAGCAATGTTTGAGATCGCTTTATTTTTGTGATTCTAATCTATTTGGCAACCAATATTCTCCTTTCCTTTCCCTTGTTAAGTTGTTCAATGATAACTGCACGCGCATTATTATTACATAACGGTCAATACAAGAACAACCTGTTTTGAATGATGAGTATCGAAGTTTTCAGTGCTTCCTCTTCTCTCCTGGCCGCCCCGCTCTCACGGCCCCGCCCACTTCTGTCTGAAACGATTTATCCCGCAATCTGTCAGCGGTGCCCGGAACAAATCCAGGCTGTTTTACTTGGAGCGCCTTCCTGGTTTCCCTCCTGCAAGATTGAATCTGTAACAACAATTATCAAATGGTAATCAAAACAAACAACTTGTATTTTCTGTTTAAACAGATTAGCAGTCTGCAGATCGTGTTGATGCTACAGCCATTTTGTTGATTACTTCCAGGTTGTGATATTTTCCTTTACTCTCAATCAAAAGGCAAAGTAAGCGTAAGAAAAGCAATAACGTCACTTTTTATGACCCTACAAAGATATTTGGGCGCTTTGACTGGGTGCAAAAGGTACGTGGCTTATCTTAACCTCGGGTGGAATAATTTTAGCTCTATTACCAGAAATCTGCTTCTGAATAGGAAAAAAACTTCGATTCCAAAAGTACTGTCTAACTAAGGACAAGAAAGGTGAGTGAAACCTGTTTAAACAGTTGATACTGTTCTGTGGAGACAACTATCAGTAGATCTAGGACAGGGGTCTCACTTCTCTTGTTTCTCGGCTCTTGCAGCAAGCAAACAGCGTTCTACATCCTACATATCACTGAGCTACATCCTTATATCACTGACGGAACAGTCTGTGACAATTCATCAAGGATTTCAAACAATTATATCATAATATCAAGATCTTTTTCAATGTCGTTCCTGAGAAACGTCTGTAAAGTCTTTTTTGACCTTAGTTATAGGAATGGAATCGGGATCTATATGAATGTCTACTCTAGGGTTCATTTTGGTTTTCACGAAAAGCTAAGCCCTAAAACCATTTAAGGAATCTTTCTTTCCTTTATTAACTGGGAAACTATGAATGAGCACCATTATATACTGTCCAAATTTTTAAAATGATAATGCTGCACTGAATCCATGAATACAGGCCTATAGCAAATGTACTACATAACTAACTCTAAATTCTACAATCGTAAATGATTTTGGAGAACTTAATTTTATTAGTAACTTTTTCAGACGGAGTTGTGGGGTCTATTTCTATTTAATCAAATTTATCCTTCATGCTTACATGGCATTTTGAAACAATGCTGAGTTTTGGATCTTTCAGTTTTCCAACAACGTCAAAAACTGGTAAACCAATTGTTCAAAACATGAATGTAAACGAGATCAGCATGATAGGAGAAGCGCTAGGCCCTGTGAAAGAGAAATCAAATCTTTATCAGTGTTTATTAGACTTGATGCACGCAAGCTGGAGCAAGGATAAAACAGTAAAAACATGCTCTGTCATAATCGATCAAATCAGGCGATAGACGTCCCCAAAAAGCAAACAATTCAACGGAATAAAATGAGAGCACACGGGGATTCTCAGGCTCCTAATGGAAAGAGGCCTCTTTTTAGAACGAACAAGAGCGTATTAGACAGCGCAAAGAAGCCCCAATGTAGTACATGGAATATGAGATTTCCATTAGTCGGGATTGATCTGAGGGGCCTGTTTCTGGGAATTGTGTCTCGCTGCTTCCCTCCACTGACCGGCTTACGGGGGCCGCTTGTCGCCTTGGAGAAATAGTCACTGCTGGCAGCTAATCTGATTCTGACATAGAAGATAGCCTAATGAGGGAATTTCTACAGGATTAGCAAAGTAATGGAGTTGTTATCTGGTACTTAAGAAGGCCTTGTCAGCTTCTGAGAAATCATTTTAATTAACTTAAGCGGCTGTTTGCTATATTGGGTGTCTTTTACACCAGTAATATGCGTCATAATGCAAGGCTTTGAGTATATTACGAAGATAATGCAATTATGACGAGCATGTTTCTTTGCGAATGGAAGATATATAGGCACTTCATTCAGAAATTCTGCGAACACAGCTTTCAAGAATATCATACATGGCTTTTCTTTACCAAACTGTTCCCAAATTTAAAGAAAAATAACCATGTACACAAGAATGACCGGGATCATTACTTTTGTTACATATATATGTATTCGTTTAAAAGCTGACATTCCCTTAATACCTAGAGGCTCACACTTCTACAGATTGGTTTTGTTATAATGGACAAACCCAGCCCAGCCCACCTACAAACAACAGCGAATTTGAACAGATGGGAATAATTCTTTATAAACGTTTAATTTCTTTTTTCTTTTTTTTCCTTTATGCGGCATACTATACACATACAAGTAATCTATTGGTATTTGTAAGTGTTTGTAAATTTAAAAAAAATCTATTTACTTTAGACTTTAGGTAAAAAGTGTAACAGACCATGTGACTCGTGAAAGTTGAATTCTGTGGAATCATTAAATTTCGTGAGGGCCAATTTTCGTGGATTTCTTAAAACAGGCTCATGGGGACGTAATTTCGTGTATTCTCTTATACCTACGAAAGGAAATATGACTTTATTACCTTAATTTATTAATTCGTGGAGGATGTTAATTCGTGGAAGAGAGGTACCCACGAATTCCACGAAAATTGAGCCACCACGAATTCTGGTAATTTCACAATATATACCTCGATGGAACCTCGATTTGATAGAGTGTGTGTGTGGAATTTTCTTTTCTTTTCTTTTTTTTTTTTTACAATTCACCTATGCAAGAAAAAAAAATTTAGAAAGTTTTGAAGTTTATAACACCATCACATAAATCATTAGCTATGGCCATCATGTATATGCCATATTGTTTGCCCTGTTTTAACTGATTGGTTTAATCTCAGTATATGAGTTTCATGGTGAATTAATAATTCTGTAGGATACCCAGGCTGGTTTTAAAAAATACATCATCATCTAAATCATCATCTAAATCATTATCTAAAGCATCATCATCATCATCATCATCATCATCATCTAAATCATCATCATCATCTAAATCATCATCTAAATCATTATCTAAACCATCATCATCATCATCATCATCACCATCATCATCATCATCATCATCATCATCATCATCTAAATCATCATCTAAATCATCATCATGTCATACTCCACACGACTGGCAAATATTAAACAAAAAAGAATTATAAATCAATTGGACAGGATTTATTTCCGATTAAAATATCACATATAATTTCACCAAATCAGCACGGGAGAGAAAACCGGGGCCTTTCCTGACAGTGTAACTCCTGAATTATCAAGAGTGGAATTATCCATTACATTTAGCATGTTTAGTGATGTATTGTGAGCTAATACCTGTGTAAATTGCCAATTTTCTGCAGTTCTAGAATCTAATGCAGTTTCTTCGATCTGTGTTTCATTACAGAAAGACTTGAAAAGAACAATGAAATTTCAAATCCATTGAAATTTAGAAAATTAGTTATTGATTTTAGGATTTTATTGAATTGAAAATGAATTGTTTGTGGGATAATTTAGAAATTTGAAAATTGCCTTTAAATTGACATGGAGGTAATATGTCCTGTCGGTCTCTACAAGCTGTTCTAATCAATACTGCTCACTCGACACTCGGATAGAGGGGAAAACTCGGGAAGGGGATGCCAGGGATAAATATTTGTAATAGAAATTAAATGTTCCATATGCATGTACAGTAAATCGTTACCGGGAACCCGGTCGCTGCTCATTATCTGCAACCAGAGGGTAAGTGGGTGATTATAAACAAATGCTCTCCGGATAAAATTGGATCTCCTAAATGGATTTTAATTGGTTTTTCGACGACCTGGTCTATATTTTTAGAATTTTGTTGATTATTCATCAATTTAAACGACAAAAATGATCTTTAGAAACAAGTAAGCGTTTTATAAAAATTGAATGAAAATGAAAAACATGGAAATGTATGTACAAATGATAGTCTTAATTATAACTACTCATTTTTAATCAGTGTCAATCAATGTTTCATTTAAACTAAGACATCACCAGATCCTGAGAGAGAGAGAGAGAGAGAGAGAGAGAGAGAGAGAGAGAGAGAGAGAGAGAGAGAGAGAGAGAGAGAGATGAAATAAACTAAATATAGTCAAAGAATCGGAAGCATGTTCCTGTTGCTTAGTAAAATGAATTTCTGGAGGAACTATAGCTATTTTTGCTGCATATAACGAAAACTTCTTTCAATATCAGATTTTGTGCATCCAGACCAATATTGTCTATGGCATACTCTAGCTTAGAGCTTACCGATTTAATACATTCTCTTTGCTTAAATGTTTTTAACGAGGTATGGGACACCTCCATAATTTTTAAAAACATATTTCTTGGTCAAATATTGTAAAACTTGAAAATTCTAAACCGGTGAAAGTATTTTGATTACTTGTATAATGTACCTTTATTCACATTATGATTATCGACAGATGTCCCATACAACCTTAATTTCTTGTATGCTTTAGAACACATTATCAAATGGAGCCGATTATCCTAATTTGGAAGTACATATTGTATGTAATATCGCACCTTCTTATTTTGTGGAGACATTCAAGTATACACTCACCAACATTATAGAATCTAAAATGGATGACATGGTTTTTTTTAGGATGGTCGATGAGGTTAGAAATGGAAAGGCGGATGTCAAAGTAAATGGAAATAGATTTAAAAAATGAAAGCATCAAGTGATGTAACGAATGGATAACAAAGGAACAGAGTAAAAAAAATGGATGAATGTTATTTAGATAGTTGAAGGGCATAATGTGAAAAGTGGGGTGTCATAGTGAATGTTTGATGGATTAACATAGTGAAGAGATGGACGAATGGTAAAATGGATGAATAGTATTGGCACAGTGAATGAATGATCGGATGGCATAGTGGATGTATGATAGAATAGCATAGTGGATGTATGGTAGAATTGCATAGTGGATGTATGATAGAATAGCATAGTGGATGTATGGTAGAATTGCATAGTGGATGTATGGTAGAATGGCATGGTGTCAGAACGAATGGCATAGTGAATGAATAATCGGATGGCATAGTGAATGCATGGTAGAATAGCATAGTGGATATATGGATGGATGGCATAGTGGATGTATAGTAGTATTGCATAGTGAATGTATGCTAGAATGTCATGGAGTCAAAACAAATGGCATAGTGAATGAATGAATGGCATATTGGATTAATGGTAGAATAGCATAATCAATGGATGAAGTCAGAACAAATGGCATTGTGGACAAATGATAAAATGGCACAGTAGATGAAAATAGGATTGCATTGTGGATGAATGGCATAACAGACGAATAGTAGAATGGGATAATAGAAGAATGGTAGAATGACATAGTCAATGTATGGAGTCAGAACGAATGGCATTGTGGATGAATAGTAGAATGGCAAAGTGGATGATTGATAAGTTTGCATAGTGGATGAATGTTAGAGTAGAATGGTATAGTGGATAAATGTGGTTGAATGGCATAGTGAATGAATGGTAGAATGGCATAGTGGATGAATGGTAAAATGACATAGTGGGTGAATGGTAGAATGACATAGTGGATGAATGATAGAATGGCATAGTGGATGATTGATCGGATGGCATAGTTGATGAATGGTAGAATGGCTTAGTGGGTGAATTGAATGGCGTAGTAGATGAATGGTAGAATGTCATAGTGGATGAATGGTAGAATGGCAAAGTGTAGGAAAACCAATCGGTAGAATTAAAACTTATCGAAGGGCTTTAAAACGAATTTGTAAAACTTAGAAATGAAAGAACATTTTTTTTGATGAACATATGTATAGGATTTGAGGTGACTGACATAACGAACGAATAAATCAACAGAGAGAGATATTTGATTGATTGATTGATTGATTGATTGATTGATTGATTGATTGATTGATCGATCGATCGATCGATCGATCGATCGACCGACCGACCGACCGATCGATCGATCGATCGATCGTTTTCCATCCTTCTTCGTCACCAATGCACACCGACCATTGCATTTGTATCTCATTACAAAGAAACCGCCAGTATGCTGAATGCATGATAATCATTATAATTATTGAGTTCTTGCTTTTAATTTCGCTTATATACCACTATGACTGAGATTGCCGAATCAGAACCCTGTATAATATAGATCGTCCGACTTGCGGACATTTCGGAGCTTGACCTAAAATTGCGCCGATTATTCTAAGGGGTTGTTCCAGGAATCGCCTAATTGCCATTGTGCGGTTCATCAAGGCTCACCGAGCAATGAATTTCAATCTGAAAATTAATCATCTATCGAGGCAGCCCCTGAGACTCGTGCCCTCTCTCTCATACCAATGATCGAACTCCCCTATTCTTCTTGCTGTCTAATGGTGCGTATATGATTCTGCTTCTCTGCATTAATGGTCCATGACTAAGATTTTATCCATAAGCCACCAGAAGATTTATTCTATCTTTGAATCAATTTGATTAATTGTATTAAATCGTTATATGTATTTACTAATAATTATGCTTATACAGAAAATAAAACACTCTCTCTCTCTCTCTCTCTCTCTCTCTCTCTCTCTCTCTCTCTCTCTCTCTCTCTCTCTCTCTCTCTCTCTCTCTCTCTCTCTCTCTCATTTTGTAAAAAAAAAAAGACACTTGTCCGTCTTTTATGGTACCGAGTTTGGTTTCTTTTATTACACATACAATCAAGGTGAAGGTAGTCGTGTAAAAAAAAGTGTCTTGGGTCCGTGTGGTCTCTCTGGTGAGGGTAACAGAGAATACATTCAGCTTAACGATCAAATTTTACAAATATAATACGTTAATATACGACAGCGTTGCAATGTCGCACAGAGTTTAATCTGGAGTAAATCCTGTTCTCTGTGACTGGGAGTAGCGCGAATTATCTCTGTTGTATCTTTTCAGCGTAAGAAGCATGTGGAAATCTTTGACAACTCTTACAAGACAGGTCTACACATGCGTAGTTCGTCCAAGTATTTCTTCAGGTAAAAACCAAGTACATATTTATACTTGCATACTATTTAATTTTACTTGTTTGCTTATGGTGAATAATTGTTAATTTTGGTACTTGTAGTCAATCACCAAGCTGTTTGTCACATGAGTAATGGTCGGCAGAATACTCGTGAAGATGAACAACGTGTCCCAGATGAGAAAGACTGGAGGTATGCTCTTCATTAGTCGTACATGTGCAGAGAACAACATTTTTTGTATAGAAAATAATTTAACTCCTCAGCAGAAAGATGCTTTACAGGTTAGGTTAATATTTGTAG
Organism: Magallana nippona; assembly: GCA_033439105.1. Taxonomy (NCBI): domain Eukaryota; kingdom Metazoa; phylum Mollusca; class Bivalvia; order Ostreida; family Ostreidae; genus Magallana; species Magallana nippona. Next base: position 1,380,568 of record CM065923.1, read on the forward strand.
ACACGTCTACTACAGCTGCCATAGTGAACAGGTAAAAATGAGACAAAGTTTTTAATATGCTGCACATAATAATAACATCAGCATAATATGTAAATATGTAAACGTTGGGCTGAGCGCAGATGTTTATGGTTTGAAATGCAGACAGTAGGATCCGCCTGCCTACTCAAATCATAAGCCAAAGTTAACTAAACGTCGTGTGCTCAGTCTATATTATGACGTCATGTTTCATACGTAAAACGTAAAAGTTGTGTCTTCGGAAGTAGCCGAAGAAAAGTACGTGATTCTGAGAATTTTTATTTCTTCTTTCAATGCTTATCCATATAAAAAATTGATAAATGTTCTATTTATACTTTATTCAGTATCTAAAAACTTATTTCCTTGATGTTAATGCTTTTATTTTCCATCTAATAATTTGATAAGACATACATGAAACTAGTCTTATCTCCAGATTAAAGTACTGTTGAAACTTATCTGGTTTGCTTAGTCAATTATTTTCAATAAAATTAATTTCCATTGAAAACTTGGAAAGTTTTTAATAGAGTTTATGGACAATAAACGTAGAAAAGTGCCACTCATTTAATGAATGAGTTAACTTTGTCCAACAAAACGGCAAGCAATATGGCGGCGCCCATGAGCTGGAAGAAAATTTTTCAGCCCTTAGTACCCCTGATTCAACTTCTATTTTTCACTGATTTTCTTATCTACACGTGTTACCTTTATCTACATGTGTTACCTTTAAGCCTTGCTTCGCTCAGTATAAATGAATATCATTGCCACCCTCATTTATAACAAGCAATGTTGTGTCACATCGGATCCTCTTAAAAAATTGCCCAAATGGGTTTAAAACATGACATTTTCATCTTGCAAAACTTCATTCAATTAGATTTGCAAATATGTAACAACTTTGTAAGTTTTTCAGTACCCTAAATATTTTGGTAATTGATCCCTTGGTAGATTGGATCAATCTAAATGTCTGGTATTGCAAAAATATTGCTCGCCAAAATTTTTTTGTATTCTTTAGCCAATATTCCCATTCTTTGAATGTAAATTTGTATTCCATTTTGGATATTATCTACAACAAATGTCATTTAAACCAAACTTGTTGAATATGTAATCTTTGACGATAAATTGTTATTGGCTTATATCTACTAGCAGTTAGGGTGAGGTTGAGGAAAAGTTTTCAGACATTGAGACAAGTTGTGGTACATGACTATTATTTCTTATTAGGTTTGTTACTGACTGGAAATATATTGGGTTGAACAAATCTCAATGCTGCCATTTTATTCTTCTCCAGACACAACAATGTGACGTCAATTCAAAGGGCAATTGCTTTAATTTAAAAGTAATTTCAAAGAGCAACTACTTCAAAATATTTAAAGAACTTATGGAACACGATTTATGTATCAAATTATGAAATGTTGAGATGATTAGGCAAAGCGTCTGCCATATTGCCAAATATTTATTCTCACTAGACAGACATAGAGATATATCCTGCAGTCACGTGTCATGTTTAAACCAATGAGAGTGACATTTCAGTCCAAGGGAAAACAAAAGTTTAATACCTTAATATACATGTATACATTGTATATTATTATTTAACTACAGAATGACGGCTTAGTGTAGATGGCTTATTTTTTTAACTGCCACTGTCTTATGATATGTGAACACTTAATCAGTCAATTTTAAAATACTTGTATACAATCTGACCAAAGACAGATAACTCTTGGGCTATTTGTTTTATAAGCTAAGTATCTGAAAATAATGTAATACTATTTGGAGGATTGTGACAAAGCACAACAATTTTTGGAGGACAGACTCTTTCAATGCCTTGAATCCCTGTGCTCATTGTTTAGTTATTTTTTTCACCATTCCTCCTCCAAAGTCCATATCTCTGTCTCTCTCAATTGTACCTATTAAAGACATTGATATAATCCATAATATGTACAGCTCTTGATGATCTCCTAGATTATTTTACCCTTCCAAAGACACCATGAAGTTGGATGTTAACGGGACGGCTTACGACCAGCTGCCCGTCGTAAACATCAAATCATCCAAAAACAATGTCATCATCTCCCTCTGCAAAGCCACAGGTAAACTCAGAGATGGAGAAATCCGTTATGAGGCTTTAATTAGAAGTTTGAAATTTAATTATCATTTACAGCTACAGGTATGATTCACACACCTTGAATTTGTGATTTAGATAAAATGCGCAGTACAGATAATCCTGTTTTTTTGTAGGTGATATACTGTACTGCTCATCAGCGGTAAGTTGTTTTATGATCTTTATTTCTTTTCAAAGGAAAAAGGGGTGGGGGGTTGCACTTGCAACAGAATTTTGGTTTACATGTTCTAAAGGTAACCGTGTTTCCTGATACAATTTGAAATATGGTCAATTGCTAGTACTACCTGTATCATTATTTGTTAGGTTGTCATTCATTACACACACGGGATTTTGTACAACTAGTTGAATATACCCGGTTTACTTAATATTTGCAACCAACTGCAAACAGGATTCAGTAGAAATGCTAATGTTTTGTACATGTGAAAACTTTTTTTTGTAAAAATAATAATTGCGGTGAAGATGGCTAATTGTCTATATGTATGTAGGATGCACTGGGCTTTGGGAATGTATTTATATATGTGTAGATTTTTCTGAAATAAAACATGCAGTGAAGATGTGGCTTATTGTCTCTTTGTAGGGTGCATTGGGCTTCAGGAACGCCAGAAGAAAGACAAACCTAGCAGCTCAGTCAGTCGGGGCCCACATAGGAGAGGTAAGGATGGAGAGACACATAAACACTTATCAACTCTCAAACAAAAATCCTTCAAATGATTATTATATAGAGATTTGTTTAGGGCACTGGGCAAAATATAATCTTAATAATAATGCAATGAAAGTAAAATAATATGAATGCCTAAGAATATGAGCCAATTAAAGAACTATATAGGACTGGGACGATACACTATTTTCTGTATCGATGTGTATCACGATACATGTCTCATGATACGATACATATCACAATATTTTTTTTGTATAAAAAAAATGTTTTCTATTATAAAAATATATTTTTATTCGAATGATTTAAACTTGAAGCCTTAAACGAAACAAATTTACATTGCCAATGATGAAGTTGACATTTTAAACGCACTGTAGTCACAGGAATAAGGTTTATAAGATCTTTTTTGGGAATATTTTGCAGGTAGATGAAACTTAAGCATTTTTTCGTATTAATATTTATACACACGTAGCGATACGCCTAGCATCTGCATTATCATATCAATATTATCGATTGATATATTGTTCCATCCCTACTAAGAACTCTTTCCTCTTACTTGTTCATTGAAGTTGCCGTTATAAATTAATAATTTGGATACTTGGCATTCATGTATAACAGCTAGTCTAACGCTTTTAGTAAAGGGATATGTTGATAAAAGAAATGTTCTATCTGTTTCAGAGAGCTCTGAATATCGGCTTGAAGAACCTGAGGGTGTGTCTTAACGGCATACATTCAACAAAAACAGTGAGTGATCAAAGCGGTCAACCTATCCGTTTCTGTCTTTCATCCATTTTTCCATCCTTTTGTTTACCGTGTAACAACTAACAACCCCAGCAACAGGGTTCTCATTAAGTGCCGACCGGCGATTACTTTGCCTATTAACAATGGTGCCAGTTACTTAACTTTCAAAAATTAGTATGGCAATGTAAAGAAAAATCAGTACTACAGTAGACATATCATACATCTTAACCAGGGTTCTCATTAAGTGCTGGTGACCGGTGATTTCTCTTCCTTTTTTCACAGTGGCGCCAGTTTCTTAATTTTCAATAATGACAATATAAAGAAAAATCAGTTCTACAGTAGAGTTCTTCGGTTATCACATTTGTTTTATTCATAAAAACGTAGTGAATGTAAAAATGTAAGCATAAAATCAATGCAATGTAAGTTTTTAAAAATCTTCAGGGGAGGGCTCCTGAACTATTTCTAAGAGGGGGAAAACCCCCCTCTCTAGGCATTCCCCCTCCCCCTTCCTTTGGGCTTTTTGGCCCTCAGCAATGCCCCTTACTATTTTTGTTCCTCCACTTACTCTAAAATTTATGAGAAAAAAATAAGAACCCTGCAACATATCCAGTCTCTCTTTTTCATTGTGGAAATAGTACACAGGTCATCACTTTGACTGAAAATTAATTTTTAATAACAAAAAAACAGTAATAACAAAATATTTAACACAAACCATTTTGAAATTTTTTGATTCCTTCATCTATCTCAACTTTTTGTCTATTTTCTTTGTATTTAACAAGAAAACACACAGTTTTATCTTTCTTTAGTAAAGTATTTATTGTGAAGAGCATATAGTAAACAAGTTATTTTTATGTTTGTCTTCTAGTCAGCTTTGATAGGATTACGGACTTCAGGTGTACGTATTGTCTCGATTTCTGAAGTAACCAAGATACCTCACAATGGCTGCCGGCCAAAGCGACGCCCCAGGAAGTGAATGGTAGGTGGAGTCTTCTGTTTCTTTTTATACAATTCTTTATATTGAAGAAAAAAATTTGAGGCCTTATGCAAACTTACATGCTGTCCTTTCATTTATTATTGAAAGTTCATTTAAGGTTAAATGCCATCAGTCTATCCTAAAGAAAGATTAACTGTGTAATTGATCTTTTGCCTTCGAAATATTGTAGGTGTATCAATTACACCGTCCCAGTTTAGTGTGGCGTATAGATATCTGCTATTGATAAAGTCATACACAACCCGATAATTAAAAAATGAATAAACATTGTGAACTTTGATATATGTATCTAGCAAATGCATAGACAGGTAGAATAAAGGCATTAAAAATATTGAAAACTTAAAAATCATGACCAAACCAATTACAAAATAAAATTAAAGCATATAAAAAAAGTGGCAAATTATTTTTTACATTTAAGAAAAAAACAACTTTAAAAATCTGTTTTTCATTTGTTTTCTTTGCAGATACACAACATGAAATTCAACTGATATCTCAATCCCTGTCATTGGGTGATCATCAGTGACAGTTACATCAGATCTACAATTAGTGTCCCATAACCAGCTGATTAGAATATAGTAGTTGTGGTTGCGAAACATTTAGCAATGTGATTGTTTTTATATGAAAGGCGTTCAGATAAATACAAAGGGAAATGTGATTGGCTGCATTCTTTTTTTCTCAAAACCATCCTCATTTTAGCCTTTATAAGTAGTTATACTAGTACATGTACTGTAAACCAAAGCTAGAACAATTTGCATGGTGAGCAAATACCCAGGTACTCTGAGGTATAATTTCTGCTTTAAGTCAACTTGGATGGGAATTTTTTTTTTTTTTTGCTTGAAGAATTCATCTTAAATCATTAAATAAATATTTTTTATGATCATGCAGTACTGAATTTATATTGATTTACCTAACAACTAAGGTGACCAATAAAAAAATTAAAAAGACAAATTTCACCAGTATCTTTGCATAATATGAAGAAGACTTCATCAGACACGAATAAATAAGAAATTGAACTGTAACTAATTAGCCAGCGGTCTCTGCTACAATTATTGATGATTAAATTTGATGCTATTGATTAATTATCTTAATTATTAATTATCTCAGTTTCAGTTTTTATTTCACTCAAAAACCATATAATGGTACATGAGGTACAAAAAATAACATATTTACATTTATACAAAATAGTTGTAAAGGTCAAAAAAGTAAATGGGGTGAACAAACAATTTGATTAATTTTTGTAATAAACAAACAGAATTTTCTTAATGTCGTATAATTATTTGAAGTCATGATTTCATAAAACTTTTTAGTATTAGGAGAAGAACAGTAATCTGTAGCTAAAAACTGACTTCGTAAACTACTTAATGCCTTACATTCTAAAATAACTTGAAATTCATCGCCAATTTTGTTACAACTACACAAATTACAATAACGTTCACTTCTTTCAACATATTCCATCTTCCTATTTCAACAGGAAGGTGATGATTTGTAGTTCTAAATTTAACTAATATTTTTCTTACTTTACTGGGTAACAAGAATAAGTAGCGTTCACATTCAAAATTTGTTTTATAAATTCTATGTATAACCCCCTTAGTCGATTCCTGAATATCCTTATGCCATTTTTGTAAAAACTGATCTGTTAACCTTTGGTTAATAGTTGTCTTAATTCAATTGGTGTTATAATGGTATGATTCATGATCACACCATAAATTTGAAAGTCCACATTTGTCTAAAATATTTTTTTTATAGAGTATAGCCATAGATTTAATATTTGTTCTTTATCGAAAAGTACACGCACATACATGTAATTTTGCTTAACTTATTATCACTGCTATTGATAATTTTGGTCAAAAATGAAACCATTCTAGTAAAAATTGTTATATACAGAGGGAGTCGTCCAGTTTATCCATATACCATATAACTAGGTGTATAACTTTTTAAATTAAGTATATGTTTCAAATATTTTAAATGGACACGTTCAATAATGTCAATAATCCGTGATTGCTCTGCTCTGGACTATTGATTGAATACAGGATTGTCCACGGATTTTCTCCGTTTTTCCCGATCATGATATTTTTTCCCAAATTACAATTTCACCGATTATGACATTTTTATCGATATGACATTGGGCTCACGGCGGGTTAGACCGGTTGGCAGAGGATGCCTACTCCTCCATGGCACCTGATCCTACCTCTATTTTTTTTAAGATGTCCGTGTTTGCTCTACACCTGTTTTGCCATTTTCCTTTACTGTCGTGTCAGATCTCTAATGTTCCATTGGTTCGTGGACAGACTGTATTGATACGTCACTTATCGACTGCTTCTGGTTCAAAATGCTGGTGATACGGGCGGTGCTAGACGCCAGGAGAGCGGCATCTGTTATTGCCTGCAACAGAGTACACAATGAAAAGATGATATTAATTTTATCAAAATTGAAAACTGGTATTAACACTCCGATACATATTTAGATACAAAATAATATAAATAAAAATAAAAATTAATGATCAATATGCTAAGAATAGAAGAGTTATAACACATTTGTGCATTTATCTCGACAAACTTTACTCAATGTATGTTTATGTTACATATATACTGTGGTTTCATCTATATTTGTTGAATACTAATTCTCATGGATTTAGTTCTTGAGTTGATACACGAAAATAAAATTTTCACTGATGTCAGTGGGAGTTTGCATTAAAATATATACTTGCATTGAAATGATATTGAATAATTACGTAAGAGTGAATACATATATTGCTAAAAATTCTTTCTAATTGAAGCTAATGCAATTGCATTCTAACAGATAATGAAATTCGTCCCAATTTGGTTATTATTACACAGATTGCAGATTCTTTCGTGGCGTTGTAAATTATTCCAGCGACCAACCTCTATAGGAAGACGGTGATTACTTGTTCTAAATTTTACAAGAATATTTCTAAATTTTCTAGATAGTGTATTTAAATATTTTTCACAAACAAACGTTGTTTTAAAAATTCTGTAACTGATTCCTTTACTAGAGTTGTTGATATCACTGTACCATTTTTGAAGAAACTGATCTTTCGCGAGCACTTTCCAGAACGGGGTTACCAAGAACGCAGGTTGACTAATTGACGCCATGGCGGCAAAAATAGGAAAAGTTTAACATTGCATCGGACAGACAGCTTGGATCGGACAACTTTGGTTTAAAATATAACAATTAGATATACATGCAATCGCGTCTTTAGATTATATACATTTTCATACCACTGACAAATAGTTAGTAAACTTTATAATATCATTTTATTTTATTAAAGGTTGTAAACCATGAACCGATTGTGTTGACAACTTGACGTCTATATGAATAAATTATGTAAGAATAAAACGGAGACTTTGTTTCGGGGAGGGGGGGGGTGAATTTTATTCAAGATTTTCATCCCTGCCCGCTCCTCTTTTTATCCAGTCATTTGTTTTTAAATTCTAAATTTAAAAAAAAATAAGGGAAGATAAAATTTATGAAAAAAATCGGACACAGTATTAAAAAAAAGAACAAAATAGTCTGTTTAAACACTCAATTCGAACCAATATACCAATTGTTATTTCCCGCGCTTGCGCAGGGTATCATCTAGTTTCTAAAGAAGTCAGTTATGCTTTCTTTAAAATCAAGACATTCAGTATAATAAAATAAATAGTGCCTGTTTGTGAGGGTAACAGTTGAAATTGACACCCATCGAAAACCATTGTCAACGTCCGCTTCGCGTCGGTTGACAATAGTACTATTTATATAATGTCAGATAATATCTGCGTCACAAAAATGCATTATTACGCAAAAAAGGCATGATAAACTCTTTTAAAAGGTGTTTTAACGCGAGTAAAGACGTAATATAATGTGAGAAAAGGCATTATAACGCATTTCCAAAGGGCGTAATAACGCAAATAAAGGCGTTATAATGCATTTACAAAGGGCGTAATAATGCAAATAAAGGCGTTAATAATAACACCTTTCCGAAAGGCTTATAATGGGAAAAAAGGCATTTTTATAATAACGCCTTTTTAAAAGACGTTTTATAACGCTGAATATTTACACTTGCAAATGTTTTCCCTTATATAACACTGTTTGCGCAATCCGCTGTTATTCCTGCATGACAACATTATGGGTCAAGAGGTCAAACTAGTGCATGAATAATCTATGTCACTACTTTTTTTGTGTGCTCAAACTAACAGACTTGTGCTGAAACACACCTATTAGATATCGGAACGAAAACATAATTTAGGCTTTAAAAATAAACGTATCTGTATTTCGTTAAACGAAGTTTTATTCATTCATTTTCTTAAAAAATATAACATTAATTGCGGGAGATAAATGATCCATGTAAGTTAGGCATGTAAACAGAATAATGTTTATGGATCGACATCGTAACGAAGCTTCTTGAAAATTACAATCGCAATTTGTCAAAGGAGTTAATTCAGTTAAAATTCATTTCTGATGACTTTATTACAAGCCTGATAAAAATCGCAAACGCAATATCACAGACCTTTCGTAAAGCCCGGGCTTTATGGAAGATTTGATCACGTGACCAACCCGTATTTATATCCCGATATACATCCAAAAATGATACCTTATTTCTTAAGAAATACGGGGGCATGTTGGGACGTTCAATTGTTGTGTTTCAAACTGATCAAGTTAGATGGTTGCTGCGATTTTTAGACTCTATTATTCTTCTTCTGTGTTGCCTAGCTCCCCACTGTCATTCATTCCTTTCGCACACATCTCTTATACAGCTTAACCAATGAACAAGCAGAATACGTCATCAGCGATACGTCATCACTTGTTGTGCTTATGACGTATCGCTGATAAATTTACACATGAGGTTCACGTGACTCCTTTTAATGGGAACATATTTTCGTGGAATTACTTATATGATTAATAAATTAATTTTTTCTCATAATTCCTTTTATGATTAATTGCGTCAATTAGTAATTTATGAAAATTGAGGCAGCACGAGTTCCAGTTATTCCGCAGTATGTGTAAATGTCAGTCTGTTGGCTAGAGCTAGATTCAGAGAAATTCGTACCATTAGAATCCTGGACTCGCGAAGTTATTTCAACAACAGTATATTCGCAATATAATTATATCCAAGAAATTATAACATATTCATATCGATATAACTATTATGTATGAATTTACTGCAACATGTCAAAATGTCTTTCTCGAAATGAACACAATACAAAATATTTGTATGAATACATACAAAAAGACATTTTGATTTATATATTGGTAGGACGATAGAGAGTATATCGATATGAAGTTGTAACACATAAAGGGTCGGCCTCTACGCTTCCGTAGAAAAAAACCCCATTATTACGCCTTTTAGAACAACTATTATGATTCACAATTAAAAAGATGAAACACGAGGAGATATTAACATAGATAAACATACATGCAGCTTCTTTTTTTTCTCTATTTGAGAGTTTCGTATCATTTTTTATCGTGTGCCGTTTGATATAATAGACAATTAATTGTATGACTGTTTCCGATTTATGACAATTCCACTAATAATACATTGCCCCTAATCGATGCCTTTGGATAATATTTTTTTGAGGAGAGAGTACTAATCCTTATTAATATTCACAATCATGCAAACTAGTATTCTCTGTGTGCAATCTACTGAATAGATTTAACATTACAAGCTAGGTTTTCGAAATTAATTGAAAAAAAAATTCTAATTTGATTTTAAAATGAACATACATGTTCAATACCAACTTAAATGTCAATATGGAAGATATCATACACAAAATGTCGACATCAATATTGACAGACTCTGATAAGTTGCAAAACCAATTATGTTGTACGGACAGCTGGGTATAGTCCACTAATGCATTTTCCATTGGCGGTAATGTTAACGTTCGGGTTCATAGCTCCGGCCCTAATTTTCGTTCAGCAACGAGGGACCTCTTGAATGAAAGCTCATCAAATTATCTCTCCCGTGTTAAAATTTCGTGGTGTGAATTCAGATTCGTTTTCCCGCAAAATTCGTCTGTAATTGAAAAACTCTGAAAATGAAGGTAAAAGTAGGGAATTTCACAGTTTTGGAAAGGGTGTACATCAAACAATTTCAATTCTTTCCTTCAAATGATAATTCAATTTTGACAATTGCTTTTAAAATCGCAAATCCTCTTTTCTGACATGTGTCAAGCATTCGATTTAAAATGTCCCAATAAATGTATATCCACTCTGCAAGTCTAGGAACTATTTTGCTTAAATGCACTACTTTGTTGTCCTACCGATTCTAAAAATAGTTGGAGGGATATACCCAGCTTCAGTTGTGAAAATAGGCGAACAAAACTCGACCCATATCGTCGATATCGACAGCAAGGTATGGCAACATCAATGCAAAATAACGTCTAAATGATGTAATTTAATTATTGTACAATGAAATCGAAGCGATTTCGTCGATATCGACAAAAAGTATAGATAAGCCTGATACAAATGTCCAATATACTTGATAACGATATGCACATATGCGAATCAATATTATTATCGATTGTATCGACGTTAAGTACGAACAGCTGTGAACATAGGAAATATATTGATATATTGATACGATATCGTTAATATCGTCGATATATCGACACCAAGGTAAAACAGCATCAAGCCAAATAAAATATAAAAGATGATATTTTACGATTGTAAAATGTTATTGATATAAAAATATAGAAATGCCTAGTACAAAGAGATGTCCATCAGTTATGTACCCATGCGAATCGATATCGATACGATATCGACGATATCGATATAGTCGACCTATCGCCGTAAAGATGACAATTGCAAAATAAAGTCTTTATAATTATGGTGTTTCACGATAATGAAATCATATGGATGCAATATCTGTACAAAGTAAAAAATAAAAAAAATGCTTAGTACAGACATGCATATGAGTTTTGTGATATTGAAATTAGCGAATCGATATCGATACAATATCGTCAATATCATCGATATCTATACTACATCGTGTCTTGGACATAACTAAAAATGAAACTAGTAAAAACAATGATACTTTCAGACAATTTAATAGCCGTCATCGTTTTTATATTGTTCAAGAATATTGATATTAAATGTAAATTGCAAGATGGGACAATGTCTGAAAAATAACCTCAATTAAATCTTAAAATGCATAAACCTATGGGGTTTTTTTGGTATTAAATTTGTTGTTCTAAAAAGTCCAAGTCTACTAGAAATTATATAATTCAAAATTCTTGGGATGATTTGTAATGCTTAGATACATAGTATAAATATGCTATTAATTTTCTCTTATTTAACAGTCACACATTCTGCATATTCAGACGTTTTCATAAGGGTCATTGATATAGCAGATTCAATACGGTGGGTGTGACCGGTCAGCAGAGGATGCTCACTCCTACATGGCACCTAATACTACCTCTAATTTTTTTTAGATGTTCGTGTTTGCTCTGCTCATGTTTTGTATTTTTCCTTTGGACTTTTAATTTTGAACACTGTTCGTTATCACCCCATGTCATCAACAACTTTTAAAATACAATCTTGATGCATTTATAAGTAATCAATGATTCATTTTTTGACAGAGTTATATGTTATAGAGTTATATCAATTTTGTAACATAAAATCATATCATATTCAATTTTAATAATATCCAACGATAATTCTACAACTACTGCTACTATGATACAATAACAATCATAAAAATGATTACAATAATCGTCATTATATGCATTTTATGGGGGGTTTTCACAAACCAGATTGCTACAATTACAAGTATGCTATTGACATAAACTAAAATACAGATGAACATAATCTATTAAACGTTTTTGTAAATTGTTAGATTACGAAACAATATTTATAATTTTATTATCAAAAATAAAACTCTGTTTTTTTTAAACCAATCAGAATTACATGCAGCGCACCCCACAATATTAATAATAAAATATTATTTTTGTAATTGAGCATGTTACTCATATTCATTATGCTGTTTCTTTTGCTATAAAAAAGCTAAAGATTTATATGAATATTTATAGGATATATTATTTTTTCAAGACTTTTAATGCATATATTTATTAAGACATTTACTGATAATTGGATATTCTTAAATGTAACTCATGGATTCTCTGTGTGGTAGCAGTTTGTATTTTATTGAATGGATATTCATTGAGTGACTGTTGGTAGGATTTTAGGGCAGCATGGGGGCTCCCTTTCATCTGTTGACAGATCCCCAGGATCTCCCAGGAGATGTCTCTGAGATATTCAGGTACTAACTGTCCCTGGTCATGGTGGACCAAGGTCTGTAAATTATCTAAAGCTTGATCGTTCAGAGATTGTGCTCTCATTGTGTCAACATGACAAGAACACAAAAACTCAAGCATGTGTAAAAGAACAAAGGGCGGGATATACAACATTGGCCAGCTATTTTCACGACTAGATTGTTGTTCTGGTATTAATTCATTAATACAATATATTTCATTTTTAACTTTGATATCCCATGCTACAGCCTGTCTCATTTTTGTAGACCAGGACAGTCCCCCTACAGCCTCAGTATACCTTCCTCTGTCTACATAATCGTAATGCTTCAGATATGGCTGTGCTAACTTGACCTTTGTCATCTCTATAACAGATAAAGCTTCCTTGTATCTAAATGTCATGTAATAATGCATGGCAATATACAACAAGTCAGTAATACACCCAAACTTAGCTGCTATTTTCAGCATGTTACTGGACATTTTGTCTACAATATACACTTGTTTGTTGCAACCTATGTTAGTGTGTTGACTGTGTAATGTAAAAGCAGTACACTGAAGGAAAGTGGCTGTATTTTTCTGAAACGTGACAACTTGATACTGTGTCAGTGGGTGATATAGCAGCTGTTCTACTGTCTGTAGGTACTTCATACAGTCCTGTTGGTTTGTTGTGTTAAGTGAATCATTCCTATTTATCTCATCAAATAATTCTACATCAAACTCGGCCTCAGAAATCAGAGTGTGTTCATCAGTACACACCGTGAGTCTGGGATTAGAGAGGACATCAATGATAGAGGACCTGATGGAGGGACTGTGTAGCAGCAATGCTATTCCTTTCTCATACAACCCGTAAAGTTGCAAAAATAATGTTTTCTGGGCGTAACCAAAAATATTACTTAAAAACATGTTGTTCTGTGGAATAAAAAAATTGGGACAAACTCCTTCATACACCCATTTCAGAAGGAGTTTAAAGCAGACCCAAAAACCAACCAAGAGATTTTGTGGACACCAGTGAGGGAGCATGTTTTGTTGAATGACCCAGAAAATGGCTGTTTTCATGTGGTAGGAGCATAGTAATTGATCTTCATCTCTTAGTCCCTCGTTAATGATTTCCTTTAAGAACAATTTCAACAAACCGTAAGTTAAGAACTGTGTGTGATTCATTGAGTATACAAGTTTGCATTCTGCCTGAGAGAAAGAAATTCTCCATTCGTTGTCGACGTGGATTCCAAGTTTGTGTCCTATTGCTACAAAGTGGCATCCATTTCTTACAATGTCGTTGGCAACATGACAAGAGGGCCATGAGTGACATCTCTCTTTCCATGAGGAGGCAGAGGGAGGCCAAAAATCACTGACAACACAATGAGCCAGATCGTATTTTATTGACCCCGAAGTGCCACTGCTACATGGTCCATGTATTGTTGAATCAGAACTTATTAAAGTGTTTGTATTCTCTCTGTGTTTAGAACTTGATATATAGAATCTTCCGTTAATTCGTAAACAAGATGATAACACTGTCTGCCATCCGGTTTCAATGGTAACCAAAGTAAAGTAAATCCTGGTGGACTCTCAGAACTGTCACTAAGAATCAGTGCCTGTCTGTGTATGTTGTAAACCTCAGACTGAGAGAAGTCCCAGATCACACGGTGGTGAGTTGGCCACAACATAGTGTCTATGTCTGAAGTAGGTATTCTGAATCCTTCTCGGCGACTTCCACTTATCATCAATTCGAGCTTGGTTCTTTCTGTTACCTTATTCCTAAAAAACTCCATCATGTCCATTATATCTCTTCTTGAGGCCACCTCCTGTGGGGTCCCTATCTCGTGACACATTCCCACATACAATGACTCAGACATGTTCTGGATTGGCATACTCCTGAAAAAAACCCGTGTATATATATATATATATATATATATATATATATATATATATATATATATATATCGCATGACGTCAAAAAATCCCCATGTGCGTGCATGTGTGCGTGTGGTTGTTCGTTTGTAATAATAGTAATAATATTAGTGTAATGTGATCATTGGGTTTGGCAATATATATTCATTTATATACCTCTAATTTTTGTAGAGGTCTGTGTTTGCTCTTCTCCTGTTTTGTATTTTTCCTTTGGACGTTTGATTTTAAACCCTGTTCTTTATCATCACATTTCATTTTTTTTATGTGTTTCAGCATATTTTAAGTTATTTAAAGTGAAATGACAATTATATTTTACAATTTAGATTTTTGTTTTCGATGTAATCGCTGAATTCAATGAAAAACTGATAAAATCGTAGAAGGCAGTCGTGTACCATATTGCAACATCTTTTATCCCGCATGGTAATTACTACTTTACAGATTTCGATAGGATATATAAGGAATTACAAATGAAGCAATTTTGAGTTGGTTTGAATTATTGTTTGATAAATTATAGACATTTTAAGATGCTGAACTGTACTTATCAAGGTTGAAAAATTGGATTAAAGTGCACAGTAAATGTCATTATATACATATTTGCAAGTTTTAATGGCCTTAAATTGATAATAAAAATATGAATAAGGATTGTGGTTTATTTCAGTAAAGATTTATTTTTTTAGTTATGGAAATCAAAAGAATTTATTTTATGTTTGATTGGGGAGCAGTCGCCGTTTTAATTTCTCTGATAGTGTACCTGTACTAGCTCCTACAACATGGAAAATATATTTGCAACATATTCATATTTTAGTTCAATTTGATTGTTTACATATTGATCTTCAAAAGACAACAATTACATGGATTAAACCATAAAAAACATTAAGGGTCGAGAAATCTTAATGAAGTAATGTTTGTAACGATTGACCACAGACATAAAAATACTTACATTTGTGACGTTGTAGATGAATCCATGTTCTTACTTAATTCATATGTATTTTAAATAGGACATGGAATTTCCAACGTTTCCTGTTTCCTTTGAATAGGTAAATAAATATAAGATTAAAAAGTGCAGCAATTTAAACCTCTACTGCTGGGTACTAATGACTCATCGGATTGGAAGTTTACACTTTATATTTTTTAATATATTCGATCAGTGCTTACCATTTATTCAAGATATATTACTAAAGTCAGATACTCTTTTCACAATTGCGCTTAAAAATATAGTTCCATTTATGATCAGCAGATACAACATTACAACAAATGTTTAGCATATTGATGTATATGTAATATGTGAAAGAAAACAAAAATAAAATTATTTTTAAAAATCATATTTCCCCAAGGAATGTAAATGTGAAGTATTCATATTCCTACGCTAGCTGCCTCCTCAGTCTTTTTCACGATCATATAGGTCATTCTTCGATTGACAATTTTTTCACTAATGATTATTGCTTAAATTATTAAAATAATTATGTTACTTTCATGATTATTGCTCGTTAGCTATCACACAAACTCTTTTAATTATTTATTGTGCATGAGTGTGTGTTTTTCTTTTCTTTTCTGTTAATGACGGAATGGTTATGCAACACCTGCACCATATTTCTGATCGCATTCGTGTAGACTCTGTTAAAGCAGAGATGCGTGTACTGTTTGCTGGTGACGCAAGACTGGTGGCAGTATTTGCTACGGACATGAAGAACTATATACGCCAGTTTCTTAGATCTAACAAGTTCAGTTATTTTAACTTAGAGATCGGCTTAGCACAGTGAAAATTCGAAGTAATTTAAAAGTCGAATATCTTGGATATGGGGTAACCCATATCTATTCTTGTTAATAAACTATTCAAACCTAGCTGATAGAAGCATAACATCTATATATAGCTTCAGTAATTATCTCTTTAGTTCAATTTTCTCGGGCTAAGTAAAAAAGCATATACACAAATTGTCACCTTGAAGAATAATAAATAATTAAACATTCAGTGTATATCCAATCGTATTTGCCTTAAATATCTTTACTTCATATTTCAATAATTCATGTCAACCTGATCTTGACGTATAAACACATGTAAATATATAAAATTGATACACAAGGGCATGCTCTTTGTATGAACAATTTCTAATGACAAACAAGTTGATAAAACAGGACTATCTACAGTCTCATTTGAAGTCATCTTTTCGTAAGTTCTATGGTCGATACAACGATCTTGTCAGCAAATACAATCTTCCACTGGGTCGCATGCTGACTAACGTTTATCATACTAATTGTTAGACCATAATTAATCACTTAATTGTCTACGGACTTTTCCGTTTTTCCCGATTACGGCAAAGAGCACACGGCGGGTGTGACCGGTCAGCAGAGGATGCTCACTCTTCCAAGGCACGTGGTCCTGCCTCTGAGGTTTTCCAGAGGTCCGTGATTGCTCTGCTTTTGACTATTATTTGAATATCGAATTGACGACGGGTTTTTCTCTGTTTTTTCTCGATCATGATATTTTTCCCAATTTACGATAAAGACATTTTTACCGAAAAGACATTGGGTACATGGCGTGTGAGACCGGTCGGCAGAGGATGCTTGCTCCTCCATGGCACCTGATCCTTCCTTTATTTTTTAAGAGGTCCGTGTTTGCTCTGCTCCTGTTTTGTAATTTTCCTTTGGAATTTTGAGTTTGAACACTGTTCGTTATCACCACATGTCATCAAATACATTTGGAATTTATTCTTACACTATAAAATGCTTTCTTTGGTGATATGCGGGACATG
Organism: Magallana nippona; assembly: GCA_033439105.1. Classification (NCBI taxonomy): domain Eukaryota; kingdom Metazoa; phylum Mollusca; class Bivalvia; order Ostreida; family Ostreidae; genus Magallana; species Magallana nippona. Next base: position 1,397,978 of record CM065923.1, read on the forward strand.
AATTTAGCAACATTGCAAAAAAGTACATATCCTGCGATACATGTTATGAATTTTATTTCTAAAATTAGGAGAAAATATATTGTGTGGTTGATTGATGATAGTTATAGCAAATTGACAATTAAGTTCAACCATTGTGTATTTCTTTAAGTTGTGTATCACGTACATTTACAATATTGATCAGTACTATTTTTCTGTTTGAACCATCCGTCAGTGGGTACTACCCATTAATGTAAATCGCAAAGGCGTGGGCAAGAATTACCAAAATATATATTTTATAAATAGTGCCTGTTTGGGAGGGTAACAGTTGAAATTGACACCCCCGAGAAAACTATTGTCAATCAACGCGAAGATTTGTCAAAGTAGCAAAAAGCAATCGGTTATATTTCATATCTGACCTTTCCAACAGATTCGGATCAAAATCGCTTACGCAATATTACCGTCCATTCACAATGCCAAATTTATATGTACATGTAACTCATTCTGAAGCAGTAATTCTACATCTGTGTCGTTAAGTTAGCAAACAAATTAATTTGTCTCTTAAAGGGGAATGGTCACGATTTTGGTCAAATTCTATTTTTCTGTTTTTATTATTTACAATGCTTTAGGAATGCATTTATAATGATCAAATGAAATGTGAGGGTCAGTCGTTGTGTTATAAGCAAGATACATGGCTCACAATTCTTTGTCATATAAACAAGGCTCGTGCCCTGTTTTTATGGCGTCGAGCGAAGCTCGAAAGCCATCTAGGGGTCGTACGGCTGGAAGTTGCCAAATTTTAAGGAGCTGAACAACTCATGCTATCAATAAATCCGCGGAAATGAGTGCAAAGTTTTCTTATGTGTTGGAAGAATAAAAGATGACATACTTCCATATAGAACAGAACTGTACTTCAATATAACAAGTTGGCAGATAAAAAATAGTTGATGTCTTTCACAATGTTCATATTTCATTGTAAAAATACATGTCTGGGTTTCAGCGGATGAATACACTTGCACCGAGACACATGCGATACATACACAATTTGTTAATGAAATATACCTGCCTGCAAAACAGATTATTTTGTATCCATATCGAATGTTTAAAATGCACAAATGTTTGAACTTTAAGAAACAAAATTTCCTACATCAAGCGATACGTATATCTACAACCAAATGTAATTTTAAACCAAAACTACTTTCACTTTTAGTGAATGTAAACAATGTGAATGGGTGCTTTCTTATATCTACCCCTGATCATTTTGGCCCGTGTCATTTTGACCCATGTGATTTTTAAATCAATTGATAATAAGAGACAGAGTTTTTATCAGCAATATGCATTATATAGAATTAAATACAATCATACTTTTAATACTAGTTAATTCTATTTGAATAGAGAAAAAAAATATCTGCAATTTTTTTTAACTCCTAAGATATTTCTAACATAAGATTTTTAACTAAAATTCAAAACTTTTTAGGAATTAGGTGTGTCAATTTGTAATGAATTGTAATTTAACTAATTATATGATAAAAATATAATTTTTATTTATTTGAAAGTAGTCGTCTAATGTATTTGTCTTTATATTTGTTTTTAAAAAGTAAGTATAATTGATACCAATTTCTAAATGAATGGTCAGTAACCAAATTGGAATGATTTCTGAAAATAAAAAAAATCACACTTCATTTTGATATTTTTATTATTTCAGTCGACTGCATAAAATCCATATTAAATTTTATTTTTGTTAAATTGACCGCCCAACTCAATTTTTATAAAAATTAATCTCCGGCAAAACAATAAGAAAAGTTGGTCTCGTGTTAATGTAAATACATTAGTTAGATTTACAGAATCATAATTTGTTTTAAGGATTTTTTAATCCATAGTACCTAAATGTACGTGTGATCAACGAAGGATAACCATAAATAACACAAATAAAAAAAATTATATTCATTTTTTTTAGTGGAGATTATTTTGACTTTTTAAAAAAATTGTTCAGGTTTTTACTCTTCAAATTAACTTCAACTCGACGCCATTGTGGCACTTCAGGCCTTTGATTTTTTTTTTTACATAGGTTCAATATACCAGTAAAAAATCTTTTTCAAGCTGATTTGTCAATCTTTTTATTCATTTTAAGCATAAATAAACAGTTCCTAATGTTTAACACATTCATTTTAGGTCTAAAACTGGAATATTTACTTCAGCATTCAAAATGTAAACAAAAAGATTGTTTACCAAGCAAATAATTCTAAGCTATGAAACTCGCTCATAACTCAACAAATGGCACTCAAATTTTGGTTGCCTATTAAAAATGCCTTACTGAAGCATCGTAAACATTAAATGAAAAAATGACATTAACAAACCGTCATCCATCTCAAAAATCCATAAAACGAAATACAAATTCAAAGCAGAGCAACACGGACCTCCAAAAAGATAGAGGTAGGATCAGGTCTCTAGGAGGAGTGAGCATCCTCTGCTGACCGGTCGCACCCGCCTTGTGCTCTTTGTAGTAATCGGGAAAAAACGGAAAAGTCCGTAGACAATTTATGGTCTAACAATTAGTATGAAAAACGTCAGTCAGCATGCGACCCAGTGAATGATTGTATTTGCTGACCAGGTCGTTGTATCGACCATAGAACTTACGAAAAGATGACTTCAATCGAGCCTGTTGTTAGTCCTGTTTTATCAACTTGTCAGTAGCTTGCCTCGCCTTAGAAACTTTTCATACGAAGATCATGCCCTTGCGTATCGAATTAATTGAGAGACAAAAACACCTTATGCAGGCGATGAAGGTATATTGCTACATAAGTAAGGAAAGTTCATGATATGTATATGTCCGACGCCATGTGAAGGATCTAGGCTCCCTAAATTTTGGTCCTTTCATAATAAGTGATCTTAGGTCTTCGTTGTTAACTAAATTAACATCACCAGTAATGACGTGTCCGGCAGGACTATTGTTGTAGGGTGAAGAAAAATATGAACACGTTGGAGGTTTATCTTTCAGATGTTCGATATTAAGGTCTTGTAGAATCGAAAAAAATAATTTTTGACCAAAATCGTGACCATGCCCCTTTAACAGGTTGGAAGATATGCATCTTACATACATGTAGTTATATCTTAGCTATAATTCTTATAGTACTAATCGTGACCATGTCCGTTTAAATGTCAGAGAAAATCATTATATTGCTAAGATTAAATTCTACGATATGATTTCCTCGAAAAATCCAACTGTAACTCTGTTTTCGATCGCTTTGTTTTTACCAAATACTATGTGACTTTAACAAAATTAGTAATATGAAAATCAGAATGGTTTTAATAAGGGTGTATAATAGTTAAATGGGAGCATAGTGATGTATTTATATAAAGTAAAAGTTAAAGTACCTGCCTCAAAAGTAAAGTATTTATCTATATGTTGTTTACGAATTCAAAGTCAAAGATAAGGAAGTCGAGTATGTGTACGAGTAATATGTATTCCAACGTTAAATTTGTATAAAATGTTTATCGTGAAATATAATGATATGCAAGTATGACTAAATCAATGTATATGTAAACTTAATTATCAAATTACATTGTTTTACAAAAGTCTTACGACGTACGAACGCTAAACGAGTCCTCAATATTAGTTGTCATACTTGTGCATTTTGGCAATTGTTTACATCCAAATGCGTTCTTTAAAGGTATGTATGCCATTTTAAATGAAAATTTCAAAAGAAAGAAAAGTTTGCGTTTTTCAATTAAGCTACAAAAGTTTTAAACTTTCTGCAAATTATACAGTTTAAATCAAACACATTAAAAAGTATTAAATATAAATTCGAATTAATTTATTTACTGACCGGGTTGGTCAATAAACGCCCAACTTTGAAATATCCATTAGCACGTGATGTGACAAGCTAATTTTAGAACATAAACAATATGTCAACGCGAAAACGTGGTCGGTCCGTTGACAGTGGAATAACGCGTTCAGAGAGAAAAGAAAGAGAAAAAAGCAGTTTCACAGAGAACGCTGTAAAATGAGAATCTATATTGGAGACCACTTTGAGTGGTTGACACGTATTAGTAACTCCATGTATAACGATGAGCTTGCCGGCTTCTTGCTATAGACAGGTGAGTCACACAGGGGTATGTTTTCTTTGTTTAATAAGATATTTACTCATAAAAGAAAAGAAGCTTGTGTCTTTGGTACGATATTCATTGTCTGAATATGATAAAACTTGTATAGTTATCACTTGATTATTTAAAATCTACAAATTGTATATGTTTTGAGTCGAGGGGCCCCAGAAAGGATAATTTTGACGTCCTTTTTTATGATTATATATGTAGTCAAATGTATGAAATAATGGTCAATTGTAAAAGAGCTCTTATCGATTGTCTTCGACACCGATTCGCAACCATTCTCATGAAATGCAGATGACAATATCTGATATTTGTTTTCTGTTATAAGCACACAAACCTGTTTATATAGATTCAAACAACTGTAAACAAACCTGTCGCATTACCTCGTTCTGCAAGCTGTTCATCGTTCATGAATTTGCATAGGTAAATCGCCGTTATTCATTTTTAAATGATAGCTAGTACCTCATTAATATTTATCAAAAAATTACAAAATTTTCTAGAAACTTCTTTTTCATACATCTAGTCATGCTGACAAAATTTCAGTCTAGTTTTCAACATCGCAAAAATGCCGTGAAAAACGGCATATATACCTTTAAATACAATATTACTACTGCGTATACTACAGAGAAAACTACACCCAAACGATCGGTGAACTGTGACGGAGTATTATGTTACACCACCATGGACGACAAACGTTAACCGACATTTTAAACTTGGTACACATCAACAACATAAAGACCTTTTAGGACAGACAAAACGGGGGATCGTTTTCTTGCCAGAATAGATAAAGAGTCAACGAAAGATGAAATCAAAGTTATGTCGACAGCAAAGGCATACATATTTATCATCTTTCGATATTCTACCCAAAGGGAAATACTTAGGTAGGACCACAAAAATCAATGTTTCCCAATATGACAGAAGGCTAAATATAAAAATCTTGAAGAGTATAGAAAAGTCTAGATACGTGAATTAGCAACAAGATAAGTGATCCTGAAAATAAAACCAAGTTGACATAAACAAAATCATACATGATTGTATTCCATCATCATTCTTAAATCTTAAAACTGACCCTGTTTTCACTAAATCTGTAAGAGAACTTCACAAAATCGAATCGACCAAACGACTAGCATAGATGGAGAAGGAAGCAATGCAAGGAACACAAAAGTGCGAAAAAACATAACGTTAGTTTTGTTTTGTTTACAAAGACATCGACGAACTTGCATGAATGGGCATTCGACCACTATGGATGTTAAATATGTAGGCAACATGTAACTTCTCAAATATACTCCAAGATCCAAAATGTGGAAGGAAATACCAACACAAATCCGAAAGAGGAAACACATACTTTTGCTAAATGTTACGCAAAAATACATAAACCTTAAAAAGCTGGCAACTTTCATCATTAAAATCTGATTTGCATAACTTAATTCTGTGAAATTAATATACAATACTTACCTGGTAAAAAGATATCATAGAAAGGAACTTTAATTGACTGTCAACAGTTTGTATGGCCCCGATAATGACCTTGATATCGTACTCTGTCAATAAAGATCTGCGGTTATACGAAAAACGTTGGTTTAAAACCCATGAATAAGTGACAGTTGTAGACCAGCAGGCATGTTCACGAAGCTATTTTAGGACTATGGTGCGTCCTAAGTATGTCTCAGGATATGTCTTAGTCTTAAGTATGTTTTTCGAAGCTCTCCTAAATTTAGGAATTTACCTTGTCCTAGGACCATCCTAAAGTTGTAAAATCACGTTTGTGTGGGATATTGGGGCTGTTGTGAAACTTATTGTAAAGACGATAAAATAAGGCAATCTTTTCTACTGTTCCAGAATTTCCGACAAACCTCCAATTCCTAATCCGGGAGGGGGCATAGTCAATTTATTCTATCATGTACGTTTATTTTAACACGATTATGTAGAGATTGACCTAGAACTTTCCCCCCTTTTCCGTTGCCTCATGCCTACCTGAGAGCTGGCAAAGTAAACCTTTTTTCACAAATACTGTCTGTTTGGCAAAAGAAAATCTCTTATTTTTTTTTATATCTACAATAAGTAGGTTACATTAATTGTTTTAATAACTAATATTGTCCAAAAAGTAAGTCATTGGCTAAAGAGTACATCTATATCGGTTTATAAAAACCACGCTTGATCATTCCTAATTTTTATCACTTCATTCTGAAAAAGTAATATTTAAAAAATTCGTAATGATGGATAAACTGTATTAATGTATTTTCGAGAGAGTTATTTTCTCCCTCGCTTCACTCCTACGAAAATTAATATTTTCTTGTCTTTATTGAAATTTCAAAAAGATTTTTTAGGATTTTTTAAGGATTAGTTCCTTACAAATCGCATTTAATATTCATTCAATATACAAATAAACGACAACACAAAAAGAACAATTTAACAGCAGTTCAATATAAGTTAATCTCAAAAATATGTTTAGGTCAGGGTGGGTAAGGAAATCAATAGACAAAACCTATAATGCGTCGCATTTATCGAATACTTCTCGGTAAATCTATTTATACTTGGCGCGAAAGCGGTCATGCATGAAATAACCAGTCTTAAAGGAAACCAAATATTACGTAAACTATCGAAGTTAAAAACATAAAGAAATAAATTTATATTCTCCCTCGTTTCACTCCTCCGAAAATAAATATTTTCTTGACTATTTACTTGACAAATAAAAAAGATTTTTAGGATTGGTGCATTCGTTACAAATCGCATATACTATACTCAAGATTCTCTCATATACAGTGTTTATGATCAAAGTTTGTGAATATATACATGTGTAGGACCGAGTTCTTGGATATACAGGCTGTGTTGTCAGGGTTCTTTGATCTACAAGCTGTGCTATAATGGTCAAGGTTCTTAGATCTATAGTTTGTGTGACACTAAGGTTCTTAAATCAGTTTTGTATGCAGGTCGTGTATGCTGAAGGTTCTCACATATCCAGTGTGTGTATGATCAAAATTCGTGCAGATATACATGTGTAGGACCGAGGTCTTGGATACACAAGATGTGTTGTCAGGGTTCTTTGATCTGCAGGCAAATTTTACAGCCGAGATTCATTGAAACAAGTATTTTTTGTTCGAGGCTGTCCTTAATTTATCCGTCCTTGGCTTTGTCCGTGACCTAACGAACATATATTTTCAGCACTCGATCAGACACATTTTTATTAGAAGCAGCAGTGACACCACAACTGCGTTAACTAAGAAACACAAATTTGGAACTATCAAGGCCAATTTCTTTCAAAGATGATAATATTTCTCTAGCTCTCGTGTATGAGAGAGGTTTGGACTTGTTAGAATCTTAATATACATTTTGGGATTTTAAGAAAATAAAAGCTGTAAAAAGATAATCTTCGCAAGCTTTGTTGATATATTTATTTAACCAAAAAACAGGACACAGATCGTTTCCATTCTTTGCTATAATCACAGAATTTCCTCTTCTTTAAAAATTTGTTTTAGTCCTAGGTTATAAACATTTTCCCACTTAATGTCACACATTCTAATATTAGATAACTCACAAAATCGGAAAAATCCAGAAAACCCATGTAAGGAGATCACAAATGATCTTAATTTCAAAACATGTGAAGGATCCTTGAAGGAGAAATCCATTAACTGGCGTAGTATATCTGTGTTGATAGGCTCCTTTTTGTTGATAGGTTTTGATAACATACGTTTCCCTCCTTCAAGCACTAGTTTTAAAAACCTTGCATTGTCCTCAGATGGTTTCGAACTTGATGAAAATTTGTGAGTCCTGTTTATACTGTAGAAATATGCTTCTAAAACGGTAGTTGAAACTCTATTTTGCATCTAACCTCCCCTGAAAAGAGCTACGGTAGACATTGATGCTGGAAGATGTACAAAAGAATGCTTCAAACACCAGTCTCTGAATTTTGAGAAATATGTGTCGTATTTCTCGTTCGTCGATTGAGATTTTGCGTTGTTCAAAATATGCGGTAAAAAATTAACTGTTTTTCATGAATGACGTTCGTTTTTAAACTTTTCAATATTCAACCATTGGCCTTGAAAGTTCTGTACATTCTGTAATACATAAAAAATGCACATTAGAAAATCATAGCAACAACAAAGCAATATAATCCACCTAGCATGATGCACTCAAAACGTTACTTATATACAATACAAAAGGGCCATATATTGGATAGCAGTCATCCATGTACTGGACAGAAATATCATTCAAATATCAATGTTTATTTTTCATAATCGTTCATATCTGATTAAATAGCAGTCATTCTTCAGTAAAGCATTACTTCAAATCACAGGAGAGCAGTCGATCCTCCTTTTTGGATAGCAGTCATCCAAGGATAACAATGACATGTGGTAATAACGAACAGTGTTCAAATTCAAAAGTCCAAATTCACTCCAATAAAAACTTCTAGTACACTGGTCAGCAGTCAACCGTTGTGTTACAACTATTAATCTCACATATGCAATACGTATCAATATATAAACAATTATACCTGCAACAGACATGTACTACACAGTCATGTATTTATGAATTTATATGAAAACACAACATTGTAATAACTTCAAAACGAAGCGACCAGATTTAACGCTAAAACATTATTGTAATATTTCTGAGCTGCAAAAATGTTATTTTATCAGAACCTGGAACGAAACAATTCGTTGGATGTTTATATTCTATGCTACCTTTTACGAATCATAAAAACCTTCCATTTTTTATCAATCAAAGAGGGCCAAATTGCTGATGATTTCCATTTTGGAACAACTTATGTACCCTTGGCCCCACAATTTAATAAATATCGTATTGCCCTCCCTATCAAAGAAATAGGAGGAACAATCCAATTCAAATCTTGTGACTAATCGGAAAACATCTACACTGCTTGTTCCAGGTGTCCAAAACAAAGAATAAAATTTGTTTATATACTTTGAAATTATTGCAACTCGCAAAAATATCACATGAGTAGGGTCACCAAACAGTATTAAAAAATGAAAAAATATCGTTGCTAACATCCCAATCGTCAAAATCAAAAAAGTTTGCTCACCAAATCCGCTTGTACATTTTGGACTTGTGGAACCCAGGCTACAGAAAAATCAATATTCCTACTCAAAAAATAGCGTATATAGAAAAAGCAAGAGTTTGTAGTTCCGGTTTCATACTGCTAAATTCTAAAACATTTTGAATATCTGAATAAAGTTTTACAAATGTATTTTCTAAAACGTTTTCATAAACATTCAACTGTTTTTAGCTCTCTGAAAGTTGAACTCTGAACTCTGTCCAATTCTTCCCACATAATATGAACAACTTTATTACATGTAGTAGAATCTATCATCATTCCACCACCAGCAAAGTCACTAGCATCAGTAAAAACAATGTGTTCTGGAATACGGTACCATGGGGAAATAACTCTAGCAGGTATCGATAGAATATTATCCAACCAAGAATCTAGCTCGCACAACGCAGGAAATGAAATATCAATCTTTTCATCCCAATATGATGCATTTGCAATTAACATAGACAATTGTCTGGTTGTTATTTGACAAACAGGCCCAAGTGCAAACTTAATAAAATAATACTTCCTACTACTGAAGCAATTTCTCTAGCAGAAACATTGTCCTTTTCTTTCAGTTTTTTAATATTGACGCGCAAGCTTTCTAATTTATTTATAGGAATACTATATACCAAACTTTTAAATTCCATGAAAACCGAGTCGCTGAAGCTTTTGAACTGGATTCCAAATGCTCTTCTCTTCATTAACAAGAAAACCAGCAATCATGTAACCAAATTTTATAACATTCAGTACATAATCATCAGGCTTTGTAACATTTTTCCAAAATTCAAAAGAATTTTTCAATCGATTTTTAACATAAGTGCTAGATTTTTTAACCCAAAGTCAGATTTGTAATCTAATAATTGATGTGTATCATGATACCAAACTTCATTGCTAATTTGCTGTCAATGTATCGACGAGTGCAGATGATTGAGGTCTTGGGGGTTCTGTGCTCTGGAATTGCTGGGTATACGGGCAGTATCTGATGAAGTGAACCGGACGTCGACAGTAGTGGCAGACAATGTTTGCAGTCTGTGCTTGTAAGGGGTTTCTGTATTTTGGCAAGTTGAATCTGGGAACTAACTGCTGACGGTTGTTGAATTTTGAACTGCCAAGAAAAAGCTGCCGGGTGGATAAGCCGTCGAACACTCCCGTAGTTCTTGGGAAAACCGGTCTGTTGTATGGAGATTGTCGCTTTGTGTTTGCGGCTCTTAAAATGGCAGAACGTAGTATGGCGGCATCCTATCTGTTGTCAGCAATATCAGAATCAACAAAATCCTTAACAGTCCCCCAGTCATGTTTATCAGTTATGCGTAAAAGTTTGTTTCTCTGACGAATGGCCTCTTTTTGGGAAGAAATTAAATCAGTGATTCCGCTGAAGTCACCAGATACGTTTCTGTGACAGAAGCTCTAAACCACGCAGCCTTTCCTCGTTAAAGTTATACTGAATTTTGTTCCCTTCTCCTCGAAACTCAAGAGTATTTGTAGGCTTCAGTTTATCTTGTATTTCTGAGAATATTAAAATTATTTTGTTTTTCAAGGACAGCATCTAATTATATAACCTGCTATTGAATAAACTGACTGCGTCCATAACATCAAAATCCTGTCCAATATTTGAATAAGTCTTAGTATCTGATTCTTGAGGAATATCTCTGTTAGACGTCGAACAATTTGTAGATTCTGTCGACATACCAAAGCCAAAAACACAACCAGCAATGCTTTGTAACGAATGTCGCATTAATCGAATACTTCCCGGTAAATCTATTTATACTTGGGGCGAAAGCCGTCATGCATGAAATAACCAAATATTACGGAAACTATCGGAGATTAACGATGTTAAAAACATAAATAAATATAACAACTTATGTGTTATCTAACCTGTTCACGTATTCTATGCATCGCAGAAATAAAATTACATTGGTTTTGTTTGTAGATATAACGATAAATTCTATGAAAAGCGCGTACTTATGTATTACTTGAATGACAAGAGTATCAAATGTTAATGTACACTCAAAACATAGACAATCACAGATTACAAAGCTCACCTGGACGAGGCATCACCTTTATGAGGTATCACCTTTACGAGACCGCTTTATCATATTATATTAAAATCATAATTAATGATCTTGGATATTCATTGATACTGTAGTGTGGTTTGACACAATATCGTATATCATATGTTAAAAAATTATTTGATAATCATATGTTAATTTCATACGGTATTGTAAGATACAATGTTTATCAATAGACTACTATAAAATACGATAATGCATCTTATGTATCTATACAATATTGTATCTTATGATATATAAAATGATACAATATAATACTGTAATATAAAATGATACAATATGACATTGTAACATATAATATGACATCATATCAAGATATGATATTGAATCATATAATATGATACTGTATTGTATTTTGTTATACATTATTGTTTTTGATCACATAATACAATATCATAACATAATATATGATACATTATAGATTCATATGATGAAATATCATATCACATAATACATCACAATATTGTAACATATGATATCATATTTTATAATATAGTATGAGATTGTTTTCTAAATCATGATATTGTATCATATGATATTGTATCATATATGATACATGATATAATATTTTATCATATGATACAATAAAATTTGATACAAAATTGTATCATACCATATGATATAATATCCTATGATACAATAATATTTTATTTAATACAATATCATATTATACAATATTGATAAATATGATACAATATTATATATTTTAATATTATATAATACAATATCATGTGATACAATAATATATAATGCAATATAATATTATACAATATCGTATCATATGATACAATATTATATATAACAATATCATATGATATAATATCATACTATACAATATATATCATATCATACAATATTATATATAACAATATCATATGATAGAATATCATATCATAATATACAAAACAATTGATAAAATATCATATAGTATCATATAATTTTTTTACAATAAAATACTATATGATATAATATTGTATCTAAAATACAATAGTGCATCATATCATACAATAGTATATCATATGAATCATGTTATATTATTTACATCAAACACATCTATCAAGCAAGTTTGAGAGAGGTAGGAGGTTTTTATGCATTCTTGATAATTGAGATCCGCCTCTGTATCTCAAGCTACCTCTGCGATTCATTCATATAGTTTAATCAACCATATAAGTTTGAAATAGTACAATTATCTATTAAACATGTGACATGTTCCAAAAAACTAAAATTTCTCCTGCATCCGAAACCTATGGCTCAGATTCAGCATCCACGCCTGTGGAGTGCATGAGAATCACAAGATGCATAATCTATTCAAATTTGATAAAGATTAAACCAATGATAACTAAGATTTGTAGATCAAAGGGCACCTGCTCTAAAAACTTAACCTCATTCAGCATCCGAAACCTATGACTCAGATTCAGCATTCAAACCTGTCAAGTGCATCAGTATCATAAGCACCATCTTTGAAGTTTGGTGACGTTATGACCAGTAATAACTAAGATATTTTCATCAGAGGGCACCTGCTCCAAAAACAAAAATCTCATTCAGCATCCGAAACCTATGGCTTAGATTCTGAATTCAAGCATGTCAAGTGCATCAGTATCATAAGACGCACCATCCATGCATGATTGGTGAAGTTAGGACCAGTAATAACTAAGATATAATCATCAGAGGGCACCTGCTCCAAAAACTTTAACCAGCTCCAGAAACCTTAACATCATCCAGCATCCGAAACCTATGGCTCAGATTTAGGATTCAAGCCTGTCAGGTGCATCAGTATCATAAGACGCACCATCCATGCAGGTTTGGTGAAGTTAGGACTAGTAAAAACATAACATAAACATTCTGTTTATTATATACTATTATTATATACTCTTCTCTATATCATCGACAGTTGTTTCTTCAATAAAAATGGAAGTCGTAAAAATGCTTACCTCGTCATTGGAAATCTAAAACTTTATTTTGTTAAAAACCATTCTGATTGCACTCACAAGTACTCTGAAGTTGACATTAAAAAGATGCTTGAGTTTCTGATAGACAACATCGATGTAGTTTTTGGAAATCAAGTCTTCCAACAATCTGTTGGAATTCCCATGGGTACCAATTGTGCCCCATTGTTAGCAGACCTATTTTTGTATTCTTATGAAGCAGAATTTATTCAAAAAATTGTACGTGAAAAAAATAAATCACTCGCTGTGGCCTTCAACTCAACATTCAGGTATATCGACGACGTATTATCAATTAACAATTGTTATTTCCATACTTACGTCGACTCGATATATCCCAGTGAACTTGAAATAAAAGATACCACAGAATCTGCGTCATTTGTTTCATATTTGGATATTTTACTGGAAATGGGCATTGATGTAACCTAAAAACAAAACTTTATGATAAACGCGATGACTTCAATTTTTCTATAGTCAACTTTCTTTACTTATGTAGCAATATACCTTCATCACCTGCATATGGTGTTTTTGTCTCTCAGTTTATTCGATACGCAAGGGCATGCTCTTCATATGAACAGTTCCTAAGGCGAGGCAAGCTACTGACAAACAAGTTGATAAAACAGGACTATCAACAGGCTCGTTTAAAGTCATGTTTTTGTAAGTTCTATGGTCGATACAACGACCTTATCAGCAAATACAATCATCCACTGGGTCGCATGCTGACTGACGTTTTTCATACTAATTGTTAGACCATAATTTATCACCTAATTGTCTACGGACTTTTCCGTTTTTTCCCGATTACGACAAAGAGCACACGGCGGGTGTGACCGGTCAGCAGAGGATGCTCACTCCTCCTAGGCACCTGATCCTACCTCTAGCTTTTTGGAGGTCTGTGTGGCTCTGCTTTGAATTTGAATTTCGTTTTATGGATTTTTGAGATGGTTGACGGTTTGTTATAGTCATTTTTCATCAATAAAAACATTTGAGGACTTTTCTAAACACAGATTCAATTAATTGATTTATTTATTAAATGTTTATTGAGATTAAATGCCACCAGTTTATCCTTAAAAACAAGAAACTAAAAAACAAACAAACAAACCAATAAACAAGAAACTATGCAATTTATCTTTTGCTTTTAAAATATTGTGAGTCATTTACACCTTAAAAGTTTAATATATAATATAGATATCTTATATTCATAAAATAATGTAAAACTTGATAATGCTAAAAAAATGATTAGATATTGTAAACTTCAATACATATAACCAACAAATGGATACACACGTGGAATAAAGGCATTAAAATGTTTGAAAAAAAACTGAACAAACCAATAACAAACTAAAATAAAAGCATCTACAAGAATGGAAAACCATTTTCACATTAAATTTTTTTAAATCAGTTTTTTTATTTGTTTTCTTTGCAGATAAACAATACGAACTTCAACTGATATCTCAATCCCTGTCATTAGGTGATCATCAGTGACTCTTGCATCACTGCATCACATCTATAATTACTGTCCCATGACCTGCAGATTAGAAGACTGTAGTTGTGGTTGCAAAACATTCAGCAATGAATTTTTAAATTTTAAATGAAGGAAATTCAAATAAATAAAAGGAAAAATGTGACTAGTTACCTTCTTAATTTACAAAGATAACATCTTTCTAGCTTTTAAAAGCAGTTATAATATAATAGGTACTGCACACTCGTGCAAGAAAAATTTGCATGGTTAGCAATTACACAATATATTCTTCGATTTTGAAACTGATTTGAGGGAAAATTTCCATCAATTTAACTTGATTAAGAGTGGCTTTGCAGCACATGATATAATTATTATTATAGAAACCAATAACTTTGCATAATATAATCCAGTATTCATAAAACACATATATAACAAAAACGAGTTATAACAAATTCATTATACGCATGCTCTACTACAGTTATTTATGCTACATTTGATGCTAATTAATGTGCTATATAAAGATATAACCGATACTTTGAATTCTATCAGAAATACATCAATCAAAAATACATAAATCTATTAAAGATACAAGAAGTCAATTTTTAGGACACATATCAAAATTATTACATAATCATTTTAAGTTGAATGCTTATCCTAAACATGTACTGTAAACCAACTTTTATTCGCGTGCGAGAAATGTTCGCGAGTTTCGCGAGGTCCTTATCATCGAAAATATTTCTAACCGCGAACCAGTCGTTGTAGTATGGTTGTTGTAACGAGACGGGTCTTAATAAGGCTTGGTCGTGAACATTAGTCGTCGCGAACCAGTTTATCGGAAGTAAATTGCGAAATAATGTTGTCGCGAATAAAAGTTGGTTTACAGTATTTTATATTTTCTGTCCAACCAGTTTGTGATGTGAGAGTGAAAGAAGAGGTGACTTCATTAAAATGAAGTAGTGTATATGTTTATGCTGAAGAAGCATCTATAAACATGATAAACTCGGTCTAGATTTGTCTAAATAAAGTGTGCATGTGTTTCAAAAATATTTTTAGAATTTTCAATTCATAAATATCCAAACATTTACTAAAAATGTGGTGTGTAAAATTGTAAATGGTGGATTCTTTGTCTTGTAGCAGTTTGTATTTCATTGAATGGATATTCTCTGAGTGACTGACGGTATGAGTTCATGGCAGCCTGGAGGTTCCCTGTGATCTGTTGACAGATCCCCAGGATCTCCCAGGAGATGTCTCTGTAATAATCAGGTACAAACTGTCCCTGATCATATTGGACAAGGACCTGTAGCTCATTCAGAGCCGATTGTGCTTTCATTGTATCAGTATGGGTAGAACACAAAAACTCTAACATATGTAACAGAACAAAGGGTGGAATAAGCAATATAGAGTGTCTGTTTTGCCCACTAGAATGTTGTTCTGGCATAAGTTCATTGATTGAAAACATTTCATTACGATGTTTGATGTCCATTATTACAGCCCGTCTCATCTTTGTAGACAAGGACTGCCCACCTACAGCCTCAGTATATCTCTCTCTGTTTACATGTTCATTATACATAAGATATGGTTGTGCTAACTTGACCTTTGTCATCTCTATAACAGATAAAGCTTCCCTGTATCTGAGTGTCTTGTAATAATACATGGCAATGTACAACATATCAGAAACACACCCAAACTTGGCTGCTAATTTCAAAAGGTGAGAAGCCATTTTGTTTACAATATACATCTGTTTGTTGACACTTGTGTTTGTGCATATGTTGTTTAACATACCAGAGGTATACAGAAGAGTGGTGGCTGTATATTTCTGTAACAGGACAACCTTATACTGTGACAGGGGTGAAGCAATCTGCTTTTCTACTATGTGAAGGGTCTTCATACAGTGCAGTAGGTCTGATTTGTATTGTCCATCACTCCTGTTTATTTCACAAAATAATTCTAAATCAAACTCAGCCTCAGAGATCAGAGTGTGTTCATCAGTACACACCGTGAGTCTGGGATTACAGAAGACATCAATGATATAAGACCTGATGGACGGACTGTGTAGCAGCAATGCTATACCCTTCTCATATAAACCATACAGCCGCCTGAATAAAGTTGTTTGTGCTTGGTCATGAATTTTGTTAAGAAACATGTTGTTTGCTGGAATAAAAAAATTTGGACAGATCCCCTCATACACCCATTTAACGAGAAGTTTGAAGGAGACCCAAAAACCAGCCAGAAGATTTTGTGGACACCAGTGAGGTAGTGTGTTTTGTTGAATGGCCCAGAAAACGGCTGTTTTCATGTGGTAGGAACATAGTTGTTTATCATCATCATTTAAACCATTGTTGATTATTTCATGTAAGAACAGTTTCAACAAACCGTAAGTCAAGAATTGAGTGTGATTCATTGAGCACACAAGTTTATATTCTGCCAGAGTGAAAGAAATTCTCCATTCGTTGTCTGCATGATTTCCTTGTTTGTTACCTATTGCTACAAAGTGACATCCATTTCTGACAATCTCATTGACAACATAAGGTGAGGGCCATGAGTGACATCTGTCTATCCATGAGGAGGCAGAAGGAGGCCAAAAATCACTGAGAAAACCATGTGCTAAATCGTAGTCAATAACACCTACTGTTCCACTGCTACATGGTCCATGTGCTGTAGCATCAGATGTCATCGAAGGATATGCGATGTCCCTGTATTTAGAACTTGATATATAGAGTCCCCCATTCATCCTTACACAAGACGACAACACTCTAGTGTCAGCTCCTTCTAATGGTAACCAAAGTAATGTATATCCCGGTGGACTCTCAGAACTGTCACAGAGAATCATTGCGTGTCTGTGTACATTGTAATACAAAGTCTGTGAGAAGTCCCAGATCACTCGGTGGTCAGTCGGCCATAACATAGTGTCAACGTCTGAACCACATACTTGTAATCTGAATCCTTCTTTGTAACTTCCAGTCCTTATTAATCTCACCTTATCATATTTTTGTATGTCCAACAGCTCCAGCATATCTGCTATATCTCTCCTGAAGGTCACTTGTTGTAGTGTCCCTATGTCTTGACACATCTTCATATAAACTGATTCGGACAGTTTCGAGAATGCCATCCTATCCAAAAAAATAACACTATTTTAAATATCATATTCATAGTGACGTATTTATTACGCCCTTACAAGTAATGAAAGTACTTACATCTGACCATTCGGTGTTGTAGAGGGGTTTATTTTCTTACAAGGTGTCATAAATTCGTATTACGAAATGTTCCTGTTTCATTGTTATGGTTAACATGCTTGTTTAAATCTGACATTAATTCATCAAAGCATTTGGTCGCCATATAAGTTTCGATCGCTTCTCAACTACCAATGGGGTATATATACCGGCCGAGAAAGTTACGGTTGGTTGCCTTCCGATCGAGACATTCAGGTTGCACGGACTTTTTAATGATAGAACTACACGTTATGTGTAAACAAGAGGCCCATGGGCCACATCGCTCACCTGAGTAACAATAGGCATGATAAGATCAGCTTAATGGAGTCATAATACAAAATAATCTGGACAAAGTGGTATTATACATGTTGATCCTGTATAAATAAAAATCTTTTTTTCCCTGGGATATTCTTACGTTTATAATCAAGTCCTTTTTCTAACAGGATGATTTTATAGTCATATCACATGTTGAGCATTGCAGTTCTAAGGAAGATCCTAAACAATTGTTTATATATATGATATAAACCTACATCAAACTCTGAACCCCTTGTGAGGCCCAAGAATCGTCCAGGGGCCAGAGTCTAAACAATTTTAAAGAATCAGCAATATGTCAAAATGCTTGCAAATAAGTAAACCATATGTGATAACATTATGACAGTTTTTGTGAATAATTAAAATGTTTTCCTTTTTACAATTGGATCCCCAATGTGGCCCCACCCTACTACTCAAGATTTAGCTTTAAACGAATTTGAATCTACACTATCTTAAGTTACAGCTTTTCTTAGCAAATGGTTTTTTAGAAGATTTTTGAAGATTTTTCTCTAAATATTCCTGTAAAAATGTGTCCTCTCCTCCCCCCTTGTGACACCATGCTACCCCCGGGGATCATGATTTGAACACATTTGAATGTACACTACCTGAGGATGCTTCCACACAAGTTTCAGCTTTCCTGGCTGATTGGTTTCTGAGAAGAAGATTTTTAAAAATTTACCGGTACTCTATAAATTCCCATGTAAACATTCGACCCCCTTTGTGGCCCCACCCTACCCCCGGGGCTCATGATTAACGCAACTTTGAATCTACACTACCTGAAAATGCTTCCACATAGGTTTCAGCTTTCCTTGTTGATTGGTTTCTGAGAAGAAGATTTTTAAAGATTTACTCTATATATTCCTATGTAAAAATTCGACCCTCCATTGTGGCCCCATCCTACATCCGGGGATCATGATTTTCACAACTTTGAATCTACAGTACCTGAGAATGCTTCCACATAAGTTTCAGCTTTCCTGGCTGATTGGTTTCTGAGAAGAAGATTTTTAAAGATTTACTCTATATTTTCCTATGTAAAAATTCGACCCCCATTGTGGCCCCACCCTACCCCTGATCATGATTTCCATGATTTTCACAACTTTGAATATACACTTCCTGAGGATGCTTCCACATAAGTAACAGCTTTTCTGGTTGATCAGTTTCAGAGAAGAAGATTTTTAAAGATTTACTCTATATATTCCTATGTAAAAATTCAACCCCGCATTGTGGCTCCATCCTACCCCCAGGATTTATGAATTGAACAAACTTGAATCGATACTACCTGAGGATGCTTCCATATAAGTTACAGCTTTTCTGGTTGATCAGTTTCAGAGAAGAAGATTTTTAAAGATTTATTCTATATATTCCTATGTAAAAATACCACCCCCCATTGTGACCCCACCCTACCCCTGGGGATCATGATTTGAATAAACTTTAATCTACACTACCTGAGGATGCTTCCACACAGCTTTTCTGGCCAATCAGTTTCAGAGAAGAAGATTTTTAAAGATTTACTCAAAATATTCCTATGTAAAAATGGACCCCCCCCCCCCAATTGTGGCCTCACCCTACCCTCCGGAGCCATGATTTTCACAACTTTGAATCTACACTACCTGAGGATCCTTCCACATACGTTTCAGCTTTCTTGACTAATTGGTTTCTGAGAAGAAAATTTTTAAAGATTTACTCTATATGTCCCTATGTAAGAAATTGACCCCCCCCCCCCCATTGAGGCCCCACCCTACCCCTGGGGCTCATGATTAACGCAACTTTGAATCTACACTACCTGAGAATGCTTCCACATAAGTTTCAGCTTTCCTGGCTGATTGGTTTCTGAGAAGATTTTTAAAGATTTACTCTATATTTTCCTATGTAAAAATTCGACCCTCCATTGTGGCCCCACCTTACCCCCGATCATGATTTTCATGATTTTCACAACCTTGAATCTACAATTCCTGAGGATGCTTCCACATAAGTAACAGCTTTTCTGGTTGATCAGTTTCAGAGAAGACAATTTTTAAAGATTTACTCTATATATTCCTATGTAAAAATGCCACCCCCCATTGTGGCTGCACCCTACCCCCGGGATCATGATTTGATCAAACTTGAATCTATACTACCTGAGGATGCTTCCATATAAGGTACAGCTTTTCTGGTTGATCAGTTTCAGAGAAGAAGATTTTTAAAGATTTACTCTATATATTCCTATGTAAAAAATACCACCCCCCCCCCCAATTGTGGCCCTACCCTACCCCTGGGGATCATGATTTGAATAAACTTGAATACACACTACCTGAGGATGCTTCCACACAAGTTACAGCTTTTCTGGCTGATCAGTTTCAGAGAAGAAGATTTTTAAAGATTTACTCTATATATTCCTATGTATAAATTCGACCCCCCCCCCCATTGTGGCCCCACCCTACCACTAGGGATCATGATTTGATCAAACTTGAATCTATACTACCTGAGGATGCTTCCACATAAGTAACAGCTTTTCTCGCTGATCAGTTTCAGAGAAAAAGATTTTTAAAGATTTACTCGTTATATTCCTATGTAAAAATTCAACCCCCCATTGTGGCCCCACCCTACCCCGGGGGACCATGATTTGAACAAACTTGAATCTAAACTACCTGAGGATGCTTCCACACAAGGTTCAGCTTTTCTGGCCAAATGGTTTTTGAGAAGAAGATTTTTGAAAATACCAACAAATTATCAATTATTTTTTTAATTATCTCCCCTTGAAAGATTTTAAGAAACTTGAATCCTCTTCACCTATAGATGCTTTGTGCCAACGTTGGTTGAAATCGGCCCAGTGGATCTGGAGAAGAAGTCGAAAATGTAAAATGTTTACGGACAGACAGACAGACGGACAGACGGACGCCGGACAAAAAGTGATCAAAATAGCTCACTTGAGCTTTCAGCTCAGGTGAGCTAAAAACGAATAAAGGAAACTAAAATCAATAAAAAATAAAAATGTTTTATTCTTTAAAAGTATTTCCAAGGTATCCGCGTTATCTTGTACACTTAAGATAGTGCTGACTTACATGTACTTCGCGTGCACATCGAACACGTGTGTCGTTCATACAGAGTGCATAACGTCTGCATCTTATTGCAGACTTCGGCCGCACTACACCCAACACTGTTGAAAAGTAATAGTAAATTCAAGAAAGTAACATCGTTTTATTAGTTTCTACGAAGACACTCCGTTCTTTGAAGTTCATGCTGTCACTGCTCGATGTACTACGGTCTGTGGTTTGCACATGTGCAACGTTATAACAGTACGACACAGGAACAAGTTTTACAATGTTCGAGGGTTTTTGAAATATGTGTGCCTTGATTTCAGTGTGTTTTGTTTCGTCTTTCTTTGGATATTCCCTACCAGTGCAGTAGTTGTCATGTTATATGTGCTCAATTCGCGTTTCTACAAGTCTTTTCGTCCAATGTAACGTCTTCGGGTGAATGAAATACCTGTGGAGAAGCATGAATAGTGCTCTTGGCCTAATATAGGGGGTGTGTAGCGATGAGCAGAACAATAGAAATCGACAACTAATATGGCCGTAGTTGAATATTATATACATTTATTGCATGATAGTGAGGGAAATATGAATATTATTCCCCCGAGAAAAATCATATTTCCCGAGGGTTTCGCCTGAGGGAAATTTGATTTTTCTGGCAGAATAAATCTTCACATTTCCCAAGCATTCATGCAATAAACTTTTTATTCTATCAAATAACATATGATAATACAAAATACGTCAATTAGTAATATTTTTTCGTTGAAAGCAATAACGTCGTAAATGTTTGATTTTCTATGATATTTTCTCTCTTACCTTTCTTAAATTCAAATCATAAATACTTAAATTGGTTTTTGTGATATAAAAAGAATTAAAATGATTAAATATTTTTGATTTAATCATATTTTTCTATTATTGTATGCTTATATAGGCTTTTTCATACATCCTAAGATTTCCGAAGAAGTGGAATCACTGTATGGAAAGTGCTAATCGAAAATGGGGATAAAGAAGGCTAAATGTTTCAAAAAAGTTAGTTTTGAGTTATTGTGGAAAACCTTGTTACTCAATTGTACTCGAAAAGCATAACTAAACTTAAATCAACAGTGTTATTATATAATATTATATTATATTTGTATGTGCTCATGATCTTGAATCTCAATAACTCTTGAATTTTTTTGGAACTGAATGAAACAAAACAATAAATTTTTGATAGCAGCCATATAATACTTACCTTAAGCAAAAGTCTGGACCAATAAATCCCTCAGAATAAGTCACTTTTAGGCTTAAGAATGTAGTGCATATGATCCTTTTTGACAATTTACTAAAATAAATAATTGAACAATTACTCAACATAGTGGTACATATAGGCATAACTATTCTTCAGTTAAAAGTAAATTTAAAAAATCAACACACATAATATTTTCAAAACATCTCAAAGTATTCACTTTAAAAATAATACAATGTGACTGGTTCTTTAAAATACAAGTAGTGCTTTAAATTACCATGAATGAAATGTTATGAACTTGTAATGCAATTTACAGTTATCATAAAGTTGACAAATGTGCTACCTTTGAAATCCTTTGATACCCAGGATTTGTGTATTTATCTTTGTGTGCAGTTTTACTCAGTTGAAACATGCCTTCTGGTGATCACTCGGCAATCAAAAACCCTAAAAAATAAACTTTCAATAAGCCAAACTGTAACGTGGTTGAGCCAGGCGATCTCCAAATAACACTAAAAATAGTTTCAATTAATGAATTTATTTACAAGAAAATAAATCAATAGAAAATATTTACAAATAATTCTCACTCACTTTCACCCTCACTCACACACTCACTCTCGTTCAAAAAAAAAAACCTAATTGATTAAATCTAAACCCCAAAAATTAAATTCCCTTCTTGACAATTACTAGCTATATATATATAGACAGCTAAATGATCTTACTATTAATGTTTAGTTTTCAAACACACTTATACAGTAACGTTTATATTATCTATGTTGCCAAATGTTCACAAGAAAACTTCTTGTCCACTAGTCCTATCAATATAGGTTCCACTTAGCTCAACCATCGACATCTAGATACGGACACCTGCGCTGATGGTTCAATAATGACATTCACAAGTCCACCCTCATCACTATTTCTGGAGCTGCAGTCCTAGAACTGATTGTGGTGTGGCGTGGTAGTGAAACAAAGTCCTATCGGATCCAATCGTGTGCTACCTCATGCTCATCGACCACTGTCACAACGCTACAAAGTCAACACTAATAAATCAACTGTATCAATACGCACCGTATATAAATCTATGTAGGCAACAACCATAGGCAACATTATTATATTAATATAGTAAATGATATCTTATAGCTGTTGATATTGATTAAAATACATATGCATGGTAACATGTAAACAAAGTTTAAACCAATATGGCTTCCACTTCCGGAAACTCACTTCCGCCCAAACCATTTAATTCACTTTACCAAAAAATATCTCTACAGTAGAAAAATACGTTTAAAAGGAGAAGAAAAATATATATACAAAAAGCGTTTTAAGTTATCAATAGAAATAAGAATAGGGTATTTAAACTTTCTCTCCACTGTCACACCTGAGTGAACAACACAGGTAAGTTTTGTGAATGCTAGCCAAGCTATATTTAGAAATACGTTAAACTACAAAGTTTTACTTTACATGCAAAAATAACAAGAATACATATCGAATACACTGTACATTACTCACCATGGTCTGTTTTCCGTGCCCGTGTTATGAAGTAAGCCAAGCATCTATATGCATACACATGCTGGTAGTTAAATCGTGCGCCCCTCTTGCAACACGACCGCACACCCGGGAAAATGGCTAGATTCTACTACTGAATGCTAGATTCTACTACGTCACACACGATCACGTGTTAAATAACAGACGTGTGGGTAATACCCAGCCGGGTTTAAAATACAGGGCCGTAAAGCTAACCTGATATTTGTGATTGTTACACAAACAAAAAGTATATCTTATAGAGTGACCATTTTCATAACAAAAAATAGTAAAATCGTGGTCAATTTTAACTATATATATATATATATATATATATATATATATATATATATATATATATATATATATATATATATATATAAATGCGGATGCACTACTGAATATTTTTACTGACACCGTTTGTTCAGAAATGCAAGTTATAAATAAGATGTATAAATTCATAAAGGAAAGGAAATATATCAATCAATAAATTTACTTGCAATACATATCATATTTACATAGCAGAATATTTACCTGACTATACAATATCTGCATGAGTTAAGATGATTCCTGTTGATCCATCATTTCATCCTACACGTACATTATGATATCATTTAATCCTGCGAGGTTTGCTTTTTTTCCTGTCCATAACAATCGTCTTTTGTGTTGTGTGCGTCTTCAACTGGGCTTTGTTACTGCCGATTTTCTCTGCTTTGTTTTCTTTTAAAACAAACATAAAGTGTTAAGCACAAACAATTCTATAATTGTCTGTAGCTAAACGGGAAAATTCGGACTGATATTTTGTTATTTAACATGCATCAATAACAGTATTTCAGAGAAGGTTTGAGGCAATTGAAGCGACGACATGAATAAAAATTTTCTTGAAGAATGTTATGGTATTACATGTACATGTAGCTCTGCGTCATTTTAACCCGAATTTTCCCTTAGGTAGTTGATCGTTTTTTCTCTATTTTCACTTTTGATGTTTTGTTTATTTAACGAAGTTTAACAGATAAACTGATAAATGTAACATATATCTGTCAAATATATGAATTGCACATCAGATTAATCATCTTAATAATGTTTGTGCTACAATATTACGTTAGTATAATATAGGCCTACTGGTATGGCCCAACGTGTGTACCGATATTCTCAAATAATTTAATTCTGGTTGTAACGCGGCATTTGATTGGATAGAAAAAATAAGTTAAATTTGTATAACCTGGTTTGACGTCACAAGACACGTCACAATGCACGTTCAAAAACGTACTAATCCGCTTGACGTTACGTTTAAATTTTGAACAGATTAATATCATTTTTAAATGTAAAACGCACTCAATTTGTACAGTAAATTACTGAAAATTAAATTATAAGATATGAACTCAATGTCTACCCACGTTATACGAGTATAACCTGGGTTGGAGCAATTTACGCTTTTTTATAATCCGCTTCTCAAATGTACATATATAACTATCAGTACGGTGAGTGAATAGAAAACTTATGACAACCAGATTGAATAAATCCGTTGTGCAAAATAAAATATAAGTTAATGAATTAGGATAAGATAATGACAACTTTACATACTTTAAAAATCGCTCTCATCCCATCTTCTGCTTCTGGTGACGAAAAATGTGACGTATGTGACAAAACGAATTTAAAACCGATTCCGGTTCAATTCCCGGAATGAGATTCTAATTTTATTTTTAAGATAAATTAAATTTTTCTCATGGTTACTTATTCGTTTCAAAACGGATAAATGTGTATACGTAAACATATATTTTAAAATTAATTCTTTTAACACGAATGTCTGCTAACACACATGTACTACATGCATTTATTTAGCTGTGTCATTATTGACCTAAATACGGCGTATACAACGTTACAGGATTTGTAAACATTAAATCATGTTGTTTAAATTTGATTATATTAATGATATGCAAATTATATAATTTTTCATAAACACTAAAAAATTATTATGAAATTATTTACACGGATTTCTTTCATATGATTACGGTTGTGTTATACATATGATCGTCATATGAAGGAATTTTCATATGTGAATCATATGTATATTGCTTCATATGATCCACATATGAGTGTTCATATGATTCTCATATGATCAGCCACATATGATTCTCATATGATTCGATATACATATGATAAACATATGATTATCATATGATTCTCATATGAAAGGCAATACATATGAGAATCATATGTGGCGAAATTGCCTCTGTAAGAAAAGGAGCTACTATTTGTTTGGGTTAATGCTATAATTTGTTTGCAACAATTTTTTGCGATTGCTATACTTTTTTTGCCAAAAAATAACGAATGAAGTTTTAATTATTTTTATGATATTATGAGGATTTTAACATTCATGTATTAATGATATAGTTATTGATAATCAATAGCGAGACATTATTAGATGAAACAGTAACAAAGCAGTGTAAGTAATGGTAGAATTTGAGTTCATGGCCACTCATTGTTGGTGTTCTTGCGATGCTTGATTTGCGTTCTTGTTATGATTGAGTTGCGTTGAATGAAGATGCTATGATTGATTTGGGTATATATCAGTTAGTGTTATTGTTTACTTATATAGATCTTAAACAATGTAAGGAATATTTCCAAATGTACCAATTGCAACAATTCTACTTAAGCAACACATTGTATCACTGTTAATATTATCATACTTATTTTAATGAAGGACAAGTTACGTTTTAATTAAACAATAAAATGCTTTCTTTGGTGATTCATGCGGGATATGAAGGTGGCGACATTGCAATCTGCAATAATCGCTACCTTCATAACCCGCATGAATCATCAAAGAAAGCATTTTATTGTTTATATTTACATCTTTCTTTAACAAATTAACAAATTGATCGTAGCAATTAAGAAAACTAACTAAATTATTATTAAAGTACATCAGTATGTTACATATGAAATCAACAGCCAAATCGTCTTCAATGGGAACTTAAGTCTGATATCATCATGATTATTTTGTTCAGTCCATGATTTTTCTTAGGTTGTTGAAGGTTTCAACCAATCGACAAACGGGGTATTCAGTATTCAGTCCTGTAAGTTTCTACAGACCTATGAATATACAATCAATTTCCGTAAGAAATAGGAATCATACTTGTTGGGTGTAAATATTTATAAATGAACATATAATATCATGTGTCTCTATTTATGTTAAAAAGTATCACAAATCTAATATGAACATTATAAACTGTTTGATTGTAATAGTTATCTGAAATTCATATATTTTTCGTGATATTTAGCCGGGCTCTGCTGAAAACAGAGTCCTGGCTGTAGGCAGGCAAATCTTCAAAGTTACTATAAATAACACAACACGTTAACACAACTTCCGGTATACCAAATAGTTTCACAGAGAGCCTTCTTTTGTCAAAAGTATTGTTTTCTATTTGTTTGCAACTAAATTTAGCCAGGGGTGTTGTTTTCCCCCGTTTTCTTATTAAAGCTGACTTTAATTCATAAAAGCATTTGGTCGCCATATTAGTTTCGATCACTCCTCAACTGCCACGGGGGTGTATATACCGGTCGAGAAATCTACAGTCTGTTGCTTTCCGATTGAGGCATTCAGCATTCAGGTTGCGCAGACTTCTTAATGCATGAAGTACACTTTGAAGTAAAATGTTTGTAAAAAAAAAAAATAAAAAAATAAAGGAAACTACAATCAATAAAACATAAAAAAGGAGAGAGAGAGAGAGAGAGAGAGAGAGAGAGAGAGAGAGAGAGAGAGAGAGAGAGAGAGAGAGAGAGAGAGAGAGAGAGAGAGAGATATTGCCAGTCTTTGCTACACTATATGCATAAAGACATATCAACAGAGCCCGGTACTTTCGGTACTTTTTGGTTAGCCCCCCCCCCCCCCCAAAAAATTTTTTTAAAAACCTATCACAAAACAAACACGCTATACAATCACTATGTTCCTGAATCTGACTTTTGCATATATACAAATACTGTTCCTCAAACCGACATTTGCAAAATGGTGTCTTTATATGAATATAGTAGTATCGTTTGGAATGTAAAATTTAATATTCTTACATAATTTGTGGTGCTGAGTATCAAATACATAATACGCAATACATGAGATCTACCCGAAAAAGTATAGCCGTCATGACAAAAAAGAGTCGCATTCAAAAACTTACTACGCAAACAAAAATTAACTTTAAAAAACGAGGGTAAGTACATATTTGGTGTAATTCTCAAGGCATGGAAAAGAACCAGTGATGGAATATAATTGTAAATGTTTGGTATATATTCGTGGAATATATTGCAATAAACATCTTTTGATAAACTTTAAAAATAACAATAGAACTGCCCAAACAGTTTGATGCAATTTTAATCATAGTTAATTAAAAGTGTTTAAGATTACATTTTTGTCTACATATGCAGACAGTAAATGCGAAATACCCGACAAATGTATAGTCGGTGATCCAATCAACCGCATTTTCGATTAGCACTTTCCATACAGTGGGAATATGATATTTATTCCCCGGGAGACACTATACATCTATTGCATGATGGTGAGGGAAATATGAAGATTTATTCCCCCAAGAAAAATCATATTTCCCGTGGGCTTTGCCCGAGGGAAATATGATTTTTCTGGGGGAATAAATCTTCATATTTCCC